>ULGQ01000001.1:2584134-2911284 GCA_900519045.1 Yarrowia divulgata | reverse complement strand
GGGGGGAGGGGGGGGGGGGGGCAGGAAGGGGTGTTTGATGGACCTGAAACATTACGAGATTAGATAAGTGAGGGGTAGACGTTCCTATTGTCTATACGACACACGAGATGAATAACAGATCTGTGGAGTCCTCGTCTTTGTCAACTGCTTGGTCCGCTCGTATACATGCCCGTCTACTCACCCTTTATGGGTACAGTGTGTGTACATGGTCTCTCGCCAATCTGCGCTGAGAACCAGAAGCTCCTTCGACAAGACCCAAAACAGCATATCAATGAAAAAGTAGCAACGTGGGCCGTTATCCGGTCTAATTCATCTGGCTTCACGAAAAAAGAAACCACAGCTAAGCAATCATCCATGGAGTGGGCCTGTCAAGAGCAAGGCTCAGTGAATCGAGCCAGAGTCACGCCACTGGACTTTCCGGAATCTGTCTAGTTCTGGTTCGTAAAGAATGGGTGCCATTTCATGCTATACACCCCTTATTTTTTCTTGTTCAAGAGTCTGAAATGTATTTTACTCAGCTACCGAGGCTCCTGGTGAGCCGGAAAAACCGTTGCCCGGACTAACATGGACCAATAGCAGAAGAAAGCAGCGGTAGTAGACAAAAGCAATTCGCTGGCACCATGTTTTCTGCAGTCTCTCTTTCGGGATTCTTGTTTAGCGAGGGTGCTGTATTGAAGCACAGCGTGAGAACCAATCAACACGGTGATGGCCAGGGGACGTGCAGAGACCTCCGTCAATGCGTTGAACATCTGTCTTGCACCATTTTTGTTCGTAATCAGTATGTACCAATAGCAGAGAACTCTTTTTCCTTTCGGTAACACGGACATCGCTAGAATGATTGACCTTGTTGTGTGCTATTTCTAAACCAACCAGCCAACCATGGTAAGTGTAGCCACTCCGACCAACCTCGTGATAGATTTCTTCCTCCCCGAAACCCAGTGTTGCACTGACTTGTGTCAGCTGGCCTAGTCTCACTCTCTTATTTTTAGTCGGGTCCGAGAAACCAAGCCCAGCGTGGTATGCGAATAATCGTACGTTGCTTGTTTGGTATGAGGCCCTGCTGCTTCAGCTCCATCTTGAATCTGCCCAGATCTTCGTGCGGAGAAGGAGGTGTGAGGCGCATCGTTAAGCGATATGGGGCTTGGGTCCATCAGGCCATTTCCCTTTTTCGCAACTGAGACATACTGGGCACCCGGTGCATACTGTACATTGTAGACCTGTAGTTTAGAGGTGATCATTTCGTGTAGTTTATCACTTTGGAGCTGGCGTTTGCTACAAGTACAATACCTGTGTACGCTACCGTGCTACGCGACGTTGCAATACTTGCTTTTATTCCCTGTTAGCGAGGTTCCGGTACATATCCGAACCGGGTCTTGTTTACTTTTGAGAAGGCACGGGTGGGTAGCATCTATGATAAGTCTGCCCCCCCACAAGGAAGGTCGCGTACATGTAGGCACATGGTAGCAGAACCCCGATTATCTGGGGGATGGATAGACATAAGGTTTGGAAAGGTGCAAGCACAACGAGATCAGAGTTTTAGCGATGCATGTGACGTGCATATTCCATGCTCCCAAAAAGAAGTGGACTGATGTTTCACAGACAACGTAGCACCACACACATAAGACCATTATTGTCGGGGCTTCCAAAGGGTATATGTAGAAGCGAATTCCGGGAAAGCCTGGAAAGTAGGACAGAAACACACATCTTTTTCCCACTCCATCCACAATACGTTCCGCAACGCCTCTCCTCCTGGGCTTGCCTGTACCTTACAACTGCTGCACACCTTCTCTCACACGCAAAAAAATGGACTCGGCAGAATTCTACCCAGAGTACACCAATCTGAACAGTCATGAATCGTTTCCAGACTGGGAAGAAGACTTACCGGTGACGGAATTCAACCAGAAGAATCTGTCTGAATACACACGGTTCCAGACCCAGAAGTTCGAGGCTGAGACGGCAGAATGGGAGCGTCATCTGCGCGCCTTCCACAACACCCCCACCTCTTCGCCTACCTATCTCTATTTTTGCGTGATGATTTCCTTCACCATGCTTGTGGGTCTCCGGTCGTACCTGGGGATTGCTCTGGGGCTTCTGGAGGTGGCCATTGTCTTCATTGCCGCTCGTTACCAGCTTTGACGAGCAGCACCGGCACACCTCCTTGTACACACAACACACAAAGCTACGAACAGCTTGTTATTTATTTGCATCACAGTACTAACTACTTAATTAAAAGGATTGGTTGATTTCGATAGAGTAGAAGTGGCGGTTTGTACTGCACCAGTACGAAAAGTGTAGCCAGCAGTAGCACGAGAGTCGTGTCTGAACATCGTCTGCTACTGCTGGCTGCACTTTTCGAATTACTCATCTCTCGGCAACAAACATTTCTGCCTGCTGATCTCGCGGCCGCTGGGGCGAAGGTGAAGAAGAATCAGATGATTATTTAGACTTTTTGCCCGTTTGGGTTCACTAGGCTTCACTTTGGGCCTATCCATCTGTCACAAGGCGTGCTAAAGCAATCTCTCTTATACGGACGCGCCGTGGCACAAAGGCCACCGACAATACATGTGAGTCGAGTGTGCAGCTTTGGTGCCGGCTTGGTTGTTATTATTCGTCAGTGAAATGAACGGTGGAAGGCGCCCGCATCTCATGAGGCTCACAATCAAATAACTTTTTGTGCTCCTGCTGTAATTATGTGCACACCTATGATACATACAACGGCGGCCTTGCTCCCAGCCAAACATTAACTCAAGCTAGGTTTCAGTGGTAGCTACGGTAGCGGGAAATGCAACTCTCCGAGCTCCAACTGACTCCACGGACTACAAATAGGTGGAGGGTTTACGCGTGGCAAAGTGGCAAAAAACCTCTTGAATCCCGCCAAGATTCCGACCCCCGTTGGTTGCTTTTTTGCACACCGCCAATGTAGCTACAGTACAAGTACTTCCATGTATAGATAGGGGTGGGTGACTTGCCGCGCTGGTCGAGATAATACGAGGTGCGTTACTTAAGCGGAGCTGACAAGGACCGTGATTGGTGATTGTTGTCAGGACGCACACATCAGCTCCTTGCAAACAAGCACATTACGTCCTTGCACCTCTTGGGTTTTTCATCTCCTTCCCTTTTGCGTTTTGTCGATAGAAGCAGCTGGTTGGAGCTACAGTCGATGCTAATCCAACCCTGCACGCAACATACCTGACAAACCATTGGTGCTCGTATTCATGTGTATACGTGATACCGGAACTTGGAAAGTGTCCAAGAGAGTCAGCCTGCTACTACAGGTTGACTTCCATAGCCACTCTCTCGTTATTATGGCCAAAACAACGTCGACTTAATCTCCCATCATCCCTTGAATTATGTCGAGGCAGTGTAGCGAACCACACCAAGAGAGTCCACAAAGGGACCATGCGAAACATGTTGCCAACTCCGTGTCTTATTGAATAGTTTGAAAGTGAGTAAAGAGTCTGCATTTAATATCGGATCTAAAGCGTTCCAGCCCCTCTCGGTAGAATTGGGTCTCCCGCTGTCTTTGCCGAGGAAGTGCCGATGCTCGTGGAGCCGGTTATAAGCGCTGGAGAGTATACCATCTTGTGGATCACAGCGGTGCAATCGAAACATCTTGCCGTGTAAATTGATCTGGTGACCTTTGCAGCTCTCTGGAAATGCTGGCTTTCCAGATCCAGCTAGTTCATTCTATCACCTACACTCCGGATATCAGCCTGGTTCAAGACAAGGGAAGGAGGCGCTCTTGGCGCGTGGGGGTTAGGCAGAGAAGCCAAGTGATAACCAATGCAAGAATACGCTGAATACACGGAGCAAATTGTGTGTTTTGGATTTTTAGAGTAAGAAGGACGCTCAGTAAGGTCTAAACAGTGTGAACAGTGTATGACTGAATGTCTTGGAACTGAACTGGTGACATTAGCGATGCTGGGTGAGTATTGGATAATAATGTAAGTAGAGTAAACGCCCCCCAATTGCTTGTAGCCGTAATAGCTCTTCTAGTGACGTTGTTACAAGTACTACCGGTACGACTAGAGAGCTCATATTGGTGTAGCATGTGCCTTTTGCCTATACTTGTACCATAAGTTTCCTGAGCTCAACAGGAAGTCGTTGTACTTGTACAAGTAACACTCAAACAAATGTGAGCACGATTCTTGAGGGCAGACCGGAGTCAGGCTACAAAAAACCGATACTTGCGACAGCCATACTTTTGTATTAAGTTCAACCCCACCCTATTGACCGATTCATAACTGCTCTATGCTGACCTAATATCGCAGAAGCTATCAACCACTAGCCCATTAGACCAAAATTGGAACACTATAACTGAGGAAAGTGGACTGATAATGAGCACCTTCTTTTTCTGATGTAGCTAGTATTAAAACAGTTCGTCACTAATTTCAAGTCAATGCTCTTGGTACACAAAGACATCACCTTTCTGTACGCGTGAGATGATGAGGTATCACAGCACCAATACCTACAAGCACCGGCATATACTGTAGCACATTCCGTTGGAATGAGAATCCCGTAAATATCTCACTAAAAATACGTGCTGCTACTCGTATTAAGTGCTTGCCCCATACTACAGTACCCTGCAAGCGCTTGTCTCTCCACGGACGGCATTCCCTGGATCGAAACACCTTGGCTATACGACACCCTAATAACACTTTGGTTCGAGCTGTAGATAATTGATAGAGAATAAGTCTACCGAATAAGACTACTGAATTAGTGCGTTCTAGTCATAATACGAGTGTATCTCACCTTTTAGATCCAAATAGACCACTCCACTAATAAGATATCATTCCAGAAGCTGCCCTACAGTCGGAGTTTGCCTCATGTAGACTGAGTGGATTAACTGGTACATACTGGTACGTCCGATAATTACCAACAGTTGAAAAAGTGTTACAGAGAGTCGGTGCCTGGCTGGTTTAGTATGTCTCGTGTCCTCCGTTGTTGCCTACTGTACTACTGTAAGCCATTCATCTTGCACACGTCCATGTTAGGACACCACAGGTAGCGCCTTACAGCTCGTGTCCTAAGGACGCTTATAAGTGTCACACTACCAGTACACTAGTTGGTGATCATACATTGATCCAGGAGAACATAGTCGAACAGACTGCTGAAATAAATCGTTTCCACAGAACATGATCATGGCTTCTCTATTACTGCACCCCAGCAGACGAGACTTTTCATTGAGAAAAGCTGTGGTCTGACTTATTTGCTCCAGTTGTTCCCCTGGCAGATACCTTCCCATCTTAGTCGCTACCAATCTGAGATGCGGGTGCATTCTGTACATACTCGTATCACGCAACAGATTGAACAGGAGGTTCGTGTCTTCAAATACAGACACCCTGGATAGATTCAAGTCTAGATTATCTGAGCTCCAGTTGGCGTCCTGAACCGGCTTTTTTGGTCCTGTTCAAATCAGAGCAGAATTGAACGAGTTTGAGGCAGTATGGTTTTTGACAACGTATTGACACGATTACTTGCTTGTGTCTTTCATTACAAGCAGCTAAATACTATTCCTGTATTACTGTTTGGCTTCTCCTCATTGCAGTCTTGCGTCTTATTAACACTCAGTCCTTATAAGCCTACCAGGAACCGATATCTCAAACGCACCATTTGTAATACGGCAATGGCATATCTGTGTTGGATCCGTCATCGATAAACTGCCAGACAAATCTACCCGCACAGGATGATCACGCTCTAAATGTCTCGATGAGAGAACTCTACACCGATCCATTTACGCTCTACGCTAACTCCAAAGTGAATCAGAATCTAGATGGTTATGCTTTTATATATATACTTAAACAAGGGCTGTTGATGACACTCCTTAGATGAGAGCAGCGGCGAAGGCAGCTCCGACGGCCAGAGCGGCGGCGGCACCGTTGTAAGAAGCTCCGTTAGCCTGCTCAATGGGGGTAGAGGCAGAGGGGGTGGCCTGGGGAGCAACGGTAGCAGCGGGGGTGGTAGCAGCGGGCTTGGACTCAGCGGGCTTGGACTCAGCGGGCTTAGACTCAGCGGCGGGCTTGGACTCGACGGGCTTGGACTCAACGGCGGGCTTGGACTCAACGGCGGCGGAAGAGGGGGTGGGCTTGACAACGGCGGAAGTCTCGTGGCACTTGTCGTCCTCGCAAGAGGTGACGGTGACGACGGCGGTAGACTCGACGACGACGGCGCCAGTCTTGGTGACAACCTCGGAGGCGGAGCCGGAAGCCTCAGCGGACTCAGCAGCGGAGGAGGAAGCCTCAGCGGAAGCAGAGGACTTGGCGGAAGAAGCAGCTCCGGTGGCGGAGGACTTCTCGGCGGAAGAGGAGGCCTCAGCAGAGGAAGAAGCAGCGGCGGAAGAAGCAGCGGCGGAAGAAGAGGCCTTGGTGGAGGAAGAAGCCTTGGTGGAGGAGGCGGCAGAAGAGGAAGCAGAAGAAGACTGCTTGGAGCCTCCGACAGAGGCGCCCTGCTCCTTGCAAGAGGACTCAAAGGCCTGCTTGGCCTTGTCGGCGTCGCCGTTGGGGCACTTCTTCTCGAGGCACTCGGTGACGGACTCGCCGAGCTTGGAGCAGATGCAGCCGACCTTGTTGAGGGCATCACACTCGGAGTTCTTGGTCACCTCAGACACACAGGCCAGGAGACAAGCGGGGGGGGCAGCGAAGGCCACGGAGGCGGCAGCAGCGAGGGCGACGATGGAGAACTTCATTTTGTGTTGTTGGGGGGTATTTGTGTTGAAGAAATATAAATAACGAGTGTGGGTATTAGTGTGGTGTTGTTGTGATGATCGTAGATGGAGAGAAAGGAGAGAGAGAGAAGAGTCCCAAACGTCAGAGGCTATATTGGGGGATGGTTGTCTTCCAAAACACAGCAAAAGTCTATTTTTGGATTAATGCCTCGAGGGGGGGTGCTTCTATTTATAAACGGGTGATGAGGGTGCGGTTAAATGGGGTTTTTGGAAGGGTTATTGAGATATAAATTTCACCAATAAGTTCTCTACGCCCGCCCCACTACAAAGATACATCCATCTCGTCTTTACCACTACTATAGCCCCATCTATATAGACCATCTCTTTTCCGTCTCGTGGAAAGCTCAGAACCTTAGCTGCCCCATTTTTAGCAGAACGCCTCTGCTCCGTCTCTCTTTCTCCCAACTGGAATAACAACTGAAGGGGCAACCAGAAAAGACACGCCAACACGTCTCTGAGAGCCCATCAAGCTGCCAGACTAACACGACAAGACGCGTGGGTCGCTGGTGGCTGGTGTGGCGGTGCCATTGTGGTGACTACGACGATGTGGTGGCCACATTTGTATCAAATTCGTCTTTAGGGGCTGCTACTATGGACTCTCATTTCTCCCCTTTTATGGATTCCACTTAACTCGTATTCACACACACAGCCTCTGCCCCATGGAATTTCCATCACCTTCACAAACAACCGCTGTTGGACAGTCATAACATTGCTGTCGAATATGCAAAACAGACTCAAAGAGGAAATAGCCCTAACCTAGAATGTGTCCATGCAAAGTGTCAAAACTACAGGAGCTGAACCTTGTGTGGAATGTACGGAGCGCACACACGATAATGTGTGGAATGGTGCGGTGATGGTGTGGTGATGAGTGATGAGGAGGTTGGCTAGATGTGGTCACGTGAGGAGGAATATGGAGGGTATCAAGCGATTCAGTTTCGTAGTCACGTGATTGGTTGATTAGGTGTACAGATACATCTGTTTGCTCACATTAATACCGACACCTCATGCTCCTTGTTGTCAAACAACGCTCATTTCCTCATTGAATGGCTCCACACTGCTGACTAAGTGGTCATAATCTGATGTTGTTGAAATTCTCAACCAATGGTCGATTTTTGCGGCAACGTCAAATGAATGTCATATCCCAGTCACCCGTGCCACATAATTGGTACCCACCCTCTGGTTCTTTTTTATATCTGTTTTTTTTTCATTATCTCACACCTGACTCACCCCACGTTACTGTAAATAGTCGACTTGGGGTGCATGAGCCGCTTCGCTTAATATTCGTTCCAGAATGATATGTCAGGTGGGGGAAGCTTAAAGGGAAATGTTTCTGCCATTTTGAAGCTCCTACAAATCGATTCAAAGATTCAGGAACCCCCAGATGCCCATTATTGGCGCTCTAGCCACCCAATATTCCCTGGTCGTCACCCCACCGATAAACTTTAATCTCGGATAAGAGACTCCGGATCGAATCACCTTGTCAGCAGAAGGTGACGAGAGAAAAAAACTTGTCCCAGCTGCTCTGACAACTGAAACAATGATCACCGTTCTAGGAGCAGGCGTAATTGGTCTGTCTACAGCGCTGGTTCTGGCCGATAACGGCCACAAGGTGAAAATCGTGGCTGCAGATCTCCCCGATGTCGCTGGAAGCGATGGAGCTCCAGCCTCGTACGCTTCAGCATGGGCTGGAGCTCATTTTCGACCCTTCCCGGCGAAAAACGAGGGCGAAAAACGTCTGGCAACATACACGTTTGCCACCCAGAAGTTCATGAACAAGCTGGCGGCCACTCGTCCCGAATCTTCCGTTCGGATCATCGAAGGTGTGGATTGGTTGGACGAACCTGATCAATTCTACCAAAAGTACAAGGGTCAGGGCATTCCTGAATTCCACGTCTATGAGAGAAACCAAACGGCCCAGCATGATGATGTGGATCCCTTTGCCAGTGTTCCCAAGTGCGTCAATTGGATCGCTACTTACAAGGCCTGGAGTGTCAACGCTCCCATGTACATCCAATGGCTGTATCGAGAGCTCATGTTTGTGCATGGAGTTGAATTTGAGCGACGGCAAGTCTCTTCTCTCAAAGAGCTGTTTGTTCCTGGCGTCTCTGTGGTTGTCAACTGTTCTGGCAACGGTCTTCAATACGATGGCTCCCATGATCCCCTTTGTTTCCCTATTCGAGGCCAGACTCTGCTGATTCGAGCACCCAGTGCGCACAAATATAACGATGCCACCATCACACATCAGGGCAAGGACGGAAACTGGACCTTCATCATTCCTCGAGGCCTCCATGGAGGCTGGATTCTTGGAGGCACCAAGCAGATCAGGGAGAGCGATTCCAAGCCTCGCGACGCTGATACCCAGGCTATCATAGCACGAGGCAAGCACATTTTCCCCGAGCTGCTGTCCAAGAACGGTGAGTTCGACGTGAAGCGTACAAACGTTGGTCTTCGTCCTGCTCGTGACGGAGGGTCAAGAGTTGAGACTGAGCGAGTAAGTGAAGGTGCAGTTGTCCATGGTTACGGATGTGGTGGCAGCGGCTACGAAATGTCGTATGGCATGGCTTTGGATGTTGCCAGATTGGTGGAGGCTGCTTTGAGAAAGAGAGAGAGCAAGTTATAAGGTGGAACAGGGGGGAGAAGTGCAGTGAGGTGGCCGTGGGGGGCCGGCGAGAGGCGTCTAAGAGGTGGATGAGGGTCAATCGGTTCAGCCAACCACTACTTGTAGCAGACTCTCTTGGAGAATAGTGCATCGCTTGACTGTCCATCTAAGACACAGTCCGCACAGCCCATGTACAGTCACAATTAATAATGTATCATCACCAGGTCCAGTCGCTAGAGTATACCCAATTAAGACGAAATGAATGAGCTCTGCGAGTTAATGACCCCACTTGTGAGACTTCAGTTCATTTCAACCAAGACAGTGACTCGGAGATGGCTCAATCTGACTCAGAAGTGGGTCGTATACTTGTCTCAAAGACGTGATCGACGACTTCCATTGTGCAACAAGTTGTCTAACGTGTATAAACGTGCCCGTTTAACGATCGGTAATGCACCTTAGTGGTCACCTCCACTCCTTGTTTGGACGATGTAGCACTCCATATTGGTTGAGGTGTGGCATTTAAGCCTGTGGCTTGACTCTTTACGGATTAAGGGCCGTCGATGGTGGTGATTAAGACGCCTGGATTCTCAAAATCAAGTGTACAGAGTAATTGAGGGCTCCATCGCTCAAGGCTTATAGCTTTTTTCCTCTTGTCAAGCCACCTTCTCAGCGAATACGAAAAGCTGTTTCATGGCTATAGAATCGTCCTTGTCGGCTTTAGCCACGCTGTTACAAGTTAAGGTACCAGGTAAGAGGCTTGGATGGCGTTACTGGGCCACGAATCAGCCACATATCACGACATTGTGTGTATTCTTCTTTGAGTTAGCTAACCGCTGAACCGAGAGTTTTGATAACTTAAGATGCACACAAAGAAATGTTCCATGATTTGCACCAGGCCGTCTTTCGTTGTCTTCGAGGAACCCCAAATCGAGACATGTCGACCAAGAGTGGGAAAAACAATTTCCACAGCGTTCAGATTTGTGCACCTGTAGTGCCGACTTCATCTTGGCATTCCTGTGTTCCCCCTTTTAAATGTAGGTACGGTGTATGGATGTATTAACCGAGGCATAAAATTATGCATCGATCCCGGGCAAGAAAAAAGCAATCTCGATGAGCGCGGGTGGAGACCCTGTGGTCGATCTGACGAATCGTATCAGTAAAACATCCCATTTGATGAATCAGCCCGAATGACACGAATAACAGCTGATCTGGCGAAGACATGTTCAGTCTTGCACTACAGGCAGTACTGTAGTATACAATTGGTTGTCTCGTGCCAATGCTCAGGACTGCAGTCATCAGCTTCGGTTGCCTACACTCATGTATGGTGCTGCTTTTTTGGTGCAATGAGCGACACGCTGGAAATCGGTTGTTCGGCGTAAGTCGTATTGTACATACTGTAGGGAAGACTCGCTCGTGGTGTCCCTACAATCGGACCGGCCACAGCTTGGAACTCGCTATCGGCTTCCATACTCAACCTTCCGAATACGAGAGACTAGCGGAAGGCATGGTGCTAACAGTGAACTGAAGCTACAACTGTGCCAAGATTCCTACAAGTGTAGGGTGCGGAAATGAACTGCTGTGCTGTGGACAACCTCCAAACGCCAAGGCACTGGTGGCACGACAAGTGGATGCAACCCGTTCCGGAATCTTTTCATGTTGGACACTGTGAACCGGATGTACTGTATACCGGCACCGAACACATCCGGCACGCCATTCGTCAGCTCAATGCTAATGCGTGGTTGGTTCTACTATACGACGCACATCGAGCGCTTGATGCCTGCTCAAGTCAGACGAGTTTGAGCATCTGCGAAAAATCCTTCTCCCAGTCTTCGCTCGGCTAATGAGAGTTTGGGCTAAGAAAAATCTTCAGCATTACGGAGTAGGATACTGGTCCCGCGAACTATGCGCACGAATAAGACGACCAACACTTGTCGAAAACAAAGGCGTATGTACGTTGTACGATACTAGTATGCAATCGCACGGTACGTTTGGTTAGGCTGAAACTACCCCACTGCAGCGTGCTTGTACTTGTTGTCTCGGATCCGGCTCGGTTCCGTCGTCTTCTCAACCCTACCGGTGGGCAGTTTACCCTACCTGTCCCCGTTTTGCGTTTTTTGCCACTGGCTGAGACACCACCTGTGAGACGTTGGCGGTTGTGAAGAGAGAGCCCGGGCATTGTATCCGTATGTACACACCACCTGCCTGTTTGGCTGGAGCCCGTTCAAACTCCATTTCCAAAGTATTACGAGTACGCTTAGGAAACCCAGATCTGACACAGTTCGTTAATCTCGTGCTTAAAGTGGAAGTCTAAGACAGTCGACAATGAAGTAGCCCCGATATTGGCTGTTATCAGCTGTGGCAAGATAACGGTGGAGTGATAAGGTGTATCTTAGATAGCAAGTGTTTTGAGATAGCAGATATGAGTCACCACGATTGTCTGTCTCAAGATACCCCTGAACGGTAAGCGAATACTACCACCCGCCGCCCCGTTCCATGCAACTGGGGTGAGTGCATTGGTCCGACTGTATTGACTGTTGCTTGTGCTTGAGACAATTACCTTGTAGTCTGGCAAGCCACAAAACGTTCAGCAAGCCACAGAAAAGTCATAACTCGAATGTGGCGTCGAGGGGAAGAGGCCGTCTGGAAACAGCTGTCTATCGTTTTGACACCCCATTTCCTTCCTCACGGTTATCGCCCCATATCTCCTCTTTTTTTTCACACCCGCTTATTATCTAACCCCACCGCATCACGTACACCCCTTGTAGCCTTATCAGTCATCGTTCCTGCACCCTATGACGTCAATGTTTGGAGGGGGTGAGGGGAACACCACACAATGAGCAATACAAGCGAACAGCACACAGCACACAGCACAAGAAAACTGTCTGGACACAGTAAATGCTGAGCCGCTTAGCGACCGCTGCAGTCCAGTGGCTAGGTACAGCTGGCAGGGTCGTATGTACTGTACTTTTGCCATCTCTCTCAGAAGCCGACACAAGCCACACTCCCCTCAGACGCCAAACGCCGCGCCTAAGCCAGGTGTGTATGTACTAAAAAGGCGTAACAAAATAGTCTGGCTGCTTGAGAAGCACAAAATTAAACGAGAGAGAAAGACCTCCACTTTGCGATTTCCGCCTTCTCTCTCTTTCGAGCTGTCCGTGTTGGTACATTGAGTTCCAAAATGTTCACTAGGTTGGGCTGTCACTTTGCACTTTTCACCTCAAATTTTCTTGTCTGGCTCCCTCTCTCTGGATCACAGCCGTAGCCTCGTCGATTTAAGCAATTTCCAAAACTGAGACGTAGATCGAGAGAGAAACGACACACTAATAGCCGCGCAGTTGAGATAGCGTGAAAAAAAAGACCACAAGTAGCTCGCCCTGAGTAAGCACAGTACTCTAGTGCAAAAACCCTTGCCACCAGCCCACATAAACCAGCTTTTCCGGTGACGTCACTGGATATGAAAGCCTTAGAGTTCAATCTCAGTCTCAAAGTTACCGACAGACAAAGTGTATACAAAGAATAAGACTGCGCATTTGCACAAGTCACGTGCATGTAACGACGCCGCGAATGGGGCCAAATAATATCCGCAGTGGCCGTTTGGGGCTCAGTTAAATTTTGCAAAAATTTTGGGCATTTTTTCTCGTTGTAACAAATTCCCACACCTTTGCTACCCGCGCCTCACTGGACGTCGGTGGCATATCTAAGTTTATGTGGCTTATCAACTCATGCATCCTGTGCAAAGGTTATCAACATTTGCATTTACCTTGTTTTCAGATGAGCTGAAGGGTTTATAACCATGAGTGTGGACTCTTTCCCATAAGAGAGAGCTCTCGACAAATCTCTTCTTCTTCCTGCTCAAACACACACACTCATCATGAGTTATTCTCCTTCCGAAAATTCGGTCCATAAACCCGAACACGACGACGTCAAGGGTTACACCCAAGACCATGAACACGCAACCACAGACTTCAGCGATGGACCGGCCGCCGAGGTGGTCGATGATGGTGTCAAGCGAGGTCTCAAGACCCGACATCTCAGTATGATGGCCCTGGCCGGTATCATTGGCCCCGGTCTGCTTATCGGATCCGGTGGAGCTCTGACCTCTGGAGGCCCTGCTTCTCTTATCATTGGTTTTGGATGCATTGGAATCATTGCTTTCTCCATCATGCAGTCTCTTGGTGAAATGACCACTCTTTATCCCACCGGTGGAGCCTTCACCAAGCTGGGAGACCGATTCGTGGACGAGGCTGCCGGAGCTGCAGTTGGCTGGAACTACTTCATCATCTGGATCTGTGTCCTTGCCAACGAGTACAACGCTCTGACTTCCATTCTGTATTTCTGGTCGGAAAAAGTGCCCATTTGGGGCTACTTTCTGCTCTTTTGGTTCTTCTTCCTCGGTTTCCAGCTTCTCGGTGTAGAAATCTTTGGTGAGGCCGAGTTTTGGCTGGGTCTCATCAAGATTGTTGGTCTGGTTGCATTTTTCATCTTTGCCATTGTCTACGCTGCCGGAGGAGTCGGACGACTCGATAATGGCGACGGAACGACGCGTGCCCTGGGCTTCCACTATTGGCACAACCCGGGAGCTTTCCCTAACGGATTCCGAGGTGTTGCGCAAGTCTTCGTTTTCTGCTCCACCTTTTACGCTGGAGTTGAGTCTGTTGCCGTGGCTGCCACTGAAACCCGAAACCCTTCCGTGGCCGTGCCTCGAGCCATTCGACAGGTTTTCTGGCGTATTATCTTCGTCTACCTGGGTTCCGCCTTCTTCTTTGGTCTGGTCTGCTCCTCCAGAGCCACCCAGCTCGTTTCTGCCGACGCCAAGGCTCTCCAGTCTCCCATGACCGTGGCTATCCAGACCGCTGGATGGCACGGAGGTGTTCATCTGATCAACGCCTTCATTCTGGTCACCTGTCTGTCTGCCGTCAACTCCTCCATCTACATCGGTTCTCGAACCGTGCTGTTCATGGCGAAGGACAGAAAGGCCCCCAAGTTCCTGGCCTACACCAACAAGCGAGGTGTGCCCGTGTTCGCCATCATCTTCACCAATCTCTTTGGTGCTTTGTCACTGATGAACATTTCTACCGGAGCCGGAAAGGCCTACGGATACATTGTTAACCTGTCCGGTGTCTCCACTTTCCTGGTCTGGGGCTCCATTTCCTTCATCCATCTGCGATTCCGAGCTGGATGGGCTGCTCAGGGCTACACTCCCGAGCAGCTGCCCTACCGGGCCATGTTCTTCCCTTACAACGCTTGGTTCGGTCTCGGTGCCAACGTCTTCCTGGCTCTGGTGCAGGGATGGACCACTCTTTCGCCCTTCGATGCCGGTAACTTTGTCGACGCGTACATTCTGCTGCCTCTGTTCTTCATCATCTTCTTCTCCTACAAGCTTATCTTCAGAACTCGATGGGTTCGAGCCAACGAGATGGACGTGATTTCTGGTCGACGAAAGGACGCAGATGCCATCAAGGACGAGGAGCACATGGTCGACGGAGTCATGACTCCCAAGAAGAAGACCACATGGAAAAAGGTCTGCGAAAATTTCTAATTCCAGGTGCATTTGTGCCTACCCCTATAGCTTTTATTTATTTGCATTTATCAGACAAGACAATCATCGTGTGTACAAGACAAACTGTAGTGAGATGAAGACGATAAGCTACTGCAAAGCTATATCAACGCCAAACACTTGTAGCAACAGACTCAGGGACCAAAAGTGAATCGTGATAATACGCATAAAGAGATCCTTGTACCTTGCACATCTTGTTTTGTTCTTCCTTCCACTGCAAGCCACAGTTTCTAAAAGTGTGGCTTGCTGAGGTCTATCGATGATAGACAGAGAAGAAGCACTTCTGACACATGCCGTTGGTGCAGAATAGAGAATCCTGGGCGACCGTTGGCACTCTCAGCCGTGCCTTTTTAAGTCCCCGTACTTTTTTCTTTTCTGTAGCGGATTCTCGGCGTGTTTGGACACCATCAAGTGGCTAGTGACCGTAGATAAGACTTGATGACAGTACTGTACTGATAAGCACTTGGGCTATAGATCAGGGTAACAATTGATAGATGATGAACAAGGCAGCACTGCGGGTCCCTCCATCTTTGTCTAAACAAGTAAGCTGGTGTGATCCTTGTCTGTAGCCAGTATCGAAGACACTTGCATCCTTGTTCCTTATCTACAGCACGGCTGTTGCTGGTGTGCAGGCTGCTTGTAGGAGGTCAAGCCGCGTGAGGTTGTGTTATACGTACAGTAGTCAGGTTGTCGAAGACAGTTTGTCCGATGTTTACGGTGTGGTCCTATGTTACGAGTACCAATGATGAAACTACATACTCATACAACCCACACCTCCAAGTAAACGAAGATTGATAACGACGGTATCTGTTCGTTAGTAGATTTGCGTGGAGCGGATCTAGCGGAAGTGATCGGATCTAGCGGAAGCGGCGGTGACTACTGTATATGGGTGTCTTGTGTCACGTGCTCAATATAAGAGTTGCTCTTGTATTGGCAGACCCTACCGCGTTACACGCGTGTATTACATAACACACGGACTGTTGTCCATATGCTCCGTAAGCAGAAGCAGGTGTGTCTTGAATGCTCAGACGACCCCAGACACCTTCTTTGTCGTCGTCGTGCTCTTCTCAGTCAAATAAGGCATCGGTAATATCTCCAATCCCTCCATTCATCAAATCTCATTATACACTCTAATGGGTGTCCCTATAGCAATACTCCTGAACACCTCGACGTGACCTAAAAGTGCTCTGATTTGAAAATGAAAAGTGTCATTCGCATCAAAAGTTTTAGCCGACAATTTCTATGTTCTCAGATATCCCACAAAACATCTCCCTCGCCCGTTATCATCATCAGATCACCTTCCCGCATGGACTTCCCAAACGAGCTTATCCGCAGACATTGCATGACGGAACATCCAAAAGTAGGCATCCGTGAGCTTAAGCGAGAGTACCCCGCAAAATTCGTATTTCGCAGATGCTGAGAAGGGCGTCCTTATTGTCTTGAATATCGATCAGTTCAAGAGAACAGTTACATCGCGCTAGTCTCCCAAATTCAGAGATCTGAATGATGTAAAAATATCCCGTGTTGCTCCCCCATAGCACCCACAAACACCAATCCTCTTTCACCCCACAAAGTTGATCTCATGCTACTATAGCTAAACTCAAGCCTGTCTCGAGACATGCGCTTCTTGAGGTAAAAGGGCCCGGTGTGTGTAGAATGAGTTGCTCAGTAGTCTGCCTTTCATCTTTCACAATCGCATTATCGCCACACACATCCAAATGAAACATTTCGCAACCACAAATCTCGTCAATCTCTACCTCCAGTCTCTTCTGGCCAGTCACCCTCAACTGGGTCTGGTGGAAGACCAGAGAATCATCTACTACAAGCAGAAGAAGACCAACAAAGTCCGAGTTATTTCTGGAGGAGGATCTGGCCACGAGCCCAGCTGGAGTGGTCTTGTGGGCTCGGGACTATTGGATGCTGCTGTCTGTGGAGACATCTTTGCGTCTCCTTCTGCCAGACAGGTTATGGCTGGAATCAGGGCCACGGAACCCGATAACGGCGTCATCCTGGCCATCACAAACTACACGGGTGACAAGCTGCACTTTGGGCTGGCCCAGGAAAAGTTCCAGGCCGAGTCTGGAGGCATGCAAGTGGCGGTCATTCCTGTCACAGACGATGTCGCTCTAGGACGGACCCGATCCTCTAAGATTGGAAGAAGAGGCTTGGCAGGAAACATGCTTGTTCTAAAATCAATGGGAGCTTGTGCCGAGGATGGAGGCTCTTTTGATCATGTCTCCAACGTGGGACGGGCAGTGAACAAGGGACTAGTCACGGTGGGCTGCTCTCTAGACCATTGCAGTGTTCCTGGACGAACAGATGTGGACTTTCATATTCCTCACGATAAAGCTGTCCTCGGCATGGGTATTCACAATGAACGAGGACTCGTTGAAGTCAACATTCCCGAACAGCCTGAAGATCTGATCAGAGACATGCTCACACTTCTACTAGACCCTGATGACAAAGAGCGAGCCTTCGTGCCCTTCAAGGAGAAGGACGAAGTGATTCTGCTAGTCAACAACTTTGGTGGATTGTCTAATCTCGAGAACGGAGCCCTGACTCAAGTGGCTCTAGCTGTTTTGGAGAAAGAATACGGTATCGTCCCTTGCCGAGTTCTTTCTGGTGCCTTTGAAACGTCTCTTGATGGCCCTGGATTCTCCATCACTCTCTACAACCCTTCTCATTCCGCGTCTCTCGTTGAAAACCTCACCAGCAAGCAACTCCTGGATTTCATCGATGCTCCCACAGATGCTCCCGCCTGGCCCAAGGTCGGCGTCAATGACCCCAAGAAACAGAAGGTGCTATCCAAACAAGAAGAGCTAGCAGCCAAGGACTGTGAAGAGTCGCCTTACGATGAGCTCATCTCACGAATCTGTAAACACGTGATCTCAATCGAGCCCTCTCTCACAACCTGGGACACTGTCATGGGCGATGGAGACTGCGGCATGGCAGCTCGAGATGCTGCTCTTCACATCCAAAAGGAATGGAATGCTCGAAAACAGTCTTCGCTAAAAGGAACCCTCAATCTCATCTCCTCGTGTCTCGACGATATGGGTGGTTCTCTAGGAGCCATTCTGGGGATCTTTGTCAGTGCTCTAATCTACAACCTGCAAAAGGAGGGAGTTGACAAGGCTCCCAAGGCTGTCGGGCAAGCTTCAAAGTCTCTCCAAACTCACACACAGGCCCGAAAGGGAGACCGAACCGTCATGGACTCTCTGATTCCCTTCTGTGAGATCTACGCCTCGTCTGGAAGTCTTCGGGAAGCTGCTAAAGCCGCCCAAGAGGGAGCCGAGAGCACAAAGTCTCTCAAGGCCCAATACGGACGAGCCAGTTATGTTTCCAAGACTGCAGATGTTCCCGACCCCGGGGCCTGGCTGTTTGCAGCCGTGGTGGAGCAGCTTGCTAAGTAGTGTGCGAGTTACAATTGAATATCTCTAGTGTAAAGTTAAGAGTCGAGCAAATAGTCAACTAAAGTTTAGTATTCCAAAGTAATCTCAACTATCACTGGTCTTCCCAGACGCATCTAAGATCACGAAGTCTAATCGAAATTTATTTGAAAATTTCATCAAGCGCACCACACCACCAAAAACATGTCCGAAGTGAGTATGACCGAGCGGAAAGATCTGATTTCGAGCCCACAAAACTAACCAAGCTCAAGAGAAAGACTCCTGAGGAGCACAAGGCCAAGAAGAAGGCCAAGCAGCAAGAGTTCGAGTCGACTCTAACCCCCAACGCCGAGAGCGAGACTCAGACCACTGTCCCCAAGGAGGCCGAGCTTTCTGTGACTCTGGTTGTCCCCTCTACTTGCATTTCCGACACAGTTGTCAAGTCGTACCAACAAGCAGTCCATACTGCCTACCAGATTGCCCGAGCTGCCGTGGCGTACAATGTGGACGAGATTGTCATCTACGAGCCCTCTGAGCGACCCGACATCAAGCAAGAGAAGACCAGCAAGGGCGAGACCAGCTCGTTTGGCAAGCCCAAGATTGTCTTCAACTCCGACGCATCTAACGACCAGAAGCCCGAGCTGTCCGAGCGAGCTGTGACCCTGGCTTCTCTGCTGCAGTTCTTTGTCACCCCGGACTATCTGCGAAAGTCCATCTTCACGCCCGAGACCACCACAACCAACTTTGAGTACGCCAAAAAGCTGCCCAAGCTGCTGCTGCCGTTCATGGAGTCTCGAGACGCCCGATACAAGGAGGGAATGTCGATCCCCATGATCCTCAACAAGAACGTCAAGTCCAAGATCTCAAAGCAAAAGCGAAACGTCAAGAAGGCCGAGGCCAAGGGTGTCGAGCTGCAGCCACCAACCATCGACGGAGCCACTCCCTACATCAACATTGGCGCAGCTGAGCCCCATGAGCTTGAATATGGAGAATCCGTGCCTGTCGGTGTCAGAGTGACTGTGGACACCAAGGAGAACAAGGTGGTTTCTGCCAAGGAGGCTTACGGACGGGATACTGGCTACTCTGTTCGAGTAGCCACCGACTTCTCTCACATCTTCACCATGCCCTCTACCCCCGAGGGATACGATTACACCGTGTGGTGTCCTGGAGGAGAGTTCCGACAGAGTGAACTCGAGCCGGAAACACAGCCCAAGCCCATTCTGGCTCTACCCCGAACTGTCAAGCGACCGCTGTTTGTGTTTGGACAGTGGGATCACGTTGAAGACGCTGTCAAGCATGATACTGCTCTGGGAGTGTCTGGAGCCAAGGAGCTGTTTGACAGTAAGGTGGATTTCAAAAGACCCGTTCGAGTCGAGGACGGCGTTCTTGTTGCTCTTGATCGGCTGGCATAGAGGGTACGGGTGCATATAATGTATATTAATATAACATAGAAAGGTTTACAGAGAGTTATGATGAGTACAAGTACGGGAGATGATGCGTACACGGGGAGATATGATGCGTACGGAGAAATACAATGCAGTTTAGATGCAGTAGATGTAATAAAGTCGATCAGAAGACGGTACCGTCACTCTGGATCTCAATGGGGGGACCGCCGTTGGCACGCTTCTCCTTGGCAATCTCTCGGCCAGCCTTCCAGGTGCCAGCTTCCAACAGCTGGGGCAAAACTAGAGGCTTGTCGAGCTTGGCGTTAACCATGGGGAGAAGGGCGTCCAGAAAGCCAACGGTAAGGGCTCGCCACTCGACAATCACATCGGAAGAGGGCTCGAACTTGGGGAGATCGTCGGGACCGCCGAGAGATTGTTTCAAAGCCTCGGGTTTGAGGGTCAGGACTCCGAAATCAACCAGAAGACCTCCATTTCTGTACTCGGGAAGACCAGTGAGCTGCTCTTCACCCTCAAACTTGAGTCCTCCGTAATCCTTCATGGGGACGAGAATGGAATACGTCAGCCACTGGGTGAGTTTGTGGAATGGAGTGACTGATCCAGCTTCATCTCCAGAGGGGTTGGGGAGAGAAGAACACACCCAGGCGTCTCCAAGAGCCTTGCCGTTGATCTTGAGTCGTCCCTCGGGCCAAATGGGGCCCAGACCCTTCATGAGAGCCTCCCAAAGTGTAGAAATCTTGATGGGCTCCTCCGTGCTCTTGAGGTATGTGATGAGATGGCCGGGTCGAGCAGAGGGTCCAAAGAGCTCAGGAGAGGCAACCAGAGCCTTTCCCAGTCGAACAAGCAAATTGTACCGTCCCTCGAGACCGTCCATGGGGTTCTTGTCGCTGACCTGGAACCCATCACTGAGCTGTTTGAGAGTCAGTCTCTCGAGGCCAGGTCCAGTCACGATATCGGGATCTCCGAAGATCCCGGCAGCGAACATGTCAAGGGAAGCAATTGCGATTCCCTCGGATCGTCCGGTCTGCTCTCCGGCGCCTTCTGTGTACTTCCAGGTGGGTCCAGCTCCGGCGTCCAGCAGCACCGACACGACAAAGAGGTCGACCAGGCGGGCTGCGATTTCGTCTTTGGCGACTCCCTTTTTCTCCCAGGACTCAATCAGGGGTTCCAGGCGTTTGTGTCCCACGTCAAAGTGTTGCCATCGTCCGTGGGGAGGGATTTTGGAGGCGTCCGACTGGTAGTCTCGTTCAATGAGTTTGTGGACGTATTCCGCCACGGCCGGCAGCTTTTCAAAGTCCGCGGTGAAGTTGGTGAGCTTGTCGGCCTTTGCCTGGTTGAATACGGCTGTGGACCGTTCTCTCACGGACGGAAGAGTGAGTAGGTAGTCCATGGTGGTGGTGGAATAGGTGGTGTAATATCGGATGGTGTAGAGATGGTAGAGTGATGAAGTGTGAGTTGTTCGATCAACACAATTTCAACGTAATGGTGATGACAGATCCGCGTGGCAATATTATCCGCCAATCAAGTTGTAGTGATGGCCGGAATGCAGGATGGATACTAACGAGAGATAAGGCACTGGATGCATTGCGTGCATACTGTACGGCGGTCCACTTGTCTTTTATGCCGACGGGCTCTCCGGGGAGGGGAAGAGGAGGTCATGTGGGATGTGGAAGGAATAAAACAGCAATTGGTGTTTTTTTTTCTCTTTTGTGTTATTAGAGCACAGTCACGTGATTGATTTTGAGCTCGTCGTATTCACACCAATCACCACAGAGAGCCAGATCACTCTCATCTACACGTCATGGATCCGTCGTCTAACCACGTTGTCGCTCTTTGGGCTTATCATGAAACTCTATCTCGGTCTGTTGATCGTTTTGGGGCTTGGGGCTGAATCTTGCAGGTGTGGAGGGTGTGTTATTTGCATCGATAAAAAGCGTGTAGGCGAATGGGAAAGACCAAAATTGACCAATTCGACAGGTCATATGTAGCAATCAAAAGCGTGTGCCGTTACAGTGCCTCTCAGACACGTGTTTCACCTGTAAGAACCTCATCTATCACTGCTTGCACTTGTAGACCTGTACGAGCTACGCACATTAAGTTCATCCGAGGAGTGATAAGCACTCGATACATAAGCAATGTGCCATCCCCCCCCTTTTTCTTAAGACCCACATCATTTTACACACGTTTCTTTCCCGTTAACACCGTTAAGCCATACCTCATTTTCTTGCAATGGTATACATCTCAGAACAAGCAGTATTGCAGACCAAGCTGGCACAGCTCCGAGACCGCAAACTCAACTCCAGAGAAACCCGACAACTGGTGGCGGAAATCGCCGGCTCGTTTGCCGCCGAAGTCATGGCCAAGGTCTTCGAGCGAAAAGACCCCGAAGAAAAGGACCGGTCCAATACGGTCACGTCGGATCTGGGACACGCAGTCGTGGTGCCCCAACTCAAACCAACCGACAGCGAGTACGTGATTGCTCCGGTACTCCGATCCGGACAGGCCATGCTGGATCCGTTTCTGGCCCAGCTGCCGGCCCAGGACGACCCGGCAGTCTACCATCTGGGTCTGTACCGAGAGGAGTCGACATTGAGCCCCGTGGAGTACTACAACAAGCTGCCTCCCCCTCTGCCCACAGTCACCTCCAAGATCAGCCATGCGTTTGTGCTGGATCCCGTGATTGCCACCGGAGGCACCGCCAAGGCCGTCGTAGAGATTCTCAAGGAGTGGGGCGTGGAGAACATTGTCATTGTGTCGCTGATTGCATCCAAACAGGGCATTGAGAAGCTCGCGCAGCTCGAGGGCGTCGAGGTCTATGTGGTCAAGGGAGATGAGGGGCTCACAGAGCAGGGTTTCCTGGTGCCTGGAATCGGAGACATTGGAGACCGACTTTTCGCCACAAAGAAGGTCAAGTATTAGGTAGATGGCGATAAAGTCTGAGACCGTTCAGACGAACTCGCAATGCTGTGACCGTCTCCTATCGAGGCACAGTAGATGTATTTGGATCTCCTATCTCACGGTGGTACGCACCGAGAACAGGAGATGGCATTTGGTCACACACACGCATCGAATGTAGTTTTATTACCAATTTACATAATGATTATGAACGACTGGTATGACTTCGTACAGACCGTACCACCACTTGCAGCTAACATCGTATCCACACTGTAGGTGCGTATTCCAGGTACGAGGCCGTAATACAGTATACATTTGTAGCTGAATCGTAATCTGAGATAGTGACAGGGATGACATACAAGTACGAGTAAATGTAACAAGTAGGTATTCCTGATCACGTGACTCGTATCATACACATCAACTACGAGTACTGCCTATTCACTCCACCGATAGCCGGGTGGGGATATCCGGGTCACCTAATAATGGCTAATGCCTCATCACTGAGTCTTATTATGCTAACGGCGTGTGACCAAGAGATTAGAGGTAAGGGTGGGGAAAACAGTCGATCTCGGAGTGATTTAGTAGGCTGACTAAAAAGTTTTATTGGATGAATCGAATCAGAAAAGTGAGGTGGTTGAAACGGTGGTTTCCTCTTTTTCATACATATCTCCTAGCGTCCGTTAGTCAGTGTCGTTTCGAATATCCGTTTCCAAAGTGGGGGAAGCTATATGGAACCTTATAGGTCTCCAGATGTTAGTCTGAGGGGGTGTGAGGAGGTGTTTATCTGGCACAGTAGAGGTGTTGCGTGTGAGAAAATGAAACCAGCAATTATTTCAGCCGGTCTCAGCAATCTGGTGTACTCATATTCACCAAATCTCTTCTTGAGCGCACGTAATACCGTTATGTCCCCCCACCCCCCATTTACCCGCCGTGGATCAGAGTTTGGGAGATAAGAGTCAGAAAGACATGTTGGTAAAAATGTGTAGGGTAGAATACACAGCACAGTACAGAGTAGCGTCTATAGCGTGCCGTACTTGAATCACCTCCAACCCCACCTCTCTTCTTTCCACACACACGCACACACACGACAAAATGACCAAGACTCAAACCGTGGGAGTGCTTGCTCTTCAGGGCGCCTTTGCCGAGCACTGTCGACACCTGGAAAAGGCCGCCGTCAAGCTCCAGAAGGACGTGGAGGTGATCGAGGTCCGAACCCCCGCCGAGCTGGAGAGATGCGAGGGTCTGGTGATCCCCGGAGGCGAGTCCACCGCCATCTCTCTGGTGGCCCAGCGATCCGCAGGCATGCTGGAGGCTCTGCAAAAGTTTGTCACTGTGGACAAGAAGCCCACCTGGGGAACCTGTGCCGGTCTGATTCTCATTTCGTCCGGCATCTACGACCACAAGACGGAAAAGCAGACTCTGGCCGGTACCCCCGAGGTTGACGCGCACGGAAACAAGGTCGCTGACCAGACCGTTTCTGCTCTGTTTGGAGGACTGGACGTGGTGGTGTCTCGAAACTACTTTGGCCGACAGCTGGGCTCTTTTATCGCTCCCCTCAAGCTCAGCAACTTTGGAGCCTCCTCCACCATCACCGACAAGGACGCCGTGTTCGACGCCGTTTTCATCCGAGCCCCTGTGGTCTTCAAGACTCTGTCTGACGAAGTCAAGGTGCTGGCTGAGGTTGAGGATCCCTCCGATCCCGCCAAGAAGCTCATTGTGGCCGTCGAGCAGGGCCACATGATGGGCACCTCGTTCCACCCCGAGCTCAGTGACGACACCCGAATCCACGAGATTTGGCTCAGCAAGTTTCTGTAAGCTGAGGCGAAGAGATGGACTTTGGACTTTGGAGCATTGATAGATAGGTAAAGATTTGTATAGTAGGGTTGGTGCAAGGAATGTCAGGTACGGCTGAATGCTGTGAGCTGTAACTGGACGCACCGGTACAAGTACGAGTACACTATGGTATGATTAGTAAGGGTGTCAGTTTAGACAGAGCCCTCGAGACCTCTATAGAGGTAGAAACGATGCCTCGGAAGAGTCCGGATCGAAGTCCAGCTCCAAGTTCAACTTATGAAACGTTACGAGATCCACCAGATATCGGTCAGGCGCCTATTCATACGTTTACTGTTACTACACGTCTCTGTATGAGATTCTGGATGGTACGGGTACAGAGTATTCAGAGTATTCAGAGTACCGGTACGAGTACGATACGCGTACGTCCACTCCATGGACAAGACCCGACTGAGTCTGCATCTGCCCTGAGTTGATTATGTCTTCATTTCAAGGCGTTGGAGCAGTAACGTGTCATACTGCGATACTCGTCCCACAACCAGTCAGCATCTGATTGAAAGTACCAGTTCCAACACGGCTGCTACCAAGTACAACCCTCTCGACTACATTACAAGTTAGTGTATAAGTTACCACCTGACATCAATAATACATGTGCAATTTTTTATACCGAGTTTTGGGGTCGCCCATACTTAAGCAGCAATGGTGACCTCAACATCCACACCAGGCTCGATGTTGATAGAGGTGATCTTCTTGACAACCTCAGCGGGGGAGTGGAGATCGATGAGTCGCTTGTGGATTCGCATCTCAAAGTGATCCCAGGTCTTGGAACCCTCACCGTTAGGGGTCTTTCGGGTGGTGATGTTAAGAACCTTGGTGGGGAGTCGGACGGGGCCCTTGACGCCAACGTTGGAGTTCTTAGCTCGAGAGATGATGTCAGCAGAGACTGTGTTAGTTTCCTGTTTGAAGAGAGGTTCTGTCGGTTGCTGGGGGGCCTCGTTCCAGTTACGTAATCGGGGTATCCACGTCCTCCATTCGTCATATCTCGTCGTGTCCATTTTTCACTCACCGTTCTCAAGAGACTTCATCTTGGTGGAAGTCAGAGTGATTCTGATCTTTCGGAGCTGCTGGGGAGCTTCAGCGTCGGCCTTATCCTTGTTGAATGACATTTTGGCGTGTATCGTCGTGGGATGAGAGTCTCGTAGTCAAACACTTCAAAATCAAAATTCACACTGAGTGGGAGGTTTGAAATCTGCAAGGTTCAGCTGTGACTGTCTTTTCCGCTCAAGTGGGAAAAAGTCATGTGACCACTCAACTTTAAAGAGATGTGGGGAGGTGCAACTCCTGGGAGTTACTGCTGGAAGAGTCACGTGACCGGTGTGAGAGATGGCGGTCATGGTTGTGATTACGGGCAGGTTTAGATGAGTTGAGAAGGGGTGTGGAATAAGGTGGACAGTTTAAGGTGGTGGTTGAGAATCGGGTTGTTTAAAGTGTGTCATGGAATGAGATACAATAGCTACAAGAACAACATACTGTAGCTACGAGTGTAGCAAGGATATCGCTACAACTGCCGGTCTACAACAGAGGTACGTGTAATGTACGAGTACCCCTATCATATTAGATCAGTCTTAAGAACATCCACCATGGCTTTCAACGTCGTACTTGTACTTGTACACACCTCAGATTAAGTTGTCAGTAAGGCACCAAACGTGTTCAGTGCAGCCAGCGAAGTTGGTAATGCACCGTATGTGTTCGACGGCATCTAACGTCACGTGATAGTATGGTTCACTGTATCCAGGGTTCCCTGCTGATTCCAGCCGTATGATTATATCCACTCTTGTCAGTCTTCATAGATATCGACTCTTCTCCACCTTGAAATAGAGCCCAGAGTAAGAATGATGGCAGTGCGAGTAACAACGAGGTATAGGCACGGTACAAACACCCACCACGTGACTACAAATCTAGGAGGGGGAGCACTCTTGGCACCTCGTATCGCTTTGTCTCTTTCCCGCAAGACAAGCACGGTAATTATGTGCATTCCTACGATGGCACCAAGACTGGTGCATTCCCCATTTGAGACATGTCAGTGGTACACACGGTACATACGAGCACCAATACGGCTCGTATAAGTAGCTCTCAGACGCCCGGAATGTGACTGAAAGGGAATGCAGCCTTCATTAGACGAATCACTCAGCCGTCTCCGCTCAGAAAATTCATCCATATCACCTCTTCAGGACGTTTTCGTCTGGTTGGTGCCGTCGCGTTTTCTCGCGTTTATCGAATAATGGGGCTACCTGGAGACCGTACTAAAGAGGTGGTTTTATAGCGAATTTAATGGAGAAAAAGAGACGAGGAGGGCAACACGGGTTTTCAGCGACCATTGTTGTCTGCCCAAGTCGTTTCTACACCAGAATCCCCCTTCCACATGCCCTTCAGCCGCTCCTTTTCTCCTACATTACGCATGGCTGGGGTGTGCTGGTCGGCCGGGTAACTCGCGTGAGAACGCGTAACTCATTAACATGGTGTGCAAGGTAGCTAATTTAAATGCATACGACTCCCCAACCGTGAGCAAGCACCACCATCGAGAAAATGAGCTTGGAGGAACAACACGCCAGGGACGACAGCGGGGATGAAAGCGACATCATCGACATCCACTCTGACGACGAGGGAGTTGAGGACGAAGAGGACGAAGAAGTTGGAGAAGAGGACGAAGAGGACGAAAACGAGGAAGACGAAGACGAAGAAGACGAGTTCCAGCCAGAACCTCAAGATACTCCGTCACGACCGCCGAGAAGTAACAAGACGCCAATGCACACGGTCACCAAACGCATCGTCGCTCTCACGCCAGGCAAACGACACTACCAGTACATTTCGCCGTCGTGTTCCGACAACATTGACCCCATTCGATGTGCGTCCATGTCTCCCGACCCGTTTGCCGAGCAGACCCACAACAGCTCTGAAGTGATTGCTCGAGTGCCTCTCAGTGGCCTCAACATCACAAACGAGTCTCCTCAATCTCCTTCGCGTGGAGGAAAGGAGGCTACTACTACTGATTTGACCACAGACCAGACGGTTGGAGAAGAGACGTATGTCGAAGAGGACCATTCAGGGGACACCACTCTAGTGCAGGAAGGTGGTGGTGATGGAGAAAAGCACAAGGAGCCGCATCAAGACACAATGGGCAAAATGTACTCGGGCGAAGAACATCGACTGTTGCAGTCCGAGCCGTGTCTCACTCGTAAACGGTCGCCTTCAGCCATCCGAATTCTCACAGCTCACACCCATCCCCAAAACTCGCCGTCCGAACGAGTGGTCTACTCCTGGTCAGATACCTCGCCCGACGACTCGCGCTTCCAATACAAGGACTCGTCGCCCTACTCGGTGGACCTCAAAAACTCCACTCCCCCAACCCAGGCCGAGTACCCTGAAGACTCGGACAAGGAGAACGCGTCTTGTGCTGCTCCTGGAGGAAGTGTCCGTCTGGTGGCCGGTATGGGCAGCGAAATCTGCGAGGCAGACAGCCCGACACAACCGCGAACCAAGCGACGCAAGAACGAAGGACTCAAGTTTGGAGACCGACAACAGCCGTCGGAAACGGACCGTCTACGGGCCGCGTTGGAACGCGTCAAACACAATGCAGCCGAAGAGCTGGCAGAGATGCAGCACGAGAACGAAGCTCGAATCTCGCAGCTGGAAACCGACAAACAGGGCCTCTATCTGGTCATCGAGGCTCTTCGAAATGAGGTGGCTTCCCAGAAAGACGTCATTGCCAGTTTGAGGGCTCAATCGGAGTTCTAGCTCACAAAAGGGGTTTCAAGGCTGCCCAAAACTCACCACACCTGTAAATTATATTTATTCACTCTACGATAGTCAGCATTGTAGCATTTAGCAGTACGATGTGTCACTTACAAGAACAACCAATCGAGCATGTGGGCAGACGTCCAGCTCTACAACCACGGCATCCATCACTATGGGCAACTTGAATATACAATTCGACTCGGTCTTCTCTGCTGATTCGAGTAATCAGCACAAATGTGATGAGATCTACTAGTACAAGTACACATCTTTCTAATGATAGCCATTCTGCTCTCATGAATCACTCGCTATATGTGATTATGAATTAAGAAAACTCCACATGTCAATAGCGACCAGACTCGACGTATGTACAATTACAACCAACCTACAAACAACCATGGAATAATTAAGTCAGTTAACTTCTATCACTAATATACATCATGACACATTAAAATAAATAACCTGTCTGCTACTCCATTTACTCCTCTTCACTGCTGGATCCACTGTCATCGTCGGACGAATCATCAAAGTGGCCATTGGTGGGAGGAGGGGTAGCAGAACCGCCCTCAGCCTCATCAAACTGCCGCAGCTTCTTCTGAATCTGCTCAATCTGCTGTGCCTGTTCACTCTCAGACATGGGCTTGGACTTTTTCCGCTGACCAGGATAGACAGAGGAAGAAGGCCGCGAGGAGGAAGACGTACTCTTGCCTCCGGAAGACGCCTTCTTCTTGCTGTCGTCCTTGACAACATAGTTGTAGAGCTTCATAAGCGTGTGGGGATCCAGCTGGTCCATGTCCAGCTCAATTTCATCCTGGCCCTCGCTCTTGAGCTGGGGCATCGACTCGTGGATGAGGTTGATGACATGCTGAAGCTGCTTTTCCTTGAGCTGGGGGATTCGCTCACTGAGCTCCTTCTTCATCTCGTACGAGACAACCACTCCTCCAGAGTCGGACGAGCGAGATCCCTTTCGCTTCGAGCTCGACTTGGATCGCTTGGAGGACCCTCGTCGTCGGGACCGCTTCATCTCTCGAGCAGCGTCCTTCTTCATCTTGGTGAGTTCTTGCTTCATTCTCTCAATCTGCTCTTCCAAAAATGCAATGGCAGGGTTAGTGATAGAAGAGGCCAGATCCTCGTCCGAAGAGTACTCATCGTAGTCGGAGGAGTCGTCCATGGTGGGAGGGGGGGAAGGAGGGGGGATGGGCTTCTCGGCCCACTTTTTGTCGAAGATGGACTCGAGCCGCTTGCCCATCTTGTTGACGGGAGTGCCGTCGGGGTTGAACCGGTAGCAGTTCTTGAAAATGAGCCGCACGTCGCTCTCAAACTCGTCGGCAGTCTCATAAGCATTGTTGTTCATCTTTTCCTGCACAGTGGACAGATCCATGGGCTCCTTGATGATCTTGAAGTAAGAGGGACAGTTGAGAGCCACGGGGTCCACGGGCAGAAGGAAGGGGAACGAGTACTCCTCGTGCTTTTTGCTGGTTAGTTCCTTGAGCACCTGGTTGCAGAACCGAAGCTCGATGGCGTGCTTCTTCTTGCGGGGCTTGATGTTGGTGTAAGGCAGGTCTTTTGGCTTCGGGGGGTGGATCTCTCGCTTCGGTCTCCCATCGATAGCAGACTCCCGTCGAATGGTGGGGACGCCACTTGGCTGGAGGGCGTAGGTCTCTTCACTGCCAGCAGTCATAGATCCTCGGGGAGTCCGGGTGCTGGAGCCGCCGCCAAGAGACTTCTTCTTCTTAAGGGGCTCGGCGGGGGCGTCGGCACTGGGGAAGTTGAACATGTGGCGTTCAAACGATGTGAAAAGCGACTTGGCCATGCTGGAGATGAACGAGTCTTGGCCGTTGAAGGTGAGACAGTTGTCGACGATGCGTTGCACATCGGCAATCATGTCCTCCTTGGTGCCGTACTCGCCGTTGTTGAGCTTCTTCTCCATGGTGCCGAGATCCATGGGCTGCTTGATCACCTCAAAGTATGTGGGGATGTTGAGCTTGATGGGGTCCACGGGGTGGATGAACGGCGCGGCGTCCTTGAGTCGCTTGACGGCCTTGAGAGAAGATGCAGCATACTTGACCTGATGCTTGGGCATTTCCACCACGGGCTTGTCAGACTCGACAATGGAGGAAGAAGGGGTAGGCAGAGACGCCGCCTCCGAGTGGGCCGACTCGTCCGGCTGCTCCTTGGAATCCTCAGTCTTGACCTCGGGCTTGGTCTCCTCTGTGGGCTTGTCGTCAGATTCCTTCACCTCCTCCTCCTGCTGTTTGGACTCAGGCTCGTCGGGCTCGGCCTGGTTGTCGTCGTCGTCCTTGGAGTCCGCAGGTTTTGGCTCCTCTGTGTCCATGGCGTCGGTGTCCTCCACACGGGGCCGCTTGATGTCGTCCTTGTCGACTTCGTCGCCGGGTCGCTTCACATCCACATCTGAAGCGTTGACTGTGGGGGTCGTCTCCATAGTAGTCATATGTACAGTAGATATATTAATTAAAATATATCTATCTCTGGTTAGTAGGGGTTGAGGAAAGAGTGAGGGAGCGGACGCATTTAAGTAGCATCGACACTGTTAGGACCGGTGGCGCATCATCATGATCATATGACATGACAACGACATCACCTTAGTAATAGTGACGATGTGTGTGGGTGGCGACAGGAACCATAACCTTGGGGCCAAGTGACGAGTGGAACGACATAGGCGAGAGGAGAGAGAGGGGAGGGGCAACAAAGAACAGGGCAGTGTGATGTCAGCGACATCGCCAACAACGACCTCCATGTCTGGACAACAGCAGTTCCATCTGTCACCATCATCACCATCATCACCATCATCACCATCATCATCACCGTCGACATCAACAGCAACGATGCCCCTCATGCAACGGCAACAACAACACCATCGTCATGTCCTGCATCATCAACATCACCACCACACACGCAACACACGACATCACCACCAGGCGCATGTCGTGTGCATACCAACGCAATAGGATTTCTTTGTCTGTACTCACTCTTTGTTCTTTGTACCCACCAAACTGACCAATGAGAGTCAGTGTTTTCGTGTTACGGTAGGGTAAAGCGCGAAATGTATGAACAAATTCAGTCCGATGAAAGGAATTTTGAAATTTTGGGAGCCCGAGGGCTTAAGTACTTTGCCACGGTTAGCATTCTTCCCAGCACAAACGCAACTTAAGGTTTGGGCTAGGGCACGCTACTGCTTTTGTCTAAATATACAAGCAAGCCTATAGGGACACGGTGGCAAGAGCGACGAGAGAAGGGGGGAGCTACGGCTAGACTGGTTGGCGCACTTTGAGCCTACCAGGCTAGATTTCATGTGGATGTGTTGAAAAGCGTTCCTCTCGGAGAAACCATCTTATCGACAGTAACTTTCCAAAGAAGGACAGCCTCACTGAAGAAGGGGCGGGGGCGTGCGGGAAAAACTCGAACGACTAGTCGCTGTGAGACGTAGAAGTGTAAAGAAAAATTTGTCGCATTAGCAGCAGCAGTGGATGGTTAAGGAATGTGAAGACAGGTGTCCACACCATCTGCAGTGTAAGGGAGAAAACAGGAGTAAAATTGTCCCGAAATGGCACTGCAAAGCTTAAAATGACTCTTGCAAAGCAAGTCGGTGCAGAATTTTGGGTGGCGAAAAAAGGGAGCGAAAGGCAACCCCAAGAGAGGGGGGGGGTGGGTGGAGAGAGGCCAAAAACTGGGTAGCCAGTTGGTCGTGGGCCCAAAACTGGGACCCTGGGAAATCCCGCAAATGGGCGAAAACTCACCGCACAACCAACACACCGCTCGGGCGACCACACCAAGCCCGTCTGTATCGCCCAGCGCGGCCCTCTGATGACACGCCTGTGAGCTGCTGGGTAAATTTTCGGTTTTAGTTAGGGTCAAGCCAGCCGGAGGGGGCATGGCGCCGTGTTTGTGGCACGGACAGCTGGGCTTTGAAACCGGGCAAGAGCGGTGTCGATGGACGAGTTGCTGAGCTAGCGTGTTGCCCGCGGGCTCATGAGAGTGTTTCCATGGCGACTTTAGGGGTTTGTGGCGAGAAACTGATGTTGCTGAAAATGCCGCATTATTGCCAACATTGAAGTATGCGCGAGGCAAACCTTTCGGACACTGGGTGTGAAGAGGAGGCTACGGTGGTCTTTGTTTGGAACCAAGGGAGTTACCCGGCCGCTGGGTGGTGGGTGCAGGAGGAGCAAAAGTTTATTGCAGTGAAATTCCCCGTAATGGACCAACTGCGTGTTGTTTTTGGTCTCTTGATGTCCTGGTGTGTCCATGGGGCGTCTGTGCATGAATGAATGGGCGTGTGTAAAAAAAAAAAGACGATTGAATGAGTTCGTGATCACGTGATCGACGGGTTACAAGCGACATGTTCATTCTCGACGAGAACACGCCACGTCTATCCTCGTGTCGCGCTATGGTTGCTGCACTGGGAAATGCTCTCAAACTCGGAGGATGGGTTTCGAACGTTCGAATGCCGCCTGTTGATGGTGCAATAATAATGGGCGTGTTTCGTCACCAAATATGGGTCTCTGTAGAGGGCTGGATAATATCGCTGGAGCCACCACCGTGTCTCACACAGCCCGCTTTTCTGGTCCTCGGCACGGCTTGTTAGTCTAACTCTGCCCCTGAAAACAATGTGCACAGCGTGCAGCAAGAGTGATGAGGGCGTGATGGATGCAAGACGTGGCTGTATGGGGGGGGCTGAATGTTACTGGTAGATGGAGAGGAGGGAGATTACCGGCATGAGTCCATAGATTGCTTGTTTGCGCCAAGTGTGGGACAGTACGATACAAGTGTACTGTGTGGACTGGGTACAGTAAATGCTGCTGCAACAATAAGAGTGAAGTATTTAAGCCAGGAATTTTAAGGACCACCTAAATATACCCGCACTGATCAAGGCCACCTGAACATTACTTTTTGCTAATGACAACCCATTTGACTTGCTACAGCTCAACTGCTAAGACCATGTGCAGGATATGCACCGAAGAGGACCCTTTATGTCGAGCCCGTACCCTGGATTGCCCGATCGAGAATGGTCCAGGATCCAAAACGACGCCAAAACGACAGGTCCTGCTGGTGTAGACGTTTACTTAGAGCTAGCCCGGGGTTCTAAGCGTACCTTGGAATGGCCACCATCCTTGATACTTGAGCCCACGGTCCTATATCAAGTCCATGGAGCCCCGAAACCCTGAAACCCCAAACCCGAAACGCACACAGTTTCACATTTACGTCTATTCTAAACTCGGGCCCTCTTTCCCCCCCCCTCCATATTACACTCATACACCTCATCTCAACTCAACTCTTCTTTCCCTTCCCCCACACGATATGGAATAATGGACGAAGCGTTTCATTTGCAGCCACACACCCATGTGTCTTCCAAAAAGGTGGTCGACATCGGAGGCATTCGCACCATGGTCTACGGCCTCGAAGAGCTGCCCAAACGATGTAAGGCCGTCGGAGTGCTCTACCTAGCTCATCCCAGGCTGCAGAACTACATGTACACCGAGTATCTGGCCCACGAGCTGCTTTCTCGATGTCGTGAGGCCGCCGTGGACCGTTCTCCGGACGCCGATCAGCGAGACCTGCCTGCCACCAACACCGGGATCGAGGCCCTCAAGGCTTCAAGACCGCATGTGACCCGGACCGATTCACACACCTCACGACGACATTCCTACACACCCTGGACCAACTACATTGCTGTGACGTTCGATCTGCGAAATCACGGCTCGAGAACCCTCACGGCCCAGCGGTCGCTGGATTGGGAGGCCGGAAACGACAGCCATGCCGTGGACATGATGTCCATCATCGACGGCTCCACAGATGACTTGCTGTTGGTCATGCAGTATCTGCCTGCAGTGCTGGACGCACAGCTACGAAACGTGGCGCCCAAGTGGTACAACATTGTGTCGGGAGTGTCCCTGGGAGGCCACATTGCGTGGCGATCCATGGCACGCAACCAGGACCGGGACATCTTTGCCATTGCGCCAATAATCGGCTCGCCTAGCATGCGCACTCTGTTTGAAGACCGGCTGGACCAACACCGTCAGAAAACAGGGTCGCTCAAAAACACAAACCCCCAGTGCCAATATCTGATTCCAGAGCCATTAAGGGACATGATTGCCCGAGACGATGCCCGAGTATTCGACATGCCCACAGACACCCATGTCTTCATTGCTACGGGCGAGGATGACCCACTCGTCAAGGACTCGTACTCTCACGAGTGGATCGAGCATTTCAAAAAGAATGGCGGCAACCCCGAGTACGTGTGCCAGGAGGGAGTGGGCCACGTTTGTACAAACTACATGGTGACTCGTTTAGCAGAGTGGATTGTGCGGATTACCAGTGGGTGAGTGTGTTAGCTAGAGAGAGAGAGGCTTTCGTTTTCTGTTGCTATTGTTTTGGATTTCCTCTGAAACACAAATCTTCCCCGCAATCATACACCACGGGCCATTACTAATACTAGCAAACCTGGTAGCAAGGTCTAGAGGTGCGCATAATCACACAATCTCCAAAGAGGTGGATATCATGGACAAAAAACGACAGCCGACATGGACACTACAAAAAATGGTGGATTCCGTAGTCCACAGGATAAGTAAATATATCATTGCATGTGCTTAAGAATGAGACGTAGACGGAGTTGTATGTAATTACAGGGTGTACCCCCACTGGCTTATGTAATACTCCTAGAACGCACTGTCACCACGACAAAGTAGAAATTAGAACACTATATGACATAAATATCGCCGCCGAAAATCCCTCACCCTGCTTAGTCTTTTACTACCAGTGGTATTCACGGTAATTTCAGCATATTTCGTGATGTCCCAGTGCACCTCCGGGGTCACGTGACTCCAGGGTAAAATGTTCATGTGGTGAAAATTCAAAAATCTGCAGCACCACAACCCGAGACGAAACACACAATGATCCGGCGACTAATTCCAGGACTGACCTCCGGGCTTCGACGGGGCTTTGCCTCCGAGGCCGGAGCCGCCAAATCCCAGACCGTGGACACGCTGCCCGGCGCAGCAAAACTGCCCGAGTTCGTTCTCACCTCGGTGCGACAGTTTCCCTCTCTTGAGCCCACACGACTACAGCCCGTGACGTCGCAAATGCTGGGCGCTCAGGTCCACAAGGATCTGCTGTGGCGAGCCGTGGTCTTCGAGGCCGATCGACAGCGAGTGGGAGCGTCCAACCCTCCCGGTCGAGAGCAGATGGGCTTCTCCACCAAGAAGCTGCACAAGCAGAAGGGAATGGGTAAGGCCCGAGTCGGTGATGCTGGTTCACCCACACGAACACAGGGAGGTTACGCGCTCGATCGAAACGCCCCCAACAAGATGGCCACCGGCCTGCCCAACCTGGTGTACGCCTCGGCCATCCGAGCCGCTCTGACCTCACAGTACCAGGAGGGCCGACTTTTTGTGGTCGACGGCCCCTGCGAGCTGCCAAAGTCCGTTAAGGACAACACAACCTTTGGCCGGCAGTGGCTCCAGGGCGAGCTTGGTTTCGGAGAGAAGGAAATGACCGTTTTCCTGGTTGACACCGAGCGACCCATTCTGGACTCTGTTCTCGGAAAGGACAACCTCAAGGCCGACATTGTGCCCAAGGAGTTCATCGAGGTTCGAGACATTCTCAAGGCCCGAAACGTGGTCGTTGAGTACGACGTGCTCAAGTGGCTGGCCGCCAAGTACCCCACCCGGGACCTCTTTGGCTCCTTCAAGCCTTGGACTAATTAGTGTATATAGTATAAGCATTTTTTGCTGTTTCAATGGTGACATGGAGGTGCTATAGAGACCGGACATGAGTTGGCTTGCAAGAAAAACATCCTCGTATACAGTGCATGGATCAAATGGATTCGTATAAATAATAGCTAACTAATGTCTGTATCGGAAGTAGGGAGATCTATCCCCCATTTCAGACAGCTCGGCGCTGGTGAGATGCTCACACTCGCCAGACTCAATCTTGGCCTGTTTCTTCTTGTTGACAAAATGGTAGCCAAAGTTGAGAACAATAAGAGCCACGATTCCAATGCACACAAACATGATCTCCATTCCATGGCCCAGCTTGAACTCGGGCTTGTCCTCAGCTCTGTAGATGTTGGAAGCAATGGCTCCGGACAAGTTACCAACTCCAATCTGAATGGCCATGGCTACAGCTCGTTTGTAAGTACCTGCGACATTGTTAGACATCCACGACACAATGGCAGGCAGGGCAGGATACAGTCCCAGGGCAATGAAGTAACATCCCACATAAACTGCAATTGGCCTCTTGTGAGACAAGTTGAAGGCCAGCAAGTAGCCAAAGAGCATGCTGAGTAGGTTGACAAGAATGAAGGGTGATCTCTTGCCGTATCGATCTGAGAACCAGGCTTGGGTCACTGATGCAACAGCTGCAATCACGTAGATGGGGATAGTCATGAGCTGGGCAGTGGAAGAGGTGTATCCCAGGTTGTTGACGATGGTGGGCAGGAAGAGAGAGATACCGTAGAGAGGAACAACCACTCCAAAGTAGAGAAGCAAGTGGACGTAGACCTGAATATCTGTGAAAGCAGCCCATACGTACTTCCAGTCCCGGGAGTCGTTCTGCTCAACCAGCTCGCCTCCAGCGCTGCTATCGTTACCGTCATACTTGAGTCTCCACATGACAAACTCTCGCTCTTCCTCCGTCAGGAATCGAGCAGTCTCAGGGAAGTCATGGACAAAGAAGAAGGCGATGATGGCAACCACTACCGTGGCAATTCCCTCGAGAATAAAAATCCACTGCCATCCGTGAAGTCCAGCCACTCCCTTCATCTTTCCAATACCAAAGGCCAACAAACCAGAGAAGGCGCCGGCAATAGAGGCAGCAGAGAAGAACATGGCTTGTCTGAACTGGATCTCGGATCGACAGTACCACAGAGTCAAATAGTATCCAACACCAGGGTAAAGACCAGCTTCAGTCAGTCCGAGGAAGATTCGACAGATCAACAGGCCGTGGTAGTTTTTAACAAGTCCCATCAAAGTCATGACGATGCCCCAGGCAACCATGATGGTAGGAAGCCAGATGGAAGGTCTCAACTTCTTCAAGATCATGTTGGATGGAACCTCGAAAGCCGAGTAGGTGAAGAAAAAGACGGTCAGACACATGTTGTATTGTGGGCCAGTGAGACCCAGATCTGCAGAGAGACCTTCAATGTTGGCGTTTCCAACGTTGCCTCGATCCAGGAAGGACAATAGGTAAAGCAGAGAGAGGATAGGGATGATGTTCATGTCCATTTTCTTGAGCAGTTTCTTTTTGTCAATGTGGGGGAACATTTCGGTAGGCTTGCGGACCTTTTCGTCGAACATGTCGATGGAAGTCTCCTCCACATGCTGGATGTCTTGTTTGTCCATTGTGTTGTCGTTTGTGGGTGTCGCTCAATCTGTGGAAGAAAAAAGACAGGTTGTTGCTTTCGATGCAAATGACCCAGAAGTTGTTTTCTGATTTCCATTATGGTGCCTAAGGGGTTATATATCATCATGAGGTGAACCCCCCACGAAACACGATCCAGAACAAGCTCGTAAATAAGCTCGTAAGGTTGCAGTAAACCTGCACGTAGAATGTGGGGTAAATCCCCTCAAGACGGGACAAGCAATATTGGCACAGCCAGACAAGCAAAGTCGGCTTTGAAAATGCACGCCAAGTGGAAAAGTCGTCTTTATGAAGCTGTGCGAGTAAATAAACCAACTCCGATATGCATCAGAGAGGGTGAAAAACTACCCTATTGGGCGAGAAGGAAAAATGCGCACGGCAGAAACCGCACGGCAATTTCAGTTTGCTCGTTAGCCGTGTTCGAGAGCGGCTAAAATACAAACTCCAAATAGGTCCCGTCTTATACTTAGCGCTAATGTCGCTGTCTCATCATCCCCGCACCACGGATGTAGTGTCGGATCGAGCTGGACAGGGTGTCATCTGCACTGGTGTGGTTATCAGTAGGTGTGTCTATGAGATCCAGACCTAAGTCACCTCTTGCGGCCGGGTATCGATTGCCTATGCTATGCTACTCACAGCGTTGCACTCGGTTCCATCTCAAAACTAGACTGCAACTATCGTTTCCCCGCTCGTGGTATCTATGTCCAAAGTCGACCAATAAACTCAGGTGGATCTGTCCTGCCTTGTCGGCTGCCGGTTCTGAGTGCCTGGTCTTCGGATTAATGGCAGGTGGGGGTCACTGAGTCAGGAAGAAGTCAGCTCTTGAGACAAAGCACTCTAGGTACAATAGACATGAGAAGTATCCACGTAAGACAAAGGTCTGCAAGCATGGGATCCAAACAAACAGAAAGTATGAAGGTACAAGTACAAGTAGGGCAGCTCAGGTTCGGCCGAACCCCAGATACACATGAACAATACAGTAGATGCCCAGAACACCGCTGCCCCAGTTGTATATGAGTCTTGGCTTGTTGGGCTCGAGTTTGCGCTAGTCTTAGTCATTCCCATCCTCAGGGTGTAGACACCACCAGTTCAGCCCCCTCACTTGTTCACTCTACGTGACGTATCCCACCATCTCCAGTTCGAACCCGTGTAGGCGTGTCCTGGTACCAATTGTTTAGGACGCGTTTCGGTGAGGTGCACACTTTGGCGCCTTATGAGACGTGTTTCTGTGCATGAGAAGTGCCTTCGTGTCTTTAATCAATCTATGAATCACCCCTCCGCTAACTACGCACGGTCAGCTATAACATGTTAGATCTTTAGTATATATAAAATCGGATATTTACCATCGTCCTCCGTTTCGAAGAGAGAGGAGATTGGAAATACACTCGGCCTCCCGGCTGCCGGCGTCGACCACGGGAGAGGCCACTCCATGGCGCACAGAAGACGTCTTGTTGGTGACGGGCAGATCGTAGTGCATGGACGGGAGACGCTTCTTGAGCGTAGCAGCAAGGCTTTCCTCGGCAGTTCCAAAAGACTTGGACTTGAGAGCCGACAGGGGGGAAGATGCAGATGCCTGGTTCAGCTGCGACGCGGATCGCTGGGTCATGGGAGACGACGTGGCAAGAGGCGAGCCTCCCAGACCGACGTTGTTGGCGGGAGAGGAAGGGGTAGCAGGAACCCCGAGACGCCGGCCGCCAGGCAGCTGGCCACCCTTGGGCTTACCGGCGTAGATGACGGTAGCCTTCCCACCACGCATGGATAGTCGAGGGGCGGTGGGCTTCTTTTTCGCGGGGGTCTCGGGGGCGTCTTCGAAGACGGAGAACGAGCTGCTGTTTGTTTTGGGGGCGACGGATGCAATTTCGGAGTCGTTGGTGGAAGTGGTGTTGGTGGTCGCGTTATCTTTCGCGTTCGCGTTGGCGTTGGCGGCAACGGATGCGGCAGTGGTCGACTGTGCAAGAGGCGACTTGTTGTCTGTGATGGAAGATGTGATGGATTTGTGGTTGGCGCTAATGTTGGTGCTGAGGTTGGCGTTGGACAGGAAGGTGGAGTTGGAGTCTGTCTCGTCAAAGGTGGTTTCGGCAAACGAAGAGTCGGCGAACGAGGTGTCGTCGGTCATGCTCTTGTTCATGCTCTTTCGCACGCTCTGCCGCTTGTTCTGGAACCACACCTGCACGGCCTTTTCGGTCATGTCGACCCGTCGGGCAATGTCGACGCGAATGTGCTTGGGGGGCTTCTGGTTGCGGGCAAACTCCTGCTCCAGCAGCGCGAGCTCCGTGGGCGAGGTTCGCCGTCGTTTTCGGCGCGCCAGACGCGCGTTGTCGATCTGTGGCTCGTTTGACGGGTACGAGGTGATGGAATGTGAAATGAATGCATATTGGGGTTGTTGTGGTGGCACGCTGGAGGGCGTGTGTGGCACCTGTCCGTGGTGGTGGGGTTTGCCGGTCGACGGCTTGTGGTTCTCCTTCTCCTCGTCCGAGTAGATGTACTGGTCCGAGTTGAGGTTCTGTCGGTACATGGTGTCCGACTTTTGCATGAGGTGTGCGAAATGAGACAGTCCGGGAGGAGACGACGACTTGGGCTCTGGGGTGGACATGAGGGCGTGGCTGACGACGCTGTTGTGGCTCACGTGGCTAGTGTTCGCGACGGGGCTGGCGTCGTGGTGGTGGTTTGGGTTCTCCTTATCCTCGGGGTCATCCTCTCGAGGTCTCTTTTCGCATTCCTTGGAGGGAGTCACCGGTGACAGGTCTGGAGTGGGCCCTGTGTTTGTGGTGGAGGTGGTGGAGCTCTCCTGCTTGACGAAGCCGTCGGTGATTTTCGCCAGATCCATGCTGTCTTGCTTCCCTGCGATGTTTGGGGGACAGAAAAAGTGGTGGTGGTGTGGTCAAGATGAAGCCAGGAGCAAGTTAGGCTGGTCCAAAAACACTTTGCAAACGCTTTTGGTAAATTGGGTGTAAAGTGTACCTGAGGGGAGTAAAGCTACAGATGCCCTAACCTTGCATAGTAGCGTGTGTGCGAGCGCGTTGGCTGCGCGACGTGTAGGTGGTTGGGGCGCGGTTTAAGCGTGTGCGCCACGTGATATCGGTCTACGAGCTGACTAATGTGGTTTTCCACGCCATTGCTGGCGTTTCTGACCGCGAAATACCGTCGATTCACTCCTCTAGCCCTTTGATTTGCACCCCATCTCAACAAGGGCCTCTTCATTCCAGCTGCAGGTTGAGTTGTTAAAAGCATATTTGTATATTTGTGCGAAAATGCGTGTGAATCAATGTTATGTGAAATGCGAGTGCGTTAATTGCGGCGGGTGTAAGCGGTGTAGGAGTCGAGACAATGGGGGGGAAATTGCAATCTCTGTATTTGCACGTGTTTGAGGCGTATCTGGAGTCTCTTTGAGCACGTTTCGGACCCGGGATCATACCATCAACATGGCCTCATTGTTCGCTCTGGTACGTATACCTCATATAGTTACGGAGTAAAGTTGCAACAAGAGACAACTGACTCTCACAACAGACAATAATAGTGCCTGGCAGTGCATAACACAGAGCGTGTAGGTGTACATAACGTGTAATGGGCCGAGGAGAAAAAGCGAGGGGCGTCGTGTTCGCGTATTTCGGAGGCCGTTCGTGTTCTTTACGTGTGTTTCCACAGTCTACGACCACATATATCTGCGTCGTTGTGTCCTGATCTGTCTCTCTATCTTTGCCATGTTTGCGCCTGAAATTAATCGGTCTATACATGCTAAATAGACCTTGTATGGAATGTAGGCATTGTGGCAGGTTGGGGCAGTTGATTGGGCATTACAAAACACACAAAATACCGAAACAGGGTACCCACGTGACATTGGTTGCCCTTCAAGACAATACCATCACTCGTCACACTTCTTCCACCTCTAACTACCGACTTTTGACCCGGACAATCACCCGCTGCTGTTGCGAACGTGTCTATTTGCATGCATGCGGCAACCCAAACAACGCTGCCATGGCTACGTAATTAGGCCGGCCTATTTTTACCCCAAACTCTCTCTGGGGCTCGCAGGGCGGGTCGATCACAAATGGTTAATTAGCCAATATATGTGCATACCATAACACGTCCCATCATGACGATAAGCGAGGAAGGGGGAGGAAGGCAGGGCGTGATAGGGAGGGTGGTGGTATAAATAGGTGGTTGCTGAATCGGGGCACCACTACTGTAAGCATGTGTTGCTTGCACAGCAATCGTTTTGGTAGCCATTGAACGCCTCCACCCGTTTTTCGCGACACTAAATTAGGCAAGCACAAGCGTGCTTTTGATGTTCCGGAACCACGGTGGATTGTTTACACCATGAGCAAATCGTACAGTAGCAGGTAGACTAAGTGGACCAATTGGAAAAGGTTGAATCGAGAGCTGATGCCGAAAGACGCGATTCAATTTCTCTCTCGGGGAGTCTCTACTTTCGCCATTCTGACATCCCTACGGAGCGACCTCTATGGGTGTATATCAGTGCACCCACGGAGAGCACTGCACTCTTTTGTCATGCTCACCTCCCACCAATACGCCAAACAGACGCGGATAGTCAAAGAGCCCCTGCGCCTATCGAATAAAGTGTTTTGATTGAGGAAAACGTCATCAGAGCCCTCCGAATCTACCCGTCATGCCAAAGGGCTTGCGGTATGTAACGTAGAGTGGAAGCGGCGTACAATTAGAAGGTCTCATTTTTAGCACGAGTACAAGTACGATACACTCCTGAAGAGTCTGGCGTCAGAGACGAGAATGTATAAGCGTGATGTGATATTACACAAGGAGATGAGTGGGTAAGCATGTGAAATATAGGACAAGCGTGGCGAGCAGTGCCAGGAGTGTACCAGGTACGTACCACTAATACCAGCAATGTCCTCTCATCAAGTGCAACTTTGTCACCTCAAAAGAAGGCATTCCCCAGATTGTTGATCAGCATGACACGAGGTTACAGTAGAGTCTATCTATGGGTAGAGACTGGAAAGAACCATGAACGTAGCGACTGTTCCACAGTATGAAGTTCAGTGAAAAGGAGATGACAGCTGTGCAGATATCGTAGCTGTGGAGCACGTAACAGCTTCTCGGCCTTCCACACTCTGCTTGTCTTATCTCTTACGGGAACGCTCAAATACGCCTCCCGCACAATAAGCACCTTGCGTGTCTCAATTATGTGCCACTCTAATCTCCACCTAAACAGCTCTTTCTCCACTACACTCACCTCTTCTCTCCACCTGGCACTAAACCTACTCCAACAGCAGCTACAAAAGATACAAAAGATACAAGTATCGGCTTGGGTGCAAACATGAGATAAATACGTATATATAATAAGTTAACGGCCGTCTTAACAGTTCTCGACATGGACCACACCGCCCTTCTTCTCGTCCTCGTCCGCAGCAATCTGCACGGCAGCTGACGTCTCGGGAACCATCTGGTGGCCCCGTCGTCCAATGAGATACCAAGGCAGAGAGAACATTTCGTCGATGGACTCCAGAGATCGTCCCGAGACCTCGGGAAGGAAGAACCAGGACCAGGCCAGACCGATGAGAATGACTCCCGAGAAGAAAAACATGGCTCCAGTGTCGGTCATTCCAAGTCGCATGGCCGGCAGAGCCTTGGAATTGCCGTACTGGTTGGCAAAGTGGACCGTCATGATGAGTCCAGACGCCAGAGACCGATGTCGAACGGTGTAAATCTCGGCGTTGATGAGATACTGGACGGAGTTCCAGCCCAGGGCCCAGCCCACACCGGACAGATAGATGGCCGCGATGGCCGCGATTCCAGCGTGTCTCTCGGAGGCAGTCTTGACGTGAGTGGGATCGTTGTTGGGCACCACGGCGAGGTAGATGGACACATACAGAATGGAGACAAACTGAAGAGAGATACCAGAGTACAGAGATCGTCGTCGACCAATGGTGTCGATGAGGAAGACTGCACAGATGATGGAGGCCGCGAACTTGACCACTCCGAGAATGGCGGTGGACAGCATCTTCTGCTGCTGACCCTGGACTCCAATCATCTCGAAAAAGGAAGGAGCATAGATGGTGATGGCATTGGCTCCGGACCACTGGCCCAGAACCTGGATCATCAGACCCAGAAACAGCCGGTATCGGTTGGCAGGGGTGGCCAGCAGCTCCTTGAACAGCGACCAGTAAGACGCTCCAGTCATGGCCTGCTTTTCTCGCTCAATCTGCTCTCGCACCATGAGAATCTCTCCCTGGACGTAGAGATCGTCGGCGGGAAGCTGTCGGATCTTGCACAGCGTTTCAACGGCCTGCTCGTCCTTGCCAATCTTCATGAGCCATCGAGGCGACTCGTGGACAAAGATGGAGCCGATCAGCATGATACCAGAGAAGATGATCTGCAGAATGGTGGGGATGACCCACTGGTTTCGAGAGGAGTTGGAAATGTGAAGAGTGGTTCCGTAGTTGGCAAAGTACGACAGCATGACTCCAAGATAGACGGAGCCAGAGAAGGCGCAGGTAGCCAGACCTCGCACATGGGGCGGCGCAATCTCAGCAAGGTAGGTGGGGCCGATGACAACAGACTGACCGATACCCATTCCAGCAATGAAACGACCAGCGTACAGTTGACCGACATCCTTGGAGGTGATCTGGATGATGACACCGACGATCCAGATGACAAGCATTTCTCGGAGGGCCCACAGTCGGCCGATACGATCGACCACAAGCATGGCAATAAGAGCTCCAGCGACAGAGCCAATCTGGACCATACTGGTGATGTTGGATAGGAGGTTGGCCTTGGCGTCCTTAGATAGGCTGGGGTCGTGGAGCTTGAACTCGGAAATGAAGGCCGGCTGAGCAACAGTGCCGGAAATGTTACCCTCATCGAGACCTCGGGAGGTGCCCAGAAGACCGAAGATGAAGATGGCGAACCACAGGGTGCGGTTGAGCACCTGCTTGGGCTCGTTTTTCATTGAGATCCAAAACATGGCTGTTGTGGAAGGAGGAGAGTGGGTGACTAGAGTCGATGGAGAAAGAAGAAAAGAGGCCCAGCTGGACTCCAGGCACGCCCTCTATATATGCCTGCTTGACCCGCCTGTCGGTCTCCGTGGGTATTACTGGGGGACAAACAACCCAGAGAAGTTGTTGACTTTTCGTTTTTCCTGTCCCGAAATAAAGTCCTTCCTTCTTGTCTGGGGTAGTGAGAACGGGATCCGTTTCTGGCCTGCCTGTTACAGGCCTTGGGAGTGGTTCCTGGGTGGTTTCAGAGCGGAAAAACCCGACATGACGGGTAGACGGCTTTACTAGGTGATGAATTTGGAAACTGGTGAGTTGGTAGCCCACTTTCGGGGCTCTACGAGCATCTCTCGAGCAAGCTGGTCTTCGACCTCCCATTCAAAGTAGGACCAGTTTGACACCATGACACTATGCCCACCCTTTCGCTCCCCCTCCGCCCACCCTGCCGTACCTTGGCAATGCAGTGTTTTAGGCACTGAACGCGTGATGATGTGAGAACGACGCTTGGCCATCTTTGTTCCCAGACCCCAGGTTGCGCAGTAGATGCACACTTTTGCGTCGTTTCGGTTCCTCCCCCCACATGAGTTTACGGAGTCTACTTACAGTATGTAGTACGGCGCACCCAAACCTTTGTGTCGAAAAACTTCTCAGCTGTCTAACTCTAGCTTGTCCGGAATGTACCAGTTGCGTAGTGGGAGCGTAATGGGAGACTGATTTGTGTCTGACATCCGTTTTTACGAGCGGTCCCTCCAGTTACCAAGTATGGTGCGTATTGTGTAGCCAAGCAATTTCGGCATGTCTTGGCGATGAGCCCAAGACCTTCCCCTCACATGAACGGGTTTATCCGGCGGCTCTTGGCGATACCTGACACCGCACCACACGACGACACAACGCAACAATGTGACCAGACACTCCCAGACAAGGAACATGGGCTAGTTTTTAATTTCTCTCTTGTTTTACCAACCTTGTAAATGAACTGAACCAGACAATAATAGTCTTTTTGAGGGGACGGACGATCTATCCCTGGATGAACACGGATTCTTGTAGACAACCAAACCGATCAACACAGCAGTTGTAGACGTTTAGATACGTACCCAGGGTCAGCCGCTCAACTCGTGAAGCAGCCTCTCCGAACTCCTTTAACAGCCGTAGAGGTTTCTATTGCATTTATCAGCCGCTTATACTACTGAAGGTTGCGAGTCGTTCCCCCGCTCAAACCATCTCCGTCGCATCGTCATTGGATACCACAGACAAGGCGGAAAAACAAATCTTGGTACATACATGTTGGTACATACACGGTACATCCGCAGATTTGTAGGACTGTTTCAGGTTGCATGAAACACTTACAGGGTGGTATGATTCAAAGGGAGATCTTCGCCGACGGTATGCGTTGATCGAAATTATAGGACCCACAAACGCCTTCATTCTTGGGTTGCTGGAAACAGCAATCTACAGTGTCTATCGTTGGAGCTGGGTGGGCATCTATTTACAGACCTTAGCCAGGGGATGTTTAAAGGTGCCAAAAGTGGGTCTTTGGACATCTTGCTAGTGAAATAGGGTTGCCGTCAATTAGAGTTATTATTCGGCCGAAGGTTCTGCAGCCTTTACCCCACAGTACTTTAGGCGAAAAGCGAAAAGCGCAAAGCTTGAGCGTATCATCCAACAAGATATTACAAACGGAGAGGGCGGGAAGAGAACGGTTCGCGACTAGGAACCACTTGTGAACTCAGAAACCGCAAATAGCCCCTTTCGGAGGAAAATGATGGATCTAAAAGCCTCTTCTTTTTGCATGGACCCACAAATCCAGAAACGCAGATCGCAGTCGCACAAAGACGTTAGCTTGGAAACGGTCGTATGAAACCCGTCAAGGGAGACAGAGGCATGTTCCAGGAATAATATTGCCCAACAGAAACCATGTACACGTGGCCAGTGTTGGCAATGGACAGTCTTTGAGTGGATAGACTTGTGATAGACTTGTGATAGACGTTGGCTGTTGTACAGAAGTAACAAGCGAACAAACGACTACCACTACACCCGACCATACGAGTGCGTGTAGCGAAGACTTGAATCAGCACCCTGGTCATTTACAAGAGTGCTCAACATTGCAAATTTTCTCGCGTAGGTTTTCGGACCCCCACATTTTAGACAAACAGCGACTATTGTTCGTCTGCTACTTGTAGCTAGACCGTCGCGCCCAGAAACTCTTATTACCCCTCCTGTGGCTGCTCCGCTATCGCAATGAAGTAATTAGCTACTTGTAGTAGATTACGAATGGCTGCGTCGAGATTGTGAACGGTCGTGTTGCGATTGCTGAGATTGCTGGACGGAGAGGTGGGCACTACTATACAACTACAATAACCCCTTTGTACAGGCCGACCGAAAAGGTAGATCTCTCTCTCTTTCTTTTCTTATATGTATCATCTTTAATTCAACTCGACCGAGGTATGACGCGTTTTAAACTGCTTGCAGCATTAGTGTGGGAAAGAAAGCTGTTGACCGAGACTTGGTGGGGGTGCTGTAGCTCGTTTTACAAACTCTTTCAGTGAGGAGACGGATATACCTGGTCTGTCGTACATTTCCTTACATTCTCCACAGTACGAGTATGTACTGTACATCGTGCTACAAAGGTCATTCCAAAACCCATATTTTATATTACAACTTCGTTACACCCTCACACCAGCTCACCTAGAGCTTGGCCTGGTCAAGACCCTGGACAATGTCGTCCTTTCGCTGTCTCAGAAGACGTCGAAGAATCTTGCCGGAGGGGTTCTTGGGAATAGCGTCAATGACAACAACACCTCCATACAGTCGCTTATAGGAAGGAACCTGCTCGTCCATCCACTTCTTGATGGCGACCACGTCAACCTTGGGGTCTCGCACCACCAAAAAGGCTCGAGCAGACTCGGTGGCCTTCTCCTCCTGCCACACACCAATCACAGCCACGTCCACCACGTCAGGATGGGACAGCAGAAGAGCCTCTAGCTCGGCAGGGGCAACCTGCTTGGACATGGACTTGATAAGCTCCTTGGTTCGATCCACAATCTGGATACGGCCAAAGTTGTCAATGACGGCCACGTCTCCAGTCTTGAGCCATCGATCCTGGTAGTGTCGCAGACCCTCGGCCTTGTAATCGACGTACTCGAACGACTCCTCGGTGGACTTGGGGTTCTTGTGGTATCCAGTCATGATCTGGGGGCCTCGCAGGTAGAGCTCTCCAGAGGGGATCTTGTCTCCTCGACGCACAGCGTCTCCCAGAGCCCGGGCGTCGGTGACCTCAAAGGCAGGCTGATCATCTCCGTTCTCATCGACGATTCGGGCCTCAGTGTTGGGGACGAGAGTACCCACGGTCACCACGTTGAGGTTTTCCCAAAGAGGGTCGCACAGACAGGCAATGGGGGCAGTTTCGGTGAGACCGTAGCCCTGGTAGACGACGATTCGTCGGTTGTTGGGGAGATCGCCCCGGGTGTTTCCGGTGAACCGGGTCTGAACGGCATCAACCACGTTACCACCGAGGGGAGCCGCTCCACTGGTGATGGTCTTGAGGTTGGCTCGGATGGAGTCCAAGTACCGGTCGACAATGGGGTGCTTGGCCAGAGCCACAATGATGGGGGGCACGAGAACCCAGTAGTTGACTCCATGCTTCTTCTGGCCCTCCAGCATCTCCACCAGATCGAACTTCTTGTGGTAGACCACTTTAGCTCCCAGGAAGGGCATGTGCAGCATGAACAGAGCCAGGCCGTAGATGTGAGAGGTGGGGATGACAGCGGAGCACACAGTGTCGTCGTCCACGAGACTGGGGGCGTTCTTGGCGGTCTGCAGCACGTTGGAGGTCATGGCGAAATGCGTGAGCTCCACGGCCTTGGGCACTCCTCCAGAGGTTCCAGAAGACATTCCCAGGTACGCGAGAGTTGTGTAGGCCTGTTCCTTGGAGAGATGCACGATGGGGGCGACTCGGATCAGGTTGGGTCGGACTCGTCGGTTCTGTTCCAGCAGCTCCTCGAAGACCACTACCTTGACATGCTTGAACTTGTCTCCAGCCTTGGCGACGGCTTCTCGAGCCACATCCGCTCTAGCGGCCTCGGCGACAATCAGAGAGGCGTCCACCACGTTGATCTGGTGAAGCAGATCGTTGGCGTCGTAGGCCGTGGATGCAGGGGAGATGATGGCTCCCAGATCATGGAGGGCAATGTGACAAGCCAGGTTGTCTGCGGTGTTGCCCACGTAGAAGATGACCTTGGGGTTGGCGTCTCCGTCCTTCTTCTTTCCCACGTCGTAGGTGTGGAAGAACTGGGCCCGCAGCATGCCCGAGACCTTGAAGACTCGGGCCAGGGTCATGGCCTTGTCTGTGTCGTAGTCGACCACGGAGATTTTGGTGTCATTGTCGGCAAACTTGGACGATCTCATGAAGTCTGGAATGGAGCCGTAGAAGAGCTCCGACTCGGCAATGTCGGCAATGGGCGCCTTGTGGATGATCTGGACCATGTTGGAGCGGTGTAGCTGGTCTCGGAGACGAACCTGTGGGGTGTGATACAGCTCAGTGCGGGGCACAGGATGATATATATACTTTTCAGGGCTTGTTCAAAGTTAGTGGGAGTTAAGCGTGGCACCCAATGTGCGGGGTGGGCTCCTTAACCACATTTTTAGGGGTCTTAGGACCTTGCCTAGAGTTTGGAGGAATGGACGACCAAACAAGAAAACGAGTGGCTGATTGAAGCTGCAGCAAGCTGGAGAGATGCATAAGAAACGGCTTTTCATTTGACCAGTCCAATTGTACACTATTAAACATTTCGTTTCATAACCCTGACAATATTGTCCACCAGTGGACGATCAAATGAAAAACCATTTCTCAACCCCACACTTTTGACGCCTTGGCTGCGTTAGTGTGCCAAGCAGGGACTATTGAGCTACTTGTACTGTAATATTTTGTGGCTGTAGCCAACGGGTAGCTACTACAAGTACCATGGTACCGGCATGTTACAGATGTACGCACTCCCCACCGGACAGTTCCATCCGCCAAATACTGGTAGCGCCCTTTGTTTCGTCTATTCGGCCCTCTTCTCTTGCCGCCGTTATGCAGGAGAGTTCGGCAACGGCTTTTTGCAAGCGCATGGTGGGTCACCGCAGAGCCGATTGTGCAATGCCGAGGCACACAAGATGAGCACAGTGCGGTGAGCAGAAGGTGTTGATGTGGACTGTACTTCTCCAGCGTCGGAATTGTTCAGCGGAAATAATGCTACTTGTAGATTCGTTTCGATATTCGTTCATCTGCTGCGCTACTCATTGACAGCTGTCGAGCCTGCGCCGATCGTCACTGTCAAAAGGTTGAGTGACGGAAAGACGTTGGGGTTGATGCACGAGCAATAGCAGCGTCTTCGGAAGATGTAGGAGCGGCGTAGAGTTGGAAAAACTGGTTTGAAAGCAACAAGAAAAACGGTGGCTGTCGATATTCAATACAGGATGGATATTACCACCTCAACAGATCTACATCCGGCGGTATTTGTTGCCACCAAGTCTTTCTTAATCCACGCTAATTAATGACCGAACCCTAATAACATCGGAACCGCACTTTTGATAAACTCCGAATAGCGATCTTGACATGAGGTTCAACGGCGGTTGGAGGAACTAGACGGATCTGTGGAACTCGCATTGAAGGGTAGGTTCCTCACTCAATGAAGTCATTGTGCGTGAAGTGTGCGTGAAGTGTGCGCCAAATATGTTTTGTCATAAAATCGCCCATAATAACGGGTAGCCGCCATTGGGGTGGTTGAAGAGAATGCCATCCTGGGTTACTGTGACTGACAATAGGGAATGGAGCTGTCAGTGTAGAGAAAAGTTGATCCCGTCTGGTTGGGCTGGATGCAATTGCTGCACCAATCAACGAGTGTCCAGTTAGTTGACAGTTGGTTTAGGGGAAAATGAATATGGGGATGCCTATGTATTATGTGATTATAAAAAAATACCTCGGGCTTCCGTGTATCCAATCTCTGCGAAAAGTTACTACTGTAATGGTTAGAGAAGTGAACGGAAACGAAAATATACCAGATGAACCTTCTAGTCACAGTAAAAATATTCTGCGAAATCAATGTTACACTGGTGGAATGAGACCAAACCACATACTGGTAGCTGATCGGTGTGCATGATACAAGTGATTTCAACATGCTCTCTGAAACAACACGGAGGCAGTACATCCGAATGCGACTACGCTCTGGACAGTTGAGTCTGCTTGTAGACATTTTTTGCCTGAATGTCTGTAGACAGCCTTTCAGTTGTATCTCTAAGACACACACAATACTATAACCCTGGAACGAGAACCTACAATGAGATAGCCGGAGAGATCGTTCTATCGTCTGAGATGAAATCAACAGGTAGTGCACAAATACAATTGGAGTACCGGTATCTATTGCACATGCTGAACCCCACCTTTCCAACTCACCCCTCCTCACATCATTACGTCATTGGCACGGCAGAAGATAGCTAATCACAGGCTAGCTCGTGATGAAGGCTGTGCCGGACATAACCCGGAGTTACAATTGTGACCGGGGGACCGTGTATGTACTGGAGACCCACTCGTTGCTAAATAATCTGTTAATAGTGTATAAATTGAGTCCCATCATCTGGACAATGTGTGTGTCTGTCTACATGCACGCCCTGCAATCAGCATGCCGTGCCCCCCACACCTCCCTGGAGTATGTACGAGAAGTGCTTCTAGAAGAGCATGTCCAGGGTACAGCAGATACACATGGCGGCCAGACAGGCCATGCAGCAGTCGTCCTGACCGCCTCGCTGTGGCGCCTGCTGCTGAACGTACACGGGCTGTTGCGCATACATGGGCTGTGGAGGAGGAGCGGCGTATCCGGCCTGTTGCTGGTTGTAGCCCTGGTTGTAGCCTTGCTGGTAGCCCTGCTGGCCCTGCTGTGGATAGTAGCCGCCCTGGTTGTTATAGCCCTGGTTGTAGTTGCCCTGTTGTTGGTACCCCTGGTCGTAGTATCCGTCGTTTCCTCGCTGGTTTCCGTAGATGGGTGGGGGTCCTGCTGGTGCCTGTGTTAGAGAGGTGCCATTGTACGGTAAACACCGGTTGCTGTCAGCTACTCACTCCGTATTTGTCGCTCATATCTGTGGGTATCTTCTAGTCGAATGGGATAGGTGGTAGTCGTGTGTGAACACTCTCGGGTTAGTGGCAACGTAGTAGTAGAGTAGAATAGCTGTATGAAGACCGCGGAGTCTATGTTCGGTCTCGTATCTGTCTGCGCGAAATGTTAGTCCGAGAGCTTAAGTCAGCACACCCCAATTAAATTGCGCACCGGGGATGGTCCATAGCCACAGCATGGGTCTACCCTGGTTTGTAAGTTGCAAAAAAAAAGGTATTCTGAAGACGGTTGATATTCTCGGATTAAAGCGATTGAGATCTTAAGTCCGAGGAAAAATCATCTGATTGAGTCGCCACCGACACCATTTAGCACGACTCTTAGACACGATTAGTAATACGCTCTGACTGGGCACATTCATGTGCGCACTGTAGAGGAAACATATCAGATGCACGACGATCTTTGTTTTGGTAAATATACAGTTTCAAAGCCGTTTGGCTGTATACTGACGTTGGGCGTACAGTGCTCAGATTTACTGCTCCCAGCCGTAAATGTACTGAGGGTTAGTTGGGCGATTACCCTACCGGTCCAAGGCAACAAAAGAGAAAATTCAGCGCCGCCAGTTTCTTTTCTCCAACTCAACTTCCCCGACAGCGTTTTGCCTAGGGGCGTTTGGGGGTGTCCCGGGCCGCTTCTAGTGGTCTGGATCCATGTCATCTTCAGCTGGCCCGGTTGAGGTCTAGCAATTCGCCGTTTAATCGCAGTCTCGCCCCCCTGCACAGGACTTTCAATGGTCGCTACTGTTTCAAAACCGGACGTACATTCTACAATATAGTTAGTGGTGGGAAATGGTCAAAGCCGGATTCATCTGGTTGACTGCTGCAGAGAAGACTGCAAATACTTGTACCAGTACCAGCTGTCAGACACTGGAGAAATCGCTTCAACGCTGATTTGGTTAAGTGATAATATCACGTACATACAGCCCAAGTGCAACGTTGCCAAGTCGCTTGTTTGGTCGCTTGTTTGGTCGCTTGTTTGGTCGCTTACTGGTCGCTTAGTTATAACGTTCTGTTGATTCGACCCATCTTATGCCGTTAACTGTCGTGTGAGCAGTTGCTTACCGTTACAAGCACTAATTAATGATTCACTTCGCTATGCTTGCTCCTTCCTTCGATGGTACCCACACAGGCACACGAGGACGATAAACTCGCAGTGCAGGGTCTCCTCTCGGGTGACTCAAACCGTGACTCTTTCCTTGACGATAGCTACATAGCCATGGTGTAGATGGATCTAACCAGTGTGGGTCTATAGTAGTGTCTCTATAGCCCGAAATATGACTCACTAGGGTGCTAGGAAACCCTGGCAGGACACATTCACGAACCGTGCTCCCCTCTCTGCAAAGTTCGAGGCATTTCTGAACCCTTGTGTCAGTGTACCGCCTCTGGGAGGTATTAGCGGTTTAGCAAGCGGCGGTTATTGCGCATGGTGACAGAAAGCTGTGGAAATTTTCGACTCCAAGCTTGTACCGGATTATAGATCGTTTCAAAATAGACCAGGACAGACAACTATAGCTGCTGTTCGTAGGCTATGACTGAGGGGTGACTGAGCCCCGTACTTGTAACATTCAACAGGAGTCAACAACTCCACTCACGTCTATAGGTAGGTAAGAATACGTCACTGTGAATGTGTCTCATTAAGATCGCCAATGTGGTTGCCGTTTTAAGACAGGCTGCACACGACAAGCAGAAGTTAGACAGACTCGACTCGCAGGTCACAGTGCTTACTGAGTCAGGTTTGTGGGAGCCAGGGGCTGTGTTAGCGACTAACCATGCACTCTGTAGCCTACCCCGGCTCTCTGGGTTCGTTGGTCGCATACTAAAGACCCAATGGACGCACCATGGACCCTTATCTATTCTCTGGTTCTTGTTTACGTCGGAACGTATACCGTTTTTGGGAGGAGAAATTTTCGGGCTCATACAATCACACACGCTCCACTGTGGTTTACGGGATGACAAGAGGCACTCTGCGATGTGGACACACGGCCTCTGTGATGGCTGGGGTTCTATAAATATCTTTTTTTTCTCTCCACAGTCTCCTGCACCCGCAGTCGTCTTTTTTTCTCTGCCCTTCCCCTTTCTCTCTCCGTGGTCTGGCTCTCACTCTCACTTGCTATCTTAGAGTTGAAAGTTCACAGTTGAGAGATTGAAAATTGAGAAGACAAGTGAACTCTGAACTGTAATTAGAGTGCCGGTTTTTTTTCCATGACACATAAAAGACAAGGACCAGCACTCCTGGGTTTCGACCTCCACTCTTGTTCACCACTTTTCAGTCCACCCCCCCCTCCCCAAGCACTCGACAATCCACCACGATTGCCGACTGCTAAAACCCGGTTTTCCACCCTTTTATGACCCGAGAGCAACTGCTCAGAATTTCTCGCCCCGCTAAGCCCCGGTAGCAGGTCTAGGAGTATTTTACCAAAGATTTCGATAACCCGCCCATTCGCCAACTAACCACCTCCATTTGTGTCGTTACTCCGTCTTCAGTAACGTCCTCAAAAGCCCCAAAAAAAGAACCCACCTCTCTCTCCACCTCCATGATCCTCCAACACCACGTCAACCACCAGGTCGCAGTCGACCTCGACTCTGCCGAGGCCTTTGAGGGCCCCGAAAAGCTCCTCGAAGTCTGGTTCGCCCCCAACCAGGAGGCTCTGCAGGGAACCAACAAGTCGCTGCGAAACGTCAGTACCTCCCAGTGGGAACAGCTGCTCAACATTGTGCAGTGCAAGGTGCTGTCGTCGGTCCACACCTCGGTGCTGGACGCCTTTGTGCTCTCCGAGTCGTCCATGTTTGTCTTCCCCCACAAGCTGGTTCTCAAGACCTGTGGAACCACCACTCTGCTGGTGGGTATCCCCAAGATGCTTGAGATTGCCCGAACCCTTGCTGGGTTCGGAGTCAACGCCACTCCCTACCGAGTCTTTTACTCTCACAAGACTTTCAACTGCCCCGAGAAGCAGGCTCCTCCCCACAAGTCGTGGAAGGACGAGGTGTCGTACCTGGACTCGCAGTTTGACAACGGTAAGGCGTACCTGGTCGGAGATACCAACTCTGACCACCACTGGTACTGCTACGTGACTGGCCACGACGACCACGAGGAGGTGGCAACCCACAAGGACCACGTCATTTCGTCTCCGGACGAAACCATGGAGATTCTCATGACCGATCTCCTGCCGTCCCGAGCCCAGCAGTTCTTCACCGACAGACTCCCCGGAGACGCCAACAACGCCGGCTTCCAGCATAAGCAGGAGCTGCTTGTTGGCGTGGAGCACGTCGTGAAGAGCGAGGCCGACTCTGCCGCCTCTTCTGACTCTGAAGGGGTTACCTCTTGTGCAGGAACTTGCAAGGCTGACCCCGGCCATGTTCTTGGAGCCTACGTATCCACCCAGTCCGGAATTGCCGACATTTACCCCCGAAACAAGGCCAGTGTTGCAGTCGACTCGTTCTGCTTCACTCCTTGCGGCTACTCTGCCAACGCCATTGTGGACTCGGGTTACTACTACACCATCCACGTGACTCCCGAGCAGCACTGCTCCTACGCCTCGTTCGAGACCAACGTGCCTGCCAAGGAGTACGGCATGTCCAACATTGACGTCATCGAGAAGGTGCTCAATGTCTTCCGACCCGGAAAGCTGTCTGTCACCCTCTTTGAGGCCGAGAGCAACTCTCTGCAGGACTGCCACCAGTTTGCTCGACACCTCGACGGCTACAAGCGAACCGACAAGGTTCTCTACGAGTTTGACGGCTACCAGATGGTCTACGTCTGTTTCGAAGCCATCAAGGGTCGAAAGTAGACTACAAGTACAGATACAAGTAGATCCTATCTTTGCTAGATTAATTTAATGTATTCATGTGATATTAGTGAGCGTGTGTAGCCGGAAGTTCAGGAGCCATCGAGGACGTATAGGGTCTTTTTTCAAATGATTAAATTTTTTTTTTTTCGAGTTTTTTCGAGAACAAATTGACTGTCCACTTTTTCAGCCCTATTGGCCGCCTGGCTAGCTCAATCGGTAGAGCGTGAGACTCTTACTTCAAAGTCATCTCAAGGCTGTGGGTTCAAGCCCCACGTCGGGCTTCCTTTTTTGCCTTGTGTCACTGTATGTGACATGACCTCCTTTTGTCCCAGAGACTTCTCTGTCTTCCTTCACTCTTTTTTCTCATTTTGGTGCTCATGTGACCCTGCTATCCATCATGCAAGTTTATGTACAATCCGTGAGTCTACCTGTGAAAGAGTTCACCATCAAGAACATACACACGCCAACCAGACGCGATCAGTCCAGACACAACTACTTGTACAGTCATGTCCATCGACGAGTCGCTAAAGATAATTGAGGGTCGGGTTCGTGATGCCGAATTTCTTACACAGAAAGCCCCTGCCCTGGCTCGCGAGGAGAACCATTTCGAGCTGGACACGGAGGACGAGCTGTTCAATGAGCTCATGAGAAGCGACCAGGTGGTGGACGACACCTTTGTCAACGTCGACGGGTTGTCACTGGAGAAACAGCTTTCTCTGGTGGAGGGGAAGTTCCAGCAGCTGATCAAGGAGAACAAGGTGTTCAGAGACTACCTGACGTCTATCGAGCCCTACAAGCAGGATCTGGGTCTGATGAAGGCAGCACAAGCCAACGGCAGGCCACTGCCAGAGGCAAGAGTGGTGGTTGATGCGCTGGATCCAGACACTCTTTTGGCATTTGCCCAACCTCACGGGGTGGACGAGATCAAGAGCTTTGGAGAGCTGGTTCCCGAGACCGTTTCCAGGGTGATGGAGCATCATACGGACATGGCGCAGGCCGAGGACCGTCTGGAACGACTCAGCAACGACGTGGCCATGTTGGCTGTGAGGTCGGCACGGGTCCTGGAGAAGTACGTGTCGGAAAAGGTCATTGAGCCCAACGAGAGGCTAGGAGAGTTGGATGAGCAGAAGAGAGCCGAGGTAATCGGGCAGCCGTGAGAAGCTGATCCCTCTTCAGATGACCTTCTTGGTACTTAGACGAACGAACGTTTTTGGCTAGATGGCAACACAGTACGACACTGACTCTCCTTTACTGATGTGTTGTCACCAGACAGTGCCCAGTGGGTGGCCTCACAAAGACAGCCACTCTCAAACGCCAACGTCAGTCCTCACTAACGCACTCTCCAGCCGTACACGCGTTCTTTGTCTTATTGATCCGGCTGTGACAAATCTAACAGGGTATGACCGACCGACCCTCACAGGGATTTTCCGCCAAGAGCGGTGTATTCGCATAAAAATTCCTTGCTCGAACACCAACAGCATCATTTGGCGCACCCAAGACGCTAAGCGCAATACGACATGGGCATACGTGGACTCGCTTGGCTGTTGTAGCATGTTGTGTTTGCCGACATGCACTCCAGGAAAAAAACTCGGTCTAAAACCATCATGCATAATTAGTCCGACAACGTTGCTTGGGGATGATTTTTGGATGGATGGTATGGAGGTGGGAATGACTATGCTATCGCTCTCCAGCAAATTATTGCTCCAGACGCAATTACCAACACTTCTTCCCTCTCCGATATACTCAATGAATACATGCATCAGTCGCTGGCCTGGGTATAACAGAATGACAGGCCTGGCTGCCAAGATGTGTCGTCGCGCCTAAGTCTGTTGACGGGTGTGGAGTCTCTCAGGAAGTGTGGGGAAGGCGGAAACGCTGTAACGCGCATTGCCAAGGAGGCCAGATGTATATATCGACACTACGAAGACCCCTAGACTTGTACAGCTTTCAAATACCCAGTCATAAATGGCCACTCCACCATCTCCATCTCAGACAGACAGCCCCAGTCGTGCTCCCAGTGTCCATGAAGTCGACCTCAAAGACGACAATGAGATCTTCATCGAGAGTCTGCCACCCATCGTGGACGAGAAGAAGGTGATTCGAAAAATCGATATGAGAATCATCCCTATTCTGTCGCTTCTCTACCTCATGTCTTTTCTTGACCGAGGAAGCATCGGTAATGCCAACATCGAAGGACTCTCTGTGGACCTGGGGCTGACTGGTGCCCAGTATAACATGTGTCTGACCGTCTTCTTCTTCACGTACTCCGTCTTTGAAGTCCCCTCAAACATGATGCTCAAGAAACTCAAGCCCTCCATCTGGCTGCCTACAATCATGGTGGCTTGGGGCATTGTCATGACTCTGATGGGTATCGTGAAGAACTACGGAGGTCTTTTGGCCGCCAGACTGTTTCTGGGACTCACCGAAGCCGGTCTATTTCCAGGCGTCAGCTATTATCTGACTTTGTGGTACTGTCGACGAGACATTCAGTTCCGAACAGCCATGTTCTTTTCAGCAGCATCAGTGGCAGGTGCCTTCTCAGGACTGCTGGCTTTCGGGATTGCGAAAATGGACGGCCTTGGAGGACTCGAAGGGTGGAGATGGATCTTTATTCTGGAAGGTATTGCTACCGTGATCATTGCCATCTTGGCTTTCAAGCTCGTGGTGGACTTCCCCGATACTGCCAGCTTTCTGACCGAGCAGGAACGAGAATGGGTCATTTGGAAGCTCAAGTACGACTCCAACAAGAGCAAAAACGCCGTCCAACCGCCCGTTCTGGTCGAAGAGAACCACGATACAACCTGGGCAGAAGTCCGAAAGGCTTTCAAAGACCCCCAGCTCTACCCTCAGACTCTGCTCTATGCTGCTGTTCTGGTGCCTCTCTACGGAGTGTCTCTGTTTCTACCCACGATCGTCAAGAACCTCGGATACTCGTCGGCCCAGGCCCAGCTCATGACGATCCCTATCTACGCCGTCGCAGCTATTGCCTCTGTATTGCAAGCCTGGGTCTCAGACAAGTTTGGACTTCGTTCGCCTCTTCTGGTGGTCAACTTCTGTTGCATGTTCATCGGATACATGCTTGCCATGAACGTGTCAGCAGTCGACCATCCTTCAGCCACCTACGCAGGCTGCTATCTGGTGGCTCTCGGTATCTACCCTGGAATCCCAGGTATCATCTCTTGGCTCTCCAACAACACCTCGGGTGCTTACAAACGTGGAGTCTCCATGGGTGTACAGATTGGTTTCGGTAATCTCTGTGGAGCCATTGCTTCCCAGATTTACCGAGCCCAAGATGCCCCACAGTTCAAGCTCGGCCACGGCATTGAAGTCATGTTCATCTGTCTTGGATTCATCTGCATCTTTGTTCTCAACGTCGGTTACTACATTGTCAACAAGAGAAAGAGACGGATGATTGCCGAGGGCAAATGTGAACACTACACTGCCGCAGAGCTCTCTCAGATGGGCGACAAGTCGCCATACTTCATCTATGCCCACTAACTAGCTACAAGTAGTCTATATTAATGGTATTATGAAAAATGCTTAAATATTTTGTAGAGTCAGAACAAGTCCTTTAGTCGACCTGCCACTTGCTTCCTTCCATGGCTGGACTGGCCATCACAATCGAACGTCGATTGACAGCCTTGTCCAACTCGGGAGTATCCTCAGCCACTCGAATCAGAGACCGTCTCAACTCGTCGTTTTCCATCGCCTTGGTTTCCAGAGTCATTTTGAGATCCAGAGACTGCGTCTGTTGACGTCTCAGATCCTTGTCCAGCTGAGACATGCGAGACTGCACGGACTCCAGCTCCAAATTGAGCTTGGACATTTCCGATTCCCGTGCATGCAGAGCCAACTCGGTCTTCTCCAACTCCTCCTTGTGCAGGATGGTCTGCTTGGCGATGGCGGTCTCATGCTCGAGACTCTGCAGCTCCAGCTTGGAAGACAGACTCTCCACCTGCTGCTCCAAAGCGTTCACCTGAGCTTCCAGCTCAAAGTTGCGTGCAGTGAGCTCCTCTTCGTTGACATGGTTGGAGTACCGGATGGCCTCTGACTGGGCCAGATCAGGCACCTTGTAATCCTCGTCGTCATCATCGTCGTTGTTGTTAGTCTGAGGGCGCGAATCGGCCCGCGCAGTCTCGAGCTGATCTCGGACCCGCTCGTTTTCCTTTCGCGCGGCAGTCAGTTGCACTTGCAGATCGTTGATCATGGGCATGAAGGTCTCTGCGTGGTTGGTGGATTCGCAGTACTCGGCATTCTCGAGCTCGAGTTCCAGATCGGCCACCTTTTCCTGGAGGCTGGCGATCATGCTGTCTTTATCGCCCTCGGCCACCACTGTTCGAGGAAGCGACTTGAGCTGGGTTTTCTGCTGGGCCAGGAGCTTGGAGACCCGGGCGTCCGACTTTCGCAGCTTCTCTTCGGTCTCGGCCAGCTTCTTTCGCACCTCCACAGCGTCTCTCGACGTTCTGGGAAGCGAAGACGATCGTTCAGTGATGGAAGACGATCGCGGAGGCACCTTTTTGGGGTTGATTGGCGAGACCCGGGGTTTGTCGGTGCCCTTGATAGCTGCACTTGCAGCCTGAGCCATCGATGGGCGGTTTGAGGGCCGTCTTGTGGCTGCAGTGGGGGTTGTGGTGCTTGCAGACGACGCTGAAGATGTTTTCGACGTGGAGGGAGTTGAGGTCCGGGAGGTTTTTGTACCAAAGCCGCTGACAGTTGTAGAGCCCGAGAAGGAGGGCCGGGATGGGGGCCGGGCTTGGGGTTGTTTCGGCGTTAATGAGCGAGGCGGGGGTCCAGAGGAGAGCGGGGACTTGAGTGTGAGAGGCTTGACTCCTGCTTCTGCCAGAGAGGACTTTCGACGTACTGATCTGGTGGGTGTGGCGATCGAGCTGGTGCTGTTGGGGGTCTTGTTAGTGGATGGGGTTGGGGTGGAGACTGTGGAATCGGAGGTTGAATCTCCTGCTGCTGCTGCTGCTGATGGGTTTCTGTTGGCGGGAGGAGAAGGCGAAGAGGAGCCCTCGGAGCTGCTTCCACTGCCTCCTCGCAGGGACGAGCCTCGTGTGGGCAGATCTCCCTTGTAGGACGGCTCAATGCCTAGTTTTCGGGCGCGCGGCTCCACTGGTGGCGAGGCTATTGTTAGTTTAGTTGGAGGTACCGGTACCAATTGGTGCAACTCGCCGGAGAGAGCTGTATTCGCGCTGTACCCGGTACCGTATCGAGCTGCCATGTCGAATGCACGGCACTGTTAGCTAACGCCAGCCAATGCTTGCTTCTTCTTGTTCTTGTGCCACACGATACTCACTCTTGGCTCTGCTGGCGGCGGTGGAGCTGCTGAGTCGGGCAACCAGGTCTGACATCTTGGGCCTTCGGCGGGCGAAGGAAGAGTCGTTCGCTCTTGGAGAAGGGGCCCCGGGAGGAGTCGCACTTGCGGTGGACGCCATGGTAGTCGTGGCGAGTGGATAGGGGGGAGACGCCAGGCTGTTTCACAATCTGCGTAGGTGGTTCCGTCGCAGGAAAAACCCAGAGCTTCTTTGTATATATCCTCTTTTAACACTGGACCTGTACGTGGAGTCAGACGAAGCGAAAGCCTATGCAATGCAGGGATAGGGGTGGAGGTGTAATACAGGTAGCGCGAGGATTTTTGCTTTACCGGGGGTGGACGAGAAAGATTGAGGTGGATGTGAGAGAGAGAAGAAAGAGGGTGGCAGATTGTTGTGTTTCTGTCTCTAGTTGTTTTAGGACACCCCACTATCACACTGGTAGGTCAGGGGTACACGTCTTTTGGACTGTATCAGGCTTGTTTGGAAGACACTATAATAGTCGCTCTAACAGACGACTCTGTGAGCTGCAGCGCGACTACTTGTACTGTATGCACACGGTCAAAGGTAAAAGGTAAAGGCGAATTTGAGCGGATAGATGGGTGTTAGAGGTGGCTGAAAAAGTCCAGATCACGTGAGAGGGACGCGAGTTGAGCGAATAAGCCAGAATATTTACTCCTACTACCGTGTCACCGCCACCGCCACCCCTCAACAACCCCTCAACACCCCCTCAACACCACCAAAGCTCGTTGGTAGGACACCCCCCCCACAGAGGCTAAAAACCGACTAAGTTGAAGCTTGTTCACGGGCAGTAAAAACGTTGCCAGATGTCTTTGTCACAAGTTGCAACACGTTGTTTCAGATCCGTGTCACAGTGAAGAGGCGCGAAGAAAACCCTGCGAGGAAACACGCGGTGAGTCCTCCCATATATATACTGCTGAGGTGACATCCATACTGTGACAACGGTTCAACGTACGCTTTTTTAAAGCCACCCCACTCCCCGCCATATCCCCGCGACTAACGTAATATTTCGGTCCTCCAATTTTGCCCGTGTTCGTTTTGGCAGCCAAGGGTGTTAGGTTGGCCCCTATTCCGACGCGTTGACGTGGTTCTCAGAGTCCAGATTGGCGTTGTTTATTATTACAGCAAACAGAGACCAATCCAAGGGAATAACAGTACAGTAGGTAGTCTACAGTTACACTTATCGCACATACGGCATCGTACACCGTATCGTACAGTCTCGCCAATATTATGTTCAAATGCAGATAACCATCGTCTGATCCCTCCAGGTGTGTACGATCGACATCGAAGATCGTCTCTCACGGCGAGCTGATCTGAGACAGTCCAAAAGTAATCGACAGCACTGTACTGCGAGATGAGCGACGATCAGTGGTAAACAGATCTGTGGGGTGCAAGCTACGGATCTCAGCTTATCTGTGTGTAAACAATTGGATTCTAGCTATTTGCTACTTGTGACTATCTAATTGTCTTAAATGAAAAGAGGAAGGGCAACGGCCAGACCCATGAAGATGCTGATCTCCACCTTGTTGCCGCCGTTGATGTTCTGGGGAGGAGGAGTGGAGATGGTGGTGTTAGAAACGGGAACAAGAGGAGTTCCGGGAGGAGCCTGAGGAGGAGAAGAAACCACAGCAGGAGGAGTAGACACAACTGTAGGCTCGGCAGGAGGAGCAACCACAACAGGGCTGGTAGGAGCCTGAGGGGGAGCGGGGACAGGAGTCTCGGGGACAGCAACAGGAGTCTCGGGGACAGCGACGGGAGTCTCGGGGACAGCGACGGGAGTCTCGGGGACAGCGACGGGAGTCTCGGGGACAGCGACGGGAACAGTAGTCTTGGCACAGTGACCGGTGGTGCAGGTCTCGACAGTGGTGTAGGTCACAGTGGAAACAGCGGGCTCAGGAGAAGGAGTCTCGGGGATGCTGACAATCTCAGAGGTGACCTCAGGGACAGGAGCGGGAGTCTCGGGGGTGACCTCAGGAGCAGGAGCAGGAGCCTCAGGGGTGACCTCAGGAGCAGGAGTCTCCACGGGAGTCTCGACGGGGGTCTCGGTGGTGCTGCACTCCTCAGTAACGGTCAGAGTAGTGACAACTCCCTCGGTCGTGCAGACAGTGGTGTAGGTGGTCAGGGAGACAGCAGGAGCGGGAGTAGGGGTAGCAGCGGGGGTCTCGGTAGTGCACTCCTCGGTGATGGTCTTGGTGACAGTAGCGTCCTCGGTGGTGCACACGGTGGTGTAGGTGGTGTAAGAAGGAATGGGGGTGGTGCACTCCTCGGTGACGGTGGAGGTGACGACGACTCCGTCGGTGGTGCAAACAGTTGTGTAGGTGGTGTAGGAGACCACGGGGACGGGGCTCTCGGAGCAAGCGGGACAGTGGGACTTGGTCACGGTCATGGTGGAGGTGGTGTTGTTCTCAACCAGAGTGACCACCTCGGTGGTGACCTCGGAAAGAGTGGTCACAGCAGCAGAGGAGGAGGAGGAGGCAGAAGCCAGAGTCGAGTTGGGGAAGACCTGGGCAGCAGCCAGAGAGGCCATGAGAGGCACAGACAAAACGAAGGAAAGCATAGTTGGTAAAGGTGTCTTTGAAACTGCTGAGTGGCTTGGGGGGAAACCAAAGAGGGGCAAGGGCGTCGGCTTATATACTGTGTCGTATTCGCGTGCATCTTCATTCTTTAGCCTGATTCCACGCAGTGCCGCGACACGTTCTCTCTTTTCGTCCTGTTTTTTTCATAGATCACGCATTACGTTTGACACTGACAGTGACACATTGTTGAGGAGTGTACTATGGTAATAGGTGGGTAAATCGTGGTAGAGAGAGTGGGAGTATATTTTTTGGTATCAATGAGTTGTTGTTGTAGCTGTTGTGGTGACAGTATATTGTCATGGTTGTGTTGTCAAGACTTGGTGATCTTCTGAAAAAAAGAGTGCATCCATGTCTTCCAGAAAACTTCCCAGAATAGCCGTTGGGCAATGACAGAAAGGTGCAGAGAGTTTTCGTGGTTTGACAGGGCGCGTACAATAGACATGCTCCTTGATAACAATGTCGCCCCTGCCTTGGTCTAGTCTGCAGATGAGGAGGCGCAGAGGTCCCGCTACTTGCGGGTGGCTAAACTCAGGTACAAGCCTAGCCGCAATTGTGGGCGGTTTTGTTTCCAGTGTACCATCAATATTCTGAGTCCTGATTAGTCGACAAGGAAAAATGATTACAGGTACATTCCAAACAGGCGTAATAACGTACCAGCCTGTCGTCTACTTGTAGAATGCAAATACCAGCCTCTCCCTTGATTCAGTGTTTACATTCAGGGTCACCGCTGCACGTGAACAGAATGCCGTCCCGTGTACACAAGGAGAATGTCAGCTGCAAAAGAATTGTAATCATTCCAAAGTGACGTAATCATGCCAAACAGGAGCCACTCGACTCTACAGGGCTGTCGGTATGGTATGTACTCCGTACAGTGCTATAACCATGCAATATGTATTCAATATAGTTGTCGTGTGTGGGAATCACAATGCTCAATGCATATAATGCGGATAGACCATATCCAATATGGCCGTTCGTATGCTGTCTCTTTTACTTTGTCAGCTGGCTGGCACAGGCAATGGCCGAGCCAAACACCGTGCCGTCTTCCACCGCCACAAAGGTCACGTTCAGCCCCTGCTCCTTGAGTCGCTGCTGCATCCGAGGCCGGAAGTTGGGGTACTTTTGCACCATGGTGCCGTCGTAGGCAATGTAAGGCGATTCACAGTCCGAGCCCGTCAGCTTGTAAATGGCGGTGATGATGGCCGACGCCAGAGCAGCAGATCGGTCCGAGGTGGCCAGAATAATGTCCTGCACGTAATCCAGCTCACCTGTCTCGGCGGTCTCCAAATCAGCCACTTCGGCGGTCGTCAGCTCGTAGGGTCCAACGTCTGGTCGGCTCAAGAAGCCAGTCTTGGACAGGTCTCGCATAATGAGACGACAGATTTCTCCCAGGTATCGGCCGGAAGACAGAGACTCGAGCGGTTGGAAGCCCGGTCGCTCCAGAGCCAGATCCAGCTCAATGTCCCAGCAGGTCTTGGACACACACTGTCCGAACAGAGAGGCCTCGCAGTTGACAATGTACTTGTCCTGGTCCTGGTCGGTCTTCTCGAGCTGCGACTTGGGGATCAGGGCAGACACGTTGATGCCTGTGCCAAGAATGAGGCAAAGGGGAGCCTTGGAAATGTAGTTGGCGGCCACCAGAGAGGCGACCGAGTCGTTGAGAATGGCTCCGACCTTGACGGTTTTGCCGTGGGAGGCAAAGTGGGTTTCAAACAGCTCCTTGAGGTCCTGGTTGATGATTTCGTCCGCCACCCCGTAGCCCTTTCCCATGGTCTGGATCAGGCCCGAGGAGATGTGTGGCTGGACGATGGGGAAGGACCACGACAGCCCGATGGGGATGGTGTCGGCGTAGTCCTGGACCAGCGGCATGATTCGCTCGACGATCCAGTCGAAAAAGTCCGAGCCCGAGTAGTTTTTGACTGTGTCGGGGATGAGGTGTTGGATCGAGTCGACCACGGTCATCTTCTCCAGATCGACCATGGAGCCCCGCAGAGTGCTGCCTCCGATATCGATGGACAGCACCGAGCCCGACAACGAGTCGTTGGGCAGCGATCCCATCTTAGAGGGCAGCATGGAGGGGGCGTTTCTGTTGGCACAGGCCGGGGCGATTTCGCCGAGAAAGTCGTTGACCAGAGTGTCGAGAGACGACCGGGAGTATGTGTGGTGAATGCGAAGGTTGTCGAGAACCGTTTGGTTGAACGGCGAGGGGTTTCGGGCCACGTACCGCTCAAAGTCGTACATGAGACAAGACTCGACCGTCACCACCGAGCCCTTGGAGGTAGCCGAGGCAGCGGCAGAGGGCACATCAGGCAGGTTTGCGTTTGCAGCGGTTACAATGACAGACATGGTGGAGTTTTGGTGATGTAAATTGCGCGGCCGGTCGTCATTCCCCATGGACATATATAAATATCCTCGGGGCCTTGCTTGGGCTGTGGCTTCTGCTGCTGCAACAAATGTCTAATCAGGCGTGTTTATGCACCTACCAGTACCGTGTCGGGAACGGCGTCGCTAATAAATCGTGACAAGGTTGTATGTTACTCTGAAAATGCAACCTTGGTCCGGGGAAGCGCATGCGACCAAAAAAAGTGAGCAAAGCTGTACTTGCGGTAACCGAGCTGAAACAGACCCAAAGAAGCAATAACAGGAAAAAATAAAAACCCTGTAGCCTGGAGCGTTACATCGTGTCTGGGGTAACCAGAACCGCAGCAGTCATCATCGATGGTGTTCCAGTCACACTAGCGCCATTATCACAATGGCCCTTTTCTCGGTCCTATCCAACCTGGCCCTGCTAGCCCTTGTTATCCGTTACTAACGGCTTCCCTATAACAATACTGTATGTGCCTTTTGGCAGCTAGTCTCAACACCAACGGTACATACTCTCTCCATACAAGAATTCTAGAATTGTGTTTCCGCAACCATCAACCGTATACAAGTGTACGCCGCTACACACCTATTATAACATACCCCAGATTACTCCATACACACCCCAGATTGGAGCTTAACCGCCTCCTTGTTGGCATTAGCGCCATCGGCCATCGTGGTGGGCCCTTCCCAGGGTGGCATCCCTGAACGTAACGTGTACTGTAACGTCACCTCAGCTCCCCCAACTATCGCAGCACTAATTTTACCTGGGGGGGGCTCAACAGTGGGCTGAAGGCCATTTACTAAAATACATACCGCTAACGGCTGAACTTCTCTTCAACTCGCGACACGGAAAAGCCAAGACCACTGAGACTGTCTCGTTGGGCTACACTCATGTGATCCAACACCACCGTCTGAAAGCCCTCAATCCGGAAACTCCTCATAGCGCAACAGACAAGCCCTTGCATTATCAAGTCGGAGTCGCACCGCAGACAGGTCATGCCACCGACCGAAGGACCGTACTCATAGATCCAAGGCAGCCATCGGGCTATGGAAGAGCCCATGTTGAACAGCACCACCGACCCAACAACCAAGCCATCCTTGAGACACTGTGCAACATATGCATCCGACTCTCTTAGCTCCTCCGGCAAGTCTTGCGCATCTGTTTCTGCAACACTGGAGATGGAGAACCGCAGATTGTTCTGCTGCAACTCTTGGATCACCGTGGCGTCGACTCGGAAATCCTGGAGTCGCTGGTTCACCAGAACCACCACATTGTCTCTGAAAATCATGGCCCGGTCCACCTTCTGTAGCCACGCCAGACTCTCGGGAGTAGCTCCAGCGAAAAACGCCGGAAGCGTGGACCCAAACGAGGTCAGCTGAGCGGAAGAGGGGTCCTTTCTGCCCTTGGCTCTTTGTACCCGCTTGTACAAGCTCACAGCTATGCCCATTTTGCGTCGGGAGGGATCCACCATGAGCAGTGCAACCTGGGTCTTGTGAGCCGCACAGAACCCGTACAGTTTTCCCGTAGACGAGTTTTTGACCACATAGGAGTCTAGATCACTCAAGACAGAGAATGCCTCTGCCGGCAGCTTTCGTTTCGGGAAACACAAGTCCCACAGAGGCTGTACGTTTTCCCCTGCATATGTTTCGACCATCCAGGTCTTTCTGGTCGAGGGGGTGCTCAGAGACTTGGAGCCAGACCTTTGTCTACCCCAGAAATGAGAGAATGGGATGGTTCCGAGCGCCGGAAGCTTTCCAAACATGACCTTGGCACATGTGACCTGCATTTCCGGGGTGAATTCAAACGCACAGACATAAGTCTTTGTGTCCGACGTGTGGTTGGAGGAGGCCATGTCATGGGGACTGGAGGCAGCGACTAACACAAACGGAATCCGTCTCTGGTCACAAAGAAGCTGCACGTATTTTGTTATCGACGTCTGGTACATGTTTGAGTACGCCGTGGTGTTGACCAGAATCACAATGGTGGCTCTTGCTATCAGTTGCTCGTGCAGCTTGATGATTCCGTTCTGGGAATAAGACGTGTGTAGCGTCTTTCCTGTGTGGTATGAGGCGATGGTCTTGCCCAGGGGTTGAAAGGTGGCTTCTCCAGGAAGTAGACGAACATTGTTGACTGGGCTTCCATTGCCATTGGTTTGCGCTGGAGTACATCTGCCGCTGTGAAGTTCGTCTGATTCACAGAGCGGTGTCAACAGCAGAATTGTGTCTGAGCGCTTCAATGAGAAGGGGATCATGTGAAGATAGTCTCGCCCAATAGCCACACAAGACTCGTACGCACGAGCAGACAACAGCTTGTGTTCTTGCAACAGCTCCACCACAAATGGCCTCTCTCCCAAGATACTCTGCCATGTGAGGTTCCTGCTGGCCTTCATATGTCGAACCCGTTCAGCTGATGCAATGATGCTTTCAGGCTCAACCAGACCATCCAGATAGGCTCCTGACAGACCTTCTAACGCCTGCTTTTGAAGCTTGAATGAAGAGCAGCAAAGAATCATATCACAGCCAGCCAGCTTGGCCGAGACTGTTCCCTGTTTGACTCCCACCTGTTGGTAGAGAGCCTCCATTTCCAAACATTCGGAAACAATGACGTTCTTGAAGCCCAGCTGTTCTCTGAGAATCTCGGTGCAAATCTTCCAGGACAAGCACGCATGAGCTTCAGTCGGGTCCAAACCGGGAGCCGAACAGCCTCCCACCATGATGGCATCACAATCCATATCGATAATGGCCTTGAAAGGCACGAACGCCTGAGCCTGCATTTGGAGTTCATTGTCCGAGACGACAGGGACTCCTCCCATAACAGAGTCCAACGAGGCTGTTCCGTAGCCCGGAAAGTGTTTTCCACACGCCATCATGTTTTGTTTCTGGAGTCCGCGAAGAAAAGCACATCCAAACTGAGACACGATTTCATGATCATCTCCAAACGCCCGGGTTCCCAGCAGAAAGTCCGCGCTAGCAGACGTGGATTTGAGCACGTCCATACATGGAGCAAACATGAAGTTGACTCCACAGGCCTGCAACTCCTTTGCAACAGCCTCGGCCACGGCTTCGACCAGATCCGTGTCTTTGGAAGCTGCAAGAGCCATCTGACACGGGAATTGCGTCACCCCCTTCAGGTTGTTGAGAATCCCGCCCTCCTGATCCAGACAGATGGCCATGGGCTGTTCGTGTCCGGCCTCGTATGCCAGCTGTTGCACGCCTCGGATGAGCTCGCGTGCCTGCTCCACGGAAGGTAGGTTTTTGATGCTGACCTGGATGGAGCCGACCTTGAAGGTGCGCACTAGCTCGGCAATGTCCTCGTCGAGCTCGGCATTACGTAAGCCGCAGATGAAGAGCTGTCCGATTTGGTTTTGTTCAGCCTCCGACAGTTCCTCCATGTTGTGATGAGGTGGGAATAGTAGCGGGTGTAGCGTTGCATTAGGTTGTCGAGTCTTAGTGTGGAGTGAGTGACAGCTGCCGGTGGGGGCGCTAACGCCCGGTCCCTTCTTTCTTTCTTTCCTTGGGCATGGGCATGGGGGGGGGGAATGTGCTGTTTAGCGTATCTGTCTAATTCCAGAATCTAACCGAAATCTAGATTTGTTGATTGATAATGTTGCAGAGTAGAAATGCGGAGAGGCATGCCTGAAGGATGTAGCCACGGCGACTGATTATTTGGTTGTGTCGCCATACCATCACTATACGTGTTCCCCCCGTTCTCCCCGCCCGTACAACGCTCTTATCATACGGTTGTTCTCATACGGTTGTTATCATACGGTTGTTATCAAGGTCTCAACTCTCAACTCAACCCCCCGCACGTTGCACAGATTTTCAATGTAACGCTGCAATGTTACATCTGGGAGTGAAGGAACGTGCTGCAAGATAGCTACAAGGTAGGTTAAAGTGCATGAGAGAAGCACAGTCAACGGACTTGACTTTTTAGCACCATGAAGCCAGTAGCCACCGCGCAAAGAAATGTGTAAACGCCGCTCGCTTTATATATAAGAGAATGGCCCTGGCGCGGTGACCCAGACTTCTTCTTTCTTTCTTGAAAGCACCAACCCCCTTCCCACCATGTCTTCACCCGCATCCTTCTCCTTCGACTCCATGTCCTCCAGGTCGTCCTACTCCCCCAACCTGGTGCGATTCACAAACTGCATTCTGGTCGACGACGGAGACGAGTACGTCCAGGACCTGTGGGTCGACCTGGACCTCGGCCAGATTGTCGCGCCCGACGAGCAGCAATCGCCCCGAGTCATCGACCTCGACGGCTGCTACCTGTCGCCCGGGTTCATCGACCTGCAAATCAACGGAGCCTTTGGTTTCGACTTCTCCAAAATCCCCGAGAGCTCCGAGGAGTACAAGACAGGCATTTTGGAAATGGAGAAAACCCTGCTGCTGACTGGAACCACCGCCTACTGCCCCACTCTCCCCTCCACCTACGCCAACGTCTACAAGCACGTTCTGCCTCTTCTGGCCCCCAACACCTCCCAGGGAGCCGACAACATTGGTATCCACGTCGAGGGGCCCTTCATCTCGCCCCAGAAGCCCGGCTGCCACCCCCAGGACGCTCTGCAGACTCCCCAGTCCGTCGAACACATGTACGAGACGTACGGCTCCAAGGAAAACCTCCAGAACGTGCGAGTCATCACCCTGGCACCGGAGCTGCCCAACATGCAAAAGTGCATCCCCCAGCTGAAGCAGGACAACCCCCACCTGACCATCTCCATCGGCCACACCACCTGCTCGTATGCCCATGCCAAGGAAGCTGCCATTGGAGGAGCCTCCATGATCACACATCTCTACAACGCCATGCTGCAGCCCCACCACCGAGAGGCCGGTCTGTTTGGTCTCATCAAGACCCACGAGTGCCAGCAGCCCTCCTACGGCCTGGTGGTCGACGGTATCCACGTGCATCCCTCCTATGTGGCCATTGCCTACCACACCAACCCCGAAAAGTGTTTCCTGGTGACCGACGCCATGTTTGCCATGGGTCTGGAGAACGGCGTCCATCCCTGGGGCAACCAGGAGATTGAGAAGCGGGGCGGCATTCTCACTCTCAAGGGCACCAAGACCATTGCTGGAGCTGCCACCACTCTGGACGAGTGCATTCGAAACCTCGTGCACTGGGCCCAGATTCCTCTGTCCAAGGCTCTTCAGACCGTCACTGCCAACCCTGCGCGAGCCATTGGCGTGACCCACAAGGGCTACCTGCGACCTGGCTGCGATGCCGATCTCGTGGTGCTGAACGCTGCTGGCGAGATCCAGTCCGTGTTCAAGGGCGGCTACCAGGCCAAGTGAACTGACACGGAACCAGCATAACATATAAATACTAACCATAGCCTTATTGTATAATAGACGATATTTGATAGAGCACTAATTTCGACGGTATCAGATTTGGGAGTCGTACCGGTAAAAGTACATTACCATTCGCTGTCAATAATTCATATAAATAGATCTACAGGCTCGAGGCTGCAAGTTAAAGATTCTTGTACTGCTCCCAGTCAATGGAGTACACCTTGCCGTCGTATCTGGTGAGCTCAATGTCGAGGTCGTCCAGCTTGGCTCGGGCCCCGGCCTTTCGCACCAGCTGCTCCAGAGTCTGTCTCTGGGTCCAATTGTACTCGGACGCTACATGGGGCAGAAACGTGGCTCCATAGTCCGAACCATGGTAGTCAAAGGCGATTCGGATTCCGTGCTCGCCCACGGTCCAGTCCCAGACATCGGTGGCCTTGGTGAAGTTGGACAGCAGGGTGACTTCGCATTCGAGGCTGGACAGCTCGGACTTGGAGATGGGCGAAAACCGGGTATCATGGAGCCCGCTTTCGATGGCGAATCGCGACAGACCCTTCTCGAGCTCCATGGGCGCAAACGTTCCGATACATCCCCGCAGGTCGTGTTCTCCGGGCGCCTCGACTGTGTTCCAGGTCACAAACAGCGGGAACTTTTTGTTCTCAAACGGCTTGATATCGGTCGACAGCTTGTCGGCAAAGTACGACAGAGGGCGCGGGGCTGTGTGGTTCAATTTGGCCCACAGAGCCTCAAAGGCCAGGGCGGCAATTGGCGACGGAGAGATGGGAGCCATGGGTGACTTCTTGTTGCGTGTGTTGTGGGTTGGGGTTGTATCGGTAGTGGCGATACGAGAGTGCAGATGTCCTGCCTGAGTTGACTCGGTTCAGTGGGTCCAGGGTGCAGGAGGTGCGCGACTTGTGAGGGCCGTTAGTCTATGTCGGGAAGTTGGTGGCGGGGGTAAGGGAACAAGCCGAATAATTGGTTTGGTTGGGTATTTGTTGGAAAATATGGCTTCGCTACTTGAAGGAACCGAGCACCTTTCGACCCGGATTTAAAAACACAGTTTAGATGACAAATGACAAATGACAAAATGGGCGCCACAAGTCACGTCTTTGGTAGGTGAAATATACTGTGGCAAGAATGGTTCATCGGAAACAATTGATTGCTGGAACTAATGAAATACAAATGATCAGCCTTAGAATCGCTTGTGTCACGTGACACGATACAAGATCCATCGCTACGTTGACCGTTGACCTATGACCCCGTATGCCCGTTTATAGCAACGGAAAGATGCATGAATCGACATGCCGCTAAGTAAAGACAATGCATCTCGCAAACTTACCTTTACGCGGATACAAAATCCCATGCTTAGATCAACTCTTCTGCTCCGCCATTTCTCCTCAGCTACCGCAGCAATGCCCTCCGTCTCGCCCACTCTCAAGACCACGCCCACCTCCGAACTTCTCACAGTCGCAGCCGGCTGCTTCTGGGGCGTGGAACACATCTACCGAAAGCACTTTGCCGACCAGGGTCTCGTGGACGCCAAAGTCGGCTACTCTGGTGGCAACACCGACGATCCGTCGTACCGAAAGGTGTGTTCGGGAACCACCGGCCACGCCGAGGCGCTGCAGGTGTCGTTTGAGCCCTCCAAGGTCTCGTACGAGCAACTGGTGGACTTCTTCTTCAAGATCCACGACCCCACACAGGCCAATGGCCAGGGCCCCGATATCGGCTCGCAGTACCGATCTGCCATCTTCACCCACTCGCCCGAGCAGCAGAAGACCGCGGAGGCCGTGAAGCAGAAGCTGCAGGACTCCTGGTTCAAGGACCCCATTGCCACCGACATTGAGCCCATCCAGAACTGGTGGGACGCCGAGGACTACCATCAGGAGTACCTGTTCAAGGAGCCCGGAGGATACCAGTGTCCCACTCACTTTTACCGAAACACTCCCCAGAAGTAGGTGAACATCTACACACACAACCACCCATCATCTCAACCACCCTTCAACAGACCCGGCCTTGAACGGCTTTGCCGCTCAAACGCGGCTTTTATTTATGAATACATTGGAGTTCGCTCCCTTCAACAGAATCAACTGTGCTGAATGTAACGGGTACTTGTAGTCATTAGTCTACTGTACTTGTATATGTAACCGGTCGTACCTTATGTACATGTAGGTGAGTACACTGAGTGATTACATTCTCAGAACAATGCAACGGAGCAAACACAGTGGATTTGATTGCGGGGCTCAACAAGTTGGATTTTAGGCTACCACTGGTGAATCTATTGGCTGATGTACAAGTACTCGTCATGTACGCATCGTACTGGTAGATACTCAGGAACGCTTCTCAATGGGACAATGTGGGTCAGAATTTATGCAGAGAACTGTAGACTGTTGACTCTGGCTTCATTAATTTCTGCATCATTGCAATTAACATATCTTTACCCACTCATACAGCCACCCAAGCTTCAAGCATCTTATATCAACCACGTCACGTCTCATTGCTGGAAGCTGAAAGAGGGCCTAGCACTCAACACCATACAATGACACCGCAGCTGTATTTTTTTACATTATAAAGATACTCAGTAAAACTCAAGAACTACCTCTACCACCTCTAAATGATTCCCTCGCTTTAAATGCCCTGCTGGTCGAGAAATCGACGTCTGAAAATCGGCGAAAAAAACAACGGAATTTGGATAGCAGAGGCCAGATCGCCCTTCCACGCTATAGCCCCGCCATCATAGTATAGTGGTTAGTACACCACGTTGTGGCCGTGGAAACCTCAGTTCGATTCTGGGTGATGGCATTTCTTTTTTGTTGAGTTTGAAGCTTTGCAGGATGGAACTTTTTGCAGTTTTTTTATTCTCATCTCGGTGGCTGCTCTCTCTAGGCTGCTAAAACCTGGTTTAGTTACTGTATTCTAAGTTCCTCATCACCTAAATGGCTATGCTCTTTTTTCCCTCCACTATCAAATAGCCTCTCACTGCATCAACATCACCACACTCATACACATGTCGGCAGACGATCAAGGCAAAAAGGAAGACCCCATTGCGGTCGGGGACTCGTCGATGGAGATCGTGACGGACACAAACGCCCCGGGGGTGCTCACGATAGACGACGGCCAAGCGACGGATCTGGCAACACTACCCATGGGTCAAGACGAGGTGTCCGAGCGGCTGGACTCGCTTCACAAGACGGATATGAAGATTGCAGAGATGACGGAGACTCTGTCGAACGCGATCGATATGTTGATTCCACGGTCGGAACTGGACATCAACAGTTTTGAGCTCAAGGAGGGAGACAAGGGCTGGGAGCCCGGGATCCAACAGGGACTGCCGTCTCTCAAGTCTGCATTCAAGGTCAACTCCATTGAGTTCCTCCAGTCGTTAGAGGAGGTATCGACGACGCTGCGGAAGGAGATCAAGCGACTCAACGACTTTAGCCGCGACAAAGTGCTGCCCATTAATACAGATACCAAGGCTCAATGGACGTCTTTGGAGAACTACGACAAGATCATCAACCAGATCAAGGGCATGTTGGGGGCTGAGGGGATTGAGGGGCCTGGCGAAATCAAGGAGGTCAAGGATGAGGAAATGAAGGACGCTTAGATTAGGAGACTGTAACATTATTGGATAGCATACGTTGGGTGAGTGTGTAGAATTGTACAGTTGGAAGCCTGGGGCTTGCAGTATTGGCATTACTCGGAATCGAGCCTGAAGTACTGGCATTGCTCGGAATCGTGAAGCGATCTGAATCATTGTTCGATGACTTTCTCATTCCTTAGTGCTCTGAAAGATCAGTCGCCGGTGCTGTGTTGCTGTATGGCTCTTCACTGGCATAGGCTACAAGTAGCTACAGTCAAGGGGATAGCAGTTCTTACCCAACCTACTGAATGAAAGAAGATGTCTATTGCGAGCAGATATTGGACTTTTTCCAGGCTACTGTACTTTACGGAGTGCCAGTTGTCACTTGCAAGGTAGCTTCTTGTAGTCGTGCCTGAAAAGTTGAGTATCTCTCGATATAAACCACTAATTAGCTGACAGCTGTTAGATTCCACGGCCCGTTCCACGGCCCGTTCGGGACTAACCCCATGTTTACTTCTTGTAGAGTTCTACACCTCTTACACGGTGAGTTATTCGGGCAAGGATGGTGGAGAAGCGCGTGGCCGCACACTTGTTTTGATGTGCCAAGGCGCTACTGGTACAATATTATGGATCTCAACTTTATTCTCCTTTGGTCCAGGGTGCTTGGATGTGACTGCTGTGGATCGTTTGCATGGAGGAATAACAGTTGTCTTCATGGGTTTCATATGGGACCAAACATCGCATGTTCTGAAGTGTCCCAGTTTGTCCAATTGTAAGATCAACCCTATCTACCAGTTGTACATCCGGCATGAATCCAACCGACGACATCTGCATACCCTTCCTGCCAACCATCATTGCATTCCAAAAGGGTTCCCAGCTTCCCAAACCAGCGAGCTCAAGAGTTGGCGACTCGAGACTAGCCCACAATTACTTCGTCGCGTTCAACGTGGACGAATAGCAACAACGAAGTGGTGGTGAAGGTGGTGGTGGTGAAGAGAGTGATATAACACATACCACTTTGAAGATTCAACTGCAAAAATGATACCCGCTGAGTCAGCTATTCTCGAAGAGACTAAGGCTGTCTGTGATACCCGTCCATGTGGTTTTAGCCAGAAAAGCACGTTTGACAGATGGTTGTTTTGCCTACTGGCTGGAATGAGCAAGGGGGGTCGAAAAACGTCGACTCATGACATTATAAGTACGTCAATCGTCGTAATAAACACGTCAGTCGACAAACCTCCATGATTCTCTCGTTTCTTTCACTCGCTTCTCTGGCTTTGGCCCAGATCCAGCTGGCTTCCCCCATCACCTCTTTCTCTGTCGGCTTCAAGGACAGCGATCTTGTTCAACACTTCTATTACGACACCATTGAATTCAAGCTCGACTTTGCGCTCGATGAATCAGTTACAGAATCAGTTCAGACCGGTGATTACTTCGAGTTTCTTGTCGAGGGACCCACCAATATGTTCAACCTAAACGACTATGCTTTTGAGATTCTCGACTCCGCTGGAGACCCCGTCTTTGATGTTACTGGTAGCCCTCTGGCTAACGGATGGAGTTTTCTGGCCACAGCCACGGACTACTTCGTGGAGAACAAACAAGCCCTTGAGGGAGAGATTGTTATCGAAGTCGCAGCTTCTTACAGAGCAGCCGATGAAACTATTCCTTTTTCCGTGGGAGATCTTACAGACACTCTTGTTGTCCTTCCTAACGATACAGTCCCCCACGGTACGCTTGTATCGAGGGACGGTCTCTCTATCGCAATCTTCGCTTCTTTTGTTGAAGAGGGCGCCACACATACGTTTGTCTGGAGGCTGGGGGATGGACTCAGCTTTTCATCAGTACAAGACCAAACTCCCACAGCCCGTTATTTAGATGCTACTAATGTTTTGTTGGATGTTTCAGCTGAGCAAGAACAGTCCCTTTTGACCCCTTCAACTTTGTCAGTGACCATTAGCAATGTCCCCGGAGATCCCGTTGCCATCGTCCAAATGCAGCAAAACATTGTACTGGCTGATCCGGACCAGACTCTCCTCTGTGAGTCTGTGGAACGAGATGGCGTCGTGGTTTTCGATACTTGTGTGTCCGGCGGATTCTTAGTTGGCCGAGACCCCTCTGGATATGGTTCCATTCTCGCTGTAGAAGTGGTCTCTTCGTCCAGTTCCGCTGAGAGCAGCACTTCTTCTGCTGAGCCCACCTCTTCTTCGTCAGAGGCTGTTTCTTCGTCGGAGACTACTACCACCTCTGGTGAGACTTCTTCAGAGTCCTCCACTGAGACTTCTGCTTCCTCTACTGAGACTTCTGCTTCCTCCACTGAGACTTCTTCTTCCACAAATGAAGGTACCGACGAGCTCTCTACCACCAGCGGCTCTTCCGTTACCGGAGCTACCTCTGGTGACTCCTCAGCTTCGGCCACAGGTTCTGCCACAGAGTCTACTACAGGTGAGACTGCTTCTATTTCTGACGATGTTTCATCTTCGACCACCTCCACTGCCTCCATCTCCACACCCTTCATTTCTGCAAACGTTTCTTCCACGGTTACTGGAGCTGCCTCAATCACCCTGGCTGGGATCGAGTCCACCACCATCACCACCACCCAGACCGTCACCTACTGCAGGGACGGCACCTGTGGCCATACTGTGGTTGTTCTGACCACCTGTGTTCCCGTTGTTCACACCGTCACCACCTGTCCCACTGTCATCGACGACAAGATTGTGACCCTGGTTGTTCCTTGCGAAATTGAGACGGAGGATGCAGCAGTGGCCACCACCGAGGCTGTTCTCATCAAAGGCTCCCCTCTTTCTACTGTCGCACCTCTTCCCACTGATAAGACTATCAAGAGCGCTATTGAGGAGGGGGATTCCACCATCACTGTCACTGGCACCATTGTAGTGACTGGAGCCGTCGTCACCTCGACTTCCGCTCGTGCCAACGTCTCTCTCTTTGAGGCAGCTCCTCCTGCTCCTAGCCAGGCCAACTCAGGATCCTCTTTGGCTGTGGGAGCTCTTCTCTTGCTTCCTCTTTTGATGATTTGATTGGATATGATATATATAACTCTTGTGACCAATTTCTGCTTTATATCTTTGACGTGATTGTGTACGTCGTACTTGTAGCCCTGGCACCAAGTACCCGTACTCGCACACATCAGGTACAGTCAGTGGAACATATGGACTATGATGATGCTGGTGGGTGTTAAGGGGTCCCTAAAGCAGGATTTCACTACATACTACTCGCACTGTAGAAGAAATGCCAAAAACAGTATCATTCGACTCCTCTTCTTGTGGCAATTGGAATCGTTCAAAAACATCGACCCTCTTGAGTGGAGTACAGTACTCGTACTAGCTACTTGTAATTTGATGAGATGCACTTGAATCAGTATATTAGCCAAAAAGCTGGACAGTCAGGATCTAAGGCATCCACACTTGATCAAAAATGAAACTGCGCTTGTCGTGATTTGTCAGCTCTCGAAGATACGTTTCAGAACCACAGATTTATTTTGTTTGTTTGTTATAAGCCACAGCGTTCAGGACATTCTCCCCTTCGCTTGAATTTACTTGACCTTAGTTAGACTAGCCATGTTTTAGTTGACAGCACGGGTATTTTCGCATTCCACCTTCGAAGCTCGTGGAAAACTCGTCGATCCACCAGACTGTTTCTAAGACATGGCACCCACCAAACGGTCACGTAATGGTGCGTGTGCTGTGCACGTCTTTGGACGTCTGCCCGAATCGAACCCAGATCCGCCGGTTCACGTGACTGCCTTCCTGTTTGGAAAAAGCCGTCACGAACTCTATTATGCAACCCACTCACGCAGCTTCTTCACCGCGCCCTTGATATCTTGTCATTTCCAACTGCGCGCAGGAAATTTCTCACGGTCCAGTTAGCATAATACAACATGAGCCAGAACGTTCTTCTTGTTCTCCGAGGAACCCTTGAGGGTGAGTGCGACTGAAGCAGGAAACAGACAACCGACGAGAAACAATGATTCGACAATTGGAGAGATATGATTTGGAAAATGGCGACCGAGAACGATGATCAAAACGACCCCATTGAAGAGATGAGCCTGAGGCGCCCTAGGGGCGAGCTGAACAGCGGCAGAAGAGCGACTGAACCACGACTTGGATCATGAATTGGCGTTTGAGTCGTTCTTGTTGTTTTGGCTGCTGTTTTGGCTGTTGTTTTGGCTGATTCGTTTCTTCGTTGCTTCGTTTTGGTTGATTCGTTTCTTCGATCCATTTCGTCGTTTGACGACATCCCCCCCCACCCCACTAACACAGGCCACAACGGCTGGGTTACCTCCCTCGCTACTTCTTCCAACAACCCCGACATTCTGCTGTCCGGATCTCGAGACAAGTCTCTGATTGTGTGGTCTCTGACCCGAGACGACGAGAACTACGGTGTCCCCCGAAAGTCTCTCAAGGGCCACTCCCACATTGTCCAGGACTGTGCCATCTCTCACGACGGTGCCTACGCCATCTCCGGCTCTTGGGATAAGACTCTCCGAGTCTGGGACCTGAAGACCGGCGTCTCCAAGGACCGATTTGTCGGCCACACTGGTGACGTTCTGTCCGTCTCTTTCTCCCCCGACAACCGACAGATTGTGTCTGCCGGCCGAGACCGAACCATCAAGATCTGGAACACCATCGGCGAGTGCAAGTACACCATCACCGACAAGGGCCACGAGGACTGGGTTTCCACCGTCCGATTCAACCCCGCCACCAAGGACGAGGAGGAGCCCTCTCCCAACGCCAACACCATCATCTCTGCTGGCTGGGACAAGAAGGTCAAGGTGAGTAAAAACAGGACGAAAAGAAAACTAACTAGCAAGGCGGGAAGGCTGTGCTTTATAGCCGGACGACAAAATGCCACAAAACGCCACACCTCCTACCCCCACACACAAGTGATACCCCCGACCAACATGATGATTTAACGGAAAAACATGAATATTTGCTACTTCAGAGCCCGAAAGGCTATGAGACAAAAATCCATATTATCTGATTTGGTCGGCAACAGTGTGTGTGTGTGTGTGGTGATTGAATGGACACGTTTCATTTTATGCTGTGTGATGCGTGGTGATGCGTGGTGATGTGTGGTGTGTGAAGACTTGTTTTTGACACTCCACGCATCACCCATATTCATCCGTCTTCCTGCCTACGCAATCACTTTAAAGTGTTTCAAACACCCACATACTAACTCAGGTCTGGGACCTCGATACCTGCACTCTCAAGGCTGACCACCTCGGCCACACCGGATACGTTTCCACCATCACCATCTCCCCCGACGGATCTCTGTGTGCCTCCGCCGGTAAGGACGGCTCCATCCTCCTGTGGGATCTGACCTCCTCCACCGCCCTGTACACCCTCCCCGCCGGTGATGAGGTCCACGCCGTGTGCTTCTCCCCCAACCGATACTGGCTCTGTGCCGCCACCTCCTCCTCCATCAAGGTCTTTGACCTCGAGAAGCGAGTGCTGATTGACGAGCTCAAGACCCAGACCACCTCCGAGGACGGTAAGGAGCCCGAGGCTCTGTCTCTCACCTGGTCCGCCGATGGCCAGAACCTCTTTGCTGGTTACACTGACAACGTCATCCGAGTCTGGCAGATCATGCAGTCTTCTTAAGTTGCCCCAAAGGTTTCTTAGGTCGTTGCGTAAAAATACTAAAATACATTGTATGATATGGCTCTCCGGGTGAATATGTATTAATGTTATTCCTTTTCTATCCACCACTGTAGATCAACACGCGAGTAGACGACAAAACATCGATTTCTACACTCCATTGTGAGCAGTGGAGAATTCTGAATCGATTGACATGATTTGTATTGCTGTGCTGTTGTTGAAAAGGTCTCGTCTAGAGTTTAGTTGAAATTAGTTGACAAAAAAGTCATTTAGGGGGTTTTCGATGATGCAGATACGGAACAATTCGATACAGAATGCTGCGTTTGTGAACAAATCTGCAGAGACCGATTGATTTGTCTTATCACACATCCCGCTATGGCGATTTTAGCCAGTTGGACCTGTTTTTTACTTCAGTTGAGGGTTTACTTAGCATTGCGCAAACATCAGTCACATTAACTGCACAAATCAGTTGGTGCTAGCAGAGTAGGTCAGAAACGTCCAAAACAAAATATTTTTGTATAATCTACATCTCCAAACCAACACCTCCATCCTGGTACCACCAGCTAATCGACACCGTTGCCACAACCGCTGCTACATCCGCTACTATATGCTCTACTGTAGATCCTGGTATGGGTGAAATCTGCGATGGGTGAAAAATCTAGCCTGAAAAGTTTCACACGGTGAGATTTTTCAAATGAGCAGAAATGGATGTGTTTATTCGCTAAATGAAATCTAATGAGCCAGTAGTTACACCCCATACACGTCCTCAGTTCTTGCTTCACAAAAACTCCACTTTCCACTGTCTCTTTCTTTCTTCGTATCTAACTTACCCTAACATCACGGTGCAACATCTCACACTCTCTCACTCTTCAGTTTCGAGAAAAGCACAGTGAAAATGGCCCGAGACCCGCTGATCGGAATCGTCGGCAAGCCCAGCAGTGGCAAATCGACCACCCTCAACTCTCTCACAGACGCCACCGCCAAAACGGGCTCGTTCCCCTTCACAACCATCGACCCCAACAAGGCCACGGGCTACCTGCAAATAGAATGTGCCTGTGCGAGGTTCAAAGTCCAGGATAAGTGCAAGCCCAACTACGGCACGTGCAAGGACGGCCGTCGGTTTGTGCCCATCATGCTTTTGGACGTGGCTGGTCTGGTTCCTGGAGCCCATCAGGGCCGCGGTCTGGGAAACAAGTTTCTGGATGATTTGCGACATGCCGACGCTCTGATCCATGTGGTGGACGTTTCTGGCACCACTGACGCCGAGGGCAAGAACACCCGAGGCTACGACCCCGTCAACGACATTGAATGGCTGCAAGACGAGATCTTCCGGTGGATCGAGGGCAACCTCAAGGAGAAGTGGGGCTCTATTGTGCGAAGACACACGTCGACCAAGAGCCACATTGTGGACACGCTGCAGAACCAGTTTTCCGGCTACGGATCCAACAAAGACATTGTGCATCGAGCCATCGACAAGCTGAGCCTGCCACCCATGGAGGAGTGGGACGATGATAAGATCAGTGAAGTGGTGCGAGCTTTCACTCGAGAAAAGTTCCCCACCGTTCTGGCTCTCAACAAGATGGACCATCCGGATGCCGACATGAACGTGTCCAAGATCATGAAGCGTCATCCCGACGTCCCCTCTGTTCTCACGTCTGCCATTTCCGAGGTGTTCATTCGAAAGCTCGCCAAACAGGGATACGTGCAATACGAGGAGGGCACCGAGTTTCTGGACACAGCCGAAGACCTGCCAGACGCCGGGCTCAAGCCTCTGGACGAAAAGCTCAGTGAGCGGGTGGAGAACGTGCGAGACCTGGTTCTGTACAGATTTGGGTCCACCGGGCTCGTGCAGATTCTGCAGGCCGCTGCCAACATTCTCGAGCTGGTGCCCGTCTACCCCGTCAAGAACATTAACAACTTTGGAGGAGCCCAGGTGTTCCGGGATTGCACCTTGGTGCGACGCGGCTCGACTGTGGCCTCGGTGGTGCGAAAGATCATGGGAGATCTGCCCATCACTGCTATCGAGGGTATTGGAGGAGCTCGAGTGGGCGAAGAGGACACGGTTGATGTTGGCAAGAACGATATCCTGTGCTTCAAGATTGGTCCCAAGGCATAGGCAAGGTGGAGGGGAGATTGGAGTTGTACATAGGAGTTGGCATTAATTGACGTTGCACGGAAGCTGTTTATATATATTGTAGGGGAGTTGATGATATCTTGAGATGGGCGATAGAACACGTTGATTTTGTAAACCACCAAAATTCTTGCAAGAGTGGGCCTTCAAGTCTTCATTGATAGCCTGATATGCGTATGGAGATGAGGGTGTGCAATAGGGGTTGTAGATCATCAAGTAAATGTTGCAGCGATCATGTCACAAATCGAACAAGTCCACTTTCGTAGCGTTGGCGACACAAACACATTTCACCCAATATAAATACACCACTTGTCCACCTTGTCATCTTCACACTCCACACCATCAGACAACTCCTCACACGCATGCTGCAGATAAACTCTCGCCACGCATGTTTATCACTTTAATCGACACCGCACCAAGTCCACCAGAACATTACTACAACCACAAGTACACACCCCATCATGCTTGTGCTGGCAATTGGAGACCTACATATACCCGACCGGGCCATTGTGAGTGTGATCACATGACAGGAGTCTTTCCCCCCACCTCATACTAACTCAGGACGTGCCGGCCAAGTTCAAAAAGCTGCTGGTGGCCGGCAAAATCTCCCAGGTGCTGTGTCTGGGCAATCTCACCGACAAGCAGACGCTGGACTGGCTGGGCTCGATTTCGCCGGATCTGCAGCTCATTCGAGGCGACCAGGACTCGCAGCCGTCGTCTCTCATCTACAACTCGCTGCCACGGTCGTTGGACCTGGAGGTGCCTGGAGGGACCAATGCGTCCAAGATCTACGCGGCGCTGCCTCTGTTCAAGACGGTCCAGCATGGCGAGCTGAAAATCGGCATCACGGCGTCGCACAACACGCTGTCTTTGCACGATCCCGACACCCAGCTGATCATTGCTCGCCAGCTGGACGTGGACATTTTGATTTGTGGCGGGGCTCACCGGGTGGAAGCATTTGAGCTGGACGGCAAGTTCTTTGTGTCTCCTGGTTCTGCCACGGGCGCCTTTTCCGTCGAAAAGTACACTGACGATGGTGTTGACGAGGAGGAGGAGGAGGAGGCTGAAGAGGCCGTTTCGAACGGAAACAAGGATGATGAGAAGGGTGACAAGAAGGATGAGGAGAAGAGCGCAGAGAAGGATGGGGAGAAAAACGGTGATGCCGAGGCCGAAGAGGCGAAAATCACCGAGCCCTCCGAGGCGATTCCTTCCTTCTGTCTGCTGGACATCCAGGGATCGGTGTGCGTGCTCTACGTATACATGTACATTGATGGCGACGTCAAGGTGGACAAGATTAGCTACCGAAAGCTGCAATAGGCGGCAATAGGCGGCGATTTCTCTTTATGATAATGAATTACGACATGCAATTGGCAGAGTACTTGTAAGTGTTGATTTGGTTGATTTGGTTGGTATTTACGGTATCGTACATACTCTAGTACCACCCACCTCCCGGCTTAGTCATGCATAGACCGGGTAAAAAAGAGTCCCAAAATTACACTTAGGGTTAGCCGCTGGGGGAGGGACTATTTAAGGTGCGAGAAAAACTTCGTCTTTTCCTCATCACGACATTGGCAAACAGTGAGTACCAACAGCTTCCTCCAAAGGACACGATAAAATGATGACAAGAGTGCATTTGGCTCGAGACGTTATGTCGGTGTGGAAAAACCCAAGCTACCTTATTTTAAAACCTCTGAAACATCTCTTTGGAGATATTTGATTTCATCAAAACATACTAACTCTTAGCATCTTTCGGTGACCGTGAACGTCCGCCAGGTTCTATATAGCAATACACATGTGACTTACACAATGACAGTAGATGGATGATTACATGGAGGGGGGATGGGTGCGTCGAAGCGGATTCTCAAACTCGTGCCCGAGCCCTTCAAGCCTCAAGCTCTCGTCTCGTCTCGTCTCGGTCACGGAGTCAAGGAGAGAAATTCAAAAACCGGCTCAAACGTCGAGGCTGTAGATTTGCAGTTGGAGCCAGTACTCGCGTTGGCACTGGCACTCTCGTTGGCACTCTGAAACGGCCGCATGACCGTCATCTCGTTGATTTCGGCCGCAGACGTGTGTTCGCGTCCATGCACCAGTCTCAGATGCCGTTTGAGCGAGTCGCCCCGCAGAAACGCCCGTTGGCACGCCCCACACTTGTAGTGCTTGTTGCTGTGTTGCGATCGCAGATGCCGCACCTTTTCGGGCATGGACGAGAACCCAATGAGCGACCATACACAGGAGGAGTAGTCACATTTGCACAGTCGCAGCACCTGATGTTGGTCAAAGTGGGCTGCCAGGGCCGCCAGATTGCTAAACTTGCGGTGGTTGCCCTGCGAAGTGCAGTGGCTGCAGACGTAGGTGCCCTTTTTGGAAAGGGTCGCTTGACGCCACATGGCTGGGTTGGCCATGAGCAGGGCCAGAATGCCGCATTTGTCCTGGGGGTCACTTTTGGGCACGTGACTCGCCGGGTCTGTGTCTGGAGGCGAGTAGGTGACTGGATCGAACAGCTGCATTTCGTTTCCAGCATTGTGTGGGTTGTGTGGGGAGTTGCATGGTGGCAGGGTGTCGTACCAATATCTTTGGGGCTGAAGGTAAGGCGACAGGAACGGGGAAAACACATCGTCCCCACCACCCCCGTCTAGGTCGCTCGGGGGAGTCTCAAGAGGTAGACCACCACCGAGATCAGATTGGCTGGTGGACAGAGATCCGGGCGTAGTATCGAGGGAAACAGATCCTCCATCTGCAGCACCTGGGTCACCAGGCCACGAACTAGATAGCACAGCAGCAGGTTCCAGGCCACCAGCGTGAGGGTACCTGGGTGGGGCCACAGCGTCGAAGTCGTTGGCTTGACCAAACAGTACCGAAGCAATGTCTTGTTGGTGTGAGCTGCTCCAAACGGTTTCATGTTGACTGTCCAGATAGAAATCTGGAGGAGACGCCAGAGGGGTTGCCACGAGGTAGTCATCGGGGCTATAAGCGGAGCTATGGGCGGTGAGCAAATTTCTGTCTCGCGCACAAGGAATTTCGACAGGCACCGAAGAGTAATAGTTGTCTTCAATGTGTGGTGGTGAGGACGACGAGTGTTGAGTGTTGGGGAAGAGAAACGGTGAGTATGAACTTTGCGGGTAGGAGGACATTTGTGGTGTTGTACGAGTAGATGTAGTTGAAGAAACGGACCGATGTTTTTGATGGACGTTTGGCTGGAGCTCTTTTTTCCCTCCCGTGTATATATACCCTCTTGTCTCCAATACTACTGTACGGCTACGGGCCTTCGAATCTTGCCGCTGACTCCTCTCCCCCCCAAACCCCACATTGACTCCTACCCGTACAGTAGGATATGCACGGGCGTTGCATGAGAGACGCATTTGGGTTGCGATAAAAGGAGCTAGTTGGGAGAATACGAGAGCGACTTGAGACGTAGGGCAAAACGGGTATACCGGCGATATTGGAGTCGAAATGGAGGTGTTTGTGTCTGTTGGCTGGATTTGTGTTATATTAGCGAGATTCGGGACCGGTGCGGCTTTATCCAGAGTTTTAACAAGAGAAACAAGAGACGACCCTTTGTCGCTGGGCCCTTGGTGTTTGCTGTGAATGCCCGTATGTATCTCGTCTCGTTTTTTTGCCCTTTACAGATGTTGTCAGGAATTCTTTTTGCAAGACCACCCACTTGACGAATTAATATAACTTTTATCGTTTAATGATATGGAAGTCGGTACAGCTGGGTGGTCCCCGTAGTTATTGTATCAGTCGGTTATGGCTTCAAAAAACGTATATCCTCACTCACTCTTAAATCTGGCTACTTGTACCAGTCTCAATACCGAGGTAGACAAGCTCCACAGAAAGCTCTAACGATAGGCCCTCTGAACTCTTGCGGATGTGGCAAATTCTTCGTCTGGCCGGTCGGATCGCCTACCCCACAAAATAAATGCCAGCACTGCAGATGTGCGTGTTTTGGGGCGTCCAGACAATGAAGAATTGGAAAGGTTGAGACAATGGCGGGTGCGAGATGAGACAGGACAATACGATGCGACAAACGAATGGGGCAAATCGCAGAATAATGAGCTTGCAATTAATACAGTATATACCTGTTGCACTTGCCGCATATCCGATGGCAAAAGTCGGCAGTGGAAAGTCTCAAGTCATTACATTCGATACATGTCGTTGTATCTCTATGCTAGGGTAAAAATACGAACTCAGCTTTCTTTTGTTTTACATTCATGACAACCTCCTCTTTTGATACATCAGGTTGACGAGTAGAAACACATGACTATTGGGCTGTTTACTTTTACTGTAACTGCACTTGACACCTCACTCAGCCTCCTCCTTCTCTTTCTCTTCATAAACCGATAAATTAAGCTGAAACCTTTGCTCTCTTTGCAACAGGCTCGTCGGACGTGGCGGACGTGGCAGACGTGGCAGACGTGGCGGATCCGGTGACCTTCTCCTCAGCGGATGCAGTTTCAGATCCAGCTGCAGTCTTGGTTTTGTCAGCCTCCGTGTCAGCCTCAACCTTGACCAAATTGCCATCCTCTCCAAGAGGAAACGGCTGGTCTTTCTTCCAGGTGTACTTTTTGGCCGGATGGTCGTCTCGCAAATGAGGCTGGCCAGGAGTGGCAAACACGTTTTCACGAAGAGTGCCGCCGGGAACAGCGTAGTCGTCCCAGAACCGGCCTCGCTTCTGTAGCTCCGGAATCAGCAGCTCGATGATGGCCTCGTAGGTGCCCGGAATGATGGCGTTGGCCAGATTGAAGCCGTCCACGTCGCCCACTTCCACCCACTCCTCCAGTCGATCAGCCACCGTGGAGGGCGAGCCAATGATCACGTCGCCCCGTCCACCAATGGCAAACTCCTTGGCCACCCGCCACTTGTTCCACACTCCGTCTGTGTCGTTCGACGAGGCCGCCCACTGCTCAATCGACTTGACCAGCGTATCATTATCGGTGACCTCTCTCAGATCGAGATCGTCGGGGTACTTGCTCACGTCGAGTCCAAACCAGCCTCCAAACAGCGCCAGGGCTCCCTCGGGGTCCACGTACGAAAAGTAGTCGTCGTACTTTTTTCGGGCCAGCTCGTCGGTCTCGGCTACAATCGCAAACACCACGGGGATCGCCTTGATGCTCTGGGGGTCTCTTCCGAGCGTGGCGACCTGAGCTCGAAGATCGTCGACCGACTTTCGGATGAACTGGGGCGTGGGACCAGCCACGAAAACAGCCTCAGCATGCTTAGACGCAAACTTGCGTCCGGCAGTCGACATTCCAGCCTGGAACAAAAACGGGGTTCGTTGAGGAGAGGGCGACGTGATGGCAGGGCCAGGCACCTTGAAATACTTGCCCTTGTGGTTGATGTACTTGACGAGCTCCGGATCGGCCAGAACATTGGCCTCCACATCCTTCTTGAGCGCATCTTCTCGCCAGGACGACTCCCACAGCTTGTACGTCACGTCCAGATACTCGTCGGCAATGTTGTAGCGCTCGTCATGGGGCACCTGGTGATCCAGACCGTGGTTGAGAGCTCCAGACTCGAGATACGAGGTGACAATGTTCCAGGCAACTCGACCCTTGGACAAGTGATCCACCGTGGCAAACCGACGGGCCAAAGCATAGGGAACATCGTAGGTGGTGGAAACGGTGATTCCAAAGCCCAGGTTCTTGGTGGCATGAGCCAGAGCGGGGACAAGATAGAGAGGGTCGTTGACGGGGTACTGGGTGCCGGTCTTGATCGCCGTATCCTTGTCGGACTTGTACACGTCGTAGATGCCGGCGGTGTCTGCCACAAACATGGCGTGGAATTTGCCCTTCTCCAGCAACTGGGCCAGGTTGATCCAGTAGTCCAGATCGTTCCAGTTCTTCTGCTGGTTCTCGGGATGTCTCCAGAGTCCCGGATTGAGATGGTTGGGCGTGTTCATGACAAACGCGTTGAGAATGATCTTCTTCTTGTCCGAGTTCTTGACAGGCTCCGAGATGGTCACCTTGCCGTTCTCCACTCCTTTGTAACTGTTGACGTCCATGGTGGTTGGTGGTTGAGAGAGATGATTGATGAAAAGCTGAGTCGATTGAGAAAAGCTGAGGTCAATTGAATCTGATCTCGCCTCTAGCCTGCTGTTTTCTTATCTCTCATCCCTCACACCTCTTATATACCCTCCAGCCACAGTTTATGATCCGAACGCTATTATCGCGTCATGGCTGAGACGAGGTTATCGATGGTGAAATGTGGCTGGTGGAGTTGCGAGGGTTATGAGTTGCGAGGGCTATAAGTTGCGAGGGTTATGAGTTGCGGGGGCTATAAGTTGCTCTACCAAACGCTGTGGTCTCTACTTGTAATTGACCTCATTCTATCTCTTAACTATCTGCTATCTATCTATCTACCCCCCTGGCTAAACCGGAACCACCAACTTTTGGGCTCGAATGTTTTCATGCTCGAGCTTGCGAAGACCCTCAATGACGCCCAATTGAAGACCGCCAGCCACGGCCTGGTGCTTGGCAGGCCGCAGAATCTCCAGCTCAAGCAGCTGCTCTAGATACCGCGACACCTTGAGTCCATGGTCGAGATCTTCATGGAACTTTTTGATGAGAACGGACTCGATTCGGACCTTGGAGTCGTCGAACCGGGCCAGCTCCTCGGGCTTGGAAGGAGACTTGACCAGACACACCAGAGACACTTTTTCGGTACTGCTAGGGTTCTGCTGACTGAGTACTCCAGCCAGATGGCTACTGCTGGTGCTTCCAACACAGTCAAAGCCATGAGACACCGTATGACCCTCCGGGATGGCTGCAATGATAGAGTCCTGCTCCTTGCCAGCAATATCGTGTCTGTCCAGCACCACATCTGCTCCAAACGACTTGACGTACTCAGACGACTCTTTACTGGAGACCGCCAGAACGTTGAAGTCCAGATGCTTGGCCAACTGAATAGCGTAGATGCCAGTGACACAGGCTCCTCCCCAAACAACCACCCATGAGACAGACTCCTTGGGAGACGGCTTGGGAGTGGGGAGCTCGTCGAGAGCCAGAATGTTGAGGTTGTCGGCAAATGCAAGGGTGGAAGTGACTGCGCCTACCCCCAGAGTAGCAGCGGCATTGAAGCTGATGCTTGAGGGCTTGCGGATCAAATTGTCGCCCTTGGCTATGGTGTATTGCTGGAAGGTGGACGTTCTGTTGTCGCGATAAGACGTGGAAGTGACCACCACCTCGTCTCCAGGACTCACTCGGGTCACGTCTGCTCCAACACTCTCCACGATTCCAGCAGACTCTCGTCCGTTGATCCAGGGGAGCGAGTAGACCCCAAAGCCGTACCGAACGGCCTTCCAATCAATGGGATTCAGCCCAATGACTTTGTTTCGCACCAACACCTCGTCTGATGCAGGAGTGTATCTGGTATGTGAGGAGATGGAATGGGTATAGGGTCCCTTCATGTCCAGAAGAACAACAGTGTGGTTGGAGACATCGATTGTAGTTGTGTCCGATTCGTCTGATGAATTCACGTCCTCTTCAACCCTGACCTTCTTCTCAAACAGCTGTTCATCTTCAGGGCCAGGAGACTCCAGACTCGAGTCTCGAACTCGCTTTCTCTCCACCAGCGAAGGAATGTCCAGTTGTACCTGTCGAATGGGGGCTTTGACTGCGGGCATTGGTAGTGATAGATGACGAGTTACATCGACCGGCTTTAACATGTACTCCCTTCTTCTTATACACGGATCCACAAGATTGAGCAAATGCCACTCCGCCATCTCCGCGTCCAAGCCACACAACTCTGTAATGACGTTTTCGACACATGCACTAGTCTGGAGGTTTGGTGGGCCCGAGAGGTGGACTGTTCATATCACGTGACCTGCATAATGTGGCTTTCCACAAATAATCGTTTGGTCATACGTTTTGGCCTCCCCAAACCGCCATATATCCCCTCCTATACGGCCCACTCTATCTCACGCCTAAGCATATCGCGTCTGCAGGAGATTGCCTTATCGTGGCTTGTGGCTGCATCTCGTCATTGGCAAAAAAAGCTAGAGTGTCCGGGCAAAGGGAGAGAGTGTTGATGTACGCCACGGTGGAGAAGCCACCATAGAGCCACAGATACTAATTACTAGCGTAGTGTAACGGGTGTTTGGACGTGGGTATTGGTCGTTTTTCTGAAAAAAATACAAAGAAGGCAGTAGCTAAGCATCCGATCACTCGTACTATGGCAACCCCGGAAAGACTCTCCCAAATCAGACGCTCCTTCCGTATATCCACACGTGTGGCTTATGGCACTTGCTCAATGTACGTACCTGACATGACATTTATTGGTCAGCCTAAACAGTGATTACAATAGACAACTGTGGCTGTCTTTAGGGTGTGAGTATCAGCTGTGGCTATCCTTAGTGTGAGTATGGTATTAATTAGCAAAGCTGGTACGAGTACTCACTTAGTCTCACTGTATTTACTGTGGCTATCCTTAGATTAGCTACTTGTAGTGTGAGTCTCAAATCATCTCCAGCGGTGTCTACCCCGATAAGCACGGTCTCTAACATGGTTACTCTATAAACACGTGACTACAACTTACTAGTCTTGTCCAGCTTGTCGAGCCAGTCAACGTAAATCTTGTTGACCTGGTCGGGAGCCTCGAACAGCGCCCAGTGCGACGTGGGCACGTGCTCTCGGGTCAACTTGCCCTTCTCCACGTACTCGTCCAGATGCATGGACATTTCGGGAATCAGCGCAATGTCGTTGGTCGAGCCAATGTACAGGTACGGCACGTTGACGGTCAGATCCTTCTTGGAGGCGCCCTTGTCGAGGAAGTTCTCCTTGTCCTGCTCCCAATTGAGCTTTCGAGACCGGTAGTACGTGAAGGGGCCAGCCAGAGATCGCTTCTCCTTGCTGAAGTGCTCCTCGTAGACGGCAAACTCCTCCTCGGTCATGTGCATGGGGGCTTCGGGGTCGGGTTCTCCGTCAAAGCTGGCTCCGACGGTGTACGATCGTCGCAGGAAGAAGGGGATCATGCCGGGCCCAATGTTGTTGACGGCGTCTCCTCCAAACTGCAGCTGGTACTTTGTGGAGGGCCATTTGTCGGAAAACTCGGTCAGGGGCACCCAGTCGGGCTCGGGCACCTGGTAGTACCAGCAGGCCGATGAAATAGCATCGACAATCTCGGGGTGGTACGCCCAGACCTTGGGGACGTAGTGGGCACCCCAGTCGTGGCCTAGAAACGTGGCTGACTTGATGTGGAGCTTCTTGAGCAGCTCGGCCATGCAGTCGGCAAAAAACTTGAAGCCGTAAAAGTGCAGCTCTCGACAGTCGTCCTCCTGGCCCAGCTCCGTGTAGATGTTGATGCCGTCTTCGTTCTCCTCAAACTCCTCCATGGAGGGAGGTTCGGGCACCTCTGAGCCGGGGAAGCCCATCAGCGTGGGCAGGATGATTCTGTGGCCTCGCTTTCGGAACACGGGGATCTGGTGTCTCCATCCGTACCAGAAATCGGGGAAGCCATGGACCAGCACCAGCACTCGTCCATTGTCCTTTCCCTCCGGAGGAATGTCCAGGTAGTGCCATCTCTTGCCTCCAAGGATCACGTCATGGTGGAACGGTTCGTAGTATTCTTTAGTTAGGTGAGCCATTGTGGTTGGGGTGGTTGGAAAATCCGATCGCTGAAGACGACCATCCCTCTTCTATACTTGTACAACCATCCCCCGCATGTGAATGTCTGTTAAGTTCGTTAGAGTAACGGGCAGACGCTAGAGTTTATCACATGGACTGGAAGTAGGGTGTGGTCAAACGACGACCAGGGGGGGTTTCGGGTCGGGCTTTTCAATGAACCTGATCTTTCTCTATCATTAAATATACCTATCAACTTTTTTTCTTTCTAACTCCGTTACTCCCCTTACAATTGACATCATCCCGCCTGGCCCAAATCTGCACAAGATTGTGGGGGGAACCCTATTGCTCCCTTGCATTGAACTTTGACATCATGTTGGGGTAAGTCAAGTGTTGGACATGTGTTCTTTAGGAGACGAGAGAGTCGAAGTTGGATTTGCTGACAAACGAGTGCTGGTGCAATAGTCAGTCTAGCCAGACCAAATTCTCAGTCCAAGGTGTGCTGTGTCCTCAATTGATACAATCAACACCGAGAAGAACCAAGTTTGTTGCTTTGTCATTTGCTGGAGTATTGAGTGTCTCTCTGTTGTCAACTGGAAGAGTTGTGGCCCACTGATAGCTCCTCCGATCTTGTTGTCTTGCGACTACTGTAGGGAGTGTAGTGGAGCCTAGTATGTCACCCACGGGTTAGTCAGAACTGCAAGTACAGTGCTTCTCTGGATGCTCCGAACGTCGACTGATGCTTTCATTACACATGGGATGACATAAACGGTCAAGTCTCTATTCTTTCATCTACTTGGTGTAGTCTTTATTCGGTATATAAACGTGGAGTCTCCCGTTTGAACACATGAACTCCATATACACCCTCCTAGATGCTGTCTATGCACTCATATGACCTTAAAGACTAGCCAACAACGCAGCTTATCTCAGTCTTAGTAGTACACACAAGTTTCTGTATCCGTTCAACGGTTTATCCGCACATGAACGCCATTTGCAGCCTTCTGCACGTATAATCAACAACCAAAATGCCACCGAAACCACTGAAAGAGCTTCTAGCAGAGGTATAGCAACTTCCTCGGATGGTTTGAGACGCAAATGACACCACTGTACCTATGTTGTACTCTCAGAACACCCACAATACCACTTTTGACGTCGCCCGGAAAAATTCGCATAATTTGGATAGTAGAAGCCACATTTTCCTCCATTTTAGAAAATTTCCGCAATAGTTTAGTGGCTAGAATTTCCGCCTGTCAGAACATTGTTCAGCACGCGGGGGACCGGAGTTCAATTCTCCGTTGCGGAGTTTCGGTTACGGCCATATCCTGGTGAAAATACGGCTTCCCGTCCGATCAGCCATAGTCAAGCACCAGAGAGCCTAGTTAGTATTGTAGTGGGAGACCATACGAGAATCCTGGGTGCTGTAATCTTTTGCACTTCAAGCGAAGCGAAGCGCAGAGGTGCCATAGTTTTTGTAGGCGGGCTAGACCCAGACACGCCTTCATGAAATCGCAGAATTGCCACTCGTATTTTCCAAAAAGGTTATGCTTTATCCGCTTTTCAGATTAGGAAAAAAGAAAAACATGTTCGCTGAGAACTGTCTTAGCTGATCATGGAAGGCATTTATATTCACGTAGCGCGTGGTAGAAGCTGCTCCACTACTAAGGAGTGCACTCAACACCGACTCAGCTCGGTTCTATAGCGTTCTTTCCAGCCCCATGTCCTCTTTGTAACCATACCTTGAAATCGCCAAGTGCATAGGGAATGCACAGTATCAGCCATGTCTTCTGGCAATATATAAACCCCCCTTGGGTCGCTCTTTTTTTCTTCAGAATCAGACCAGTTCACTCTGAGTCATTCTGGAGACGGAAGGTGCCTTTTATAGCCTGCTGAGACGCAGAGCTGACAAGCAGACCTGTCTCACGACGAGGGTGAGCTGAGAAAATCGGCGAGTTCTTCACAGAGGCGAGTACTTACAGTAATACGACCACCTGGCCAACCGCCACGAGCTGAAGCAGTGCTGTGAGCCAAGTGCGCCAGTGAAATTCTGCAGAGCCATCGAGAGACACGAGAGACTCACTTGAAGCTGAGACGCATTACTAGAGCAAAGATCTGCTTCGACAGACGCCTAAATGGTCAAAGGAGCAAGCCAGAGCGAAATACCAGAGCCACTACAAGATTAGCCAGAGCTACTGTAGAGCCCTCATGAGACAGTGAGTTCCAAACGCCAGTTGAAAAAGCCACAGAGCTGAGTGAGCCCCTAAGTCCAAAGAGCACTAAGAGCCATATTGCCTGAGCAAGAGCCAGCGAGTCCACAGGAGCAATAAGCGCCAAACGCCAGAGCAGACAGACTGAGCCATTGAGCCAGTCGCCAATAAGACCAAAGAGCCAGAGCGGCAAATTGGCATCCAGGATTAGGCAGCGAACCTCTTAGCCAGAGGAAGTATCTGTCCGAACCTGATTATCTAATTCTGAGAGGAGTAGGTGAAATTCCGAACCTCTGGGCTAATAAATCTTGGACCTTAGAGTCCCACCCAATCTTGAGAGTTGTAGTGTTGAAGTAGACATCCCTTGTAGACATCCATTGTAGACCTTTGTACCAATTCAAGTGCTTCAGAACAGGATTGACGACCTTCAGACTCACAAAGAAAAGTCATATTGGCGGTTCTACCTGGAGTAAGGGTTGGTCCTCTCTACTATGATACACTGAACAGTATCGTATGTACAACGGTGGACCTTGATCTGGACACGAGGACTCCATACACGACGGAAGCGTACAACTGGTGGCACTCTGTGTAGCACAGAGTGTACACTAATTAGCTACTTGTAATATGAGTACAAGTATTTTGCACTTTAGTCCACACGATAGGAGTAAGACAGAGAACGCTGGTCTGCCCGCCCGCAAAAACTATGGCACCTCTGCGCTTCGCTTGAGGTGCAAAAAGATTACAGCACCCAGGATTCTCGTATGGTCTCCCACTACAATACTAACTAGGCTCTCTGGTGCTTGACTATGGCTGATCGGACGGGAAGCCGTATTTTCACCAGGATATGGCCGTAACCGAATTGCGCCGACCCGGAATCGAACCGGGGGCCCATCGATGGCAACGATGGATTTTACCACTAAACCATCGGCGCGGAAATTTCGTGAAAATACTGGAATCGTGGCCACCACTATCCAAAATATGTTGTTTTTCGCGGGCGACGTTTTTTTGCGATTTGAGGGGTGCTAAGGGTTAGAGGGTGACACCAGTATGATATGGGACCTTTGTTTCATTACCTGAGAAGCCCCCAGATCTGTATGTCTCATTCAGGCGAGAGGAAACGGATTCTCGATTGTAGGGGGGGTCAGAAACGATAGAAACGGAACAACACTTTTCCTGCGTGTTAACAGCTGATGTAGTCGGTATTTTGAAGTCCAGAAGACGGTTTCATCTACTGTGCGCGCTTACAATCATTTATCATCTACACAGTACTCATACTCATAATACACCAATGCATTCCTTTTTAAATACCTGTCCCCTTGTCCTAGCCCTAATTATTGTCAACGTCCATGTCTCCGACAATCTGGTCTCTGGCTCTCTGGATAAACACCACCTTCTGCATGTGTCTGTTGAGCACGGGCGCGTCGATCTTGATGTCAAAGTCGATGAGAAAGAGAAATGCAATTTCCAGCTTGAAGAGATCGAGCTTGGACACGCCTCCGGCCATGGAAAACCGCTTGTGCGGGAACGTCAGGTCTTCGATCACGTTGCAGGCGATCCGCAGAGCCGCCAGAACCATGCGATGGGCGTTTTCGGGAATGAACGGCACGCTGTGGTGCTTGATACAGATTTTGTAAATGTAGTGTCCGGCGGCCATGTAGGTGGAGGACGACTGGGGACAGTACTTGTGGATGCGTTGCAAGTACTGGGCGATTGTCAGGGGCGGGGGGTTTTTGAGAAAAAAGCGTTTGGCAATGGTCAGCTTCTGGGCCTGGACCAGACTGGGCTCGTCGTTTTCGCCTCTGGTGGTGAGAAGCGTGGTCAGCGACGTTGTTGACGACGTTCGCGTGAGACTGTCTCTTTGCTGCTGGGCCTGGAGATGTGAAGTGGGGGTCTTTTTGGGCAACGACGTCATCGACGCCTCCACTGCAGCCTCCATCTCGACCATGTCTGAGATCGTTCTGGCAATGTTCAGGTACGCCGTGACTCTGGGAGACGGTTGCGGAGATTCCTTCTGTTGCTGTTGTTGTTGTGATTGCTGGTACTGCTCTGGAGATGCTGATTCCGGCCCTCCTATGACTGGAGACTGGACTCCGGCCAGATCGGTGAGATCCACCGAGTGGTCGCCAATCGCCTGGCGGGCGTTCATGTTTTCAAACGCCAGCTCGGGGTGTCCCTCGTCTCCATAGCTGTTCTTCAGAGGCGTAGCTTGCGGTGGTGGTGGCAACGACTCCTGTTTTTTCACGTGACCAGCTTCACACACGGACTCCTCGTCCCCGTCGTCGGGCTTGCGTTTGCGCCCCACACGTGACATTGTACTCTCGTCATATTTCCTCCCCACATTGTCTGCCAGGTCCAGCAGGTTTTGCAGCTGTGTGGCCAGAATGTCGAGGGCGTCGGTGGGGCCCAGGGCCTCGATGTCGGGCATGTTGGCCAGCGAAAACATATCTGGGGGGTTTCTAGCGAGCGTCTGGAGCGTTTCTAGCCTAGTTTCAGCAGGTCGTGCGAGTCCGGTATGCTCTGATTATCAGTCGTGCCACTTGCATATATTCGCACCGTCACAGAGTTTAATTAGGGTTGTGCGCGTGAGCTGGGGCAAGGAGTGGGTCTGTAGGTGGACGTTTGTGGGGGGTGCTGTGGGGGGGTTGTGGAGTCACGTGATGTGGTGTATTGCTTGAAAAGTTTAGGTGAGTTGATTCAGCAAAAAAACGGACGAAAATCGGCCAAACTCGCAATTATAAAGACACCCTTATACCCTGTTGTGCTGTTATGACTACAAAACTATAACTCTGCCGTGCTAAGTAAGCTTCCAAGTAATGTCCAAATAAACTCGCATAGTTTAGTGGTAAAACTCAAGGCTGACTCAATTGGATCGAAGATCGACAAAACATGACTCATTGATCCCCACTAGTGATTACGAGTATACCAACCTGATAATTGGGCTGAATCGAGGGCCGCCAAAACCACCCTGCATGGCCACGTGTTGAATTACCCGTTTCGTCCGTATCCCCACGCATACAAGGGCAGGTGCAGGATAGACGTATGTATGTGAGATCGCGATTCCGTCAAAATGACTGCTATGGTGATACAAAGAGTACTGTTCAAATCAGCAGAGTGCGAGGAGCTGAGAGGTACAGCTGAATTCATTTTCGAGCAAAATGTTCATAGATAGACACGTTCAACCGTTGTGGATGTTCATGGCCAATGCTCAACTGGCTGTACGTGATCCATAGTCTTCAATGTGACTACTACGGCGATAAAAAGTACACCAATCGACTCGGAATCGGACGGTGATTCTAGATATCTGTTTTACTTGGTAATCGCCGTTGAAGTGGAGCGTTAGTTATACTAGCTACAAGAGGAAGTACTGGAACATGTGTCTGGTGGATATACCTCACGTGCAACAGTAGTTCTTGAATGAATGAATTAACTCCTGTCAGAACAGCCTGAGAACCTGAGAACAGCCTGAGACAGTCCGTGTAACAACCTATGATATCGCCCATGACGCCGGGCCTCATCAGGCCTCACAGGCTCGACATAGCCTTATCAACGGCCAAAACCGCTCCTGAAACCTGCAAATTCGTGGCAAAGTAGTACACCGCCTTTGCAATGCTCTCCCGCGACACCCAGCCCTCGTCCTCCTCTTCTTCCACCAACGAAGGCCGTTCGGGAACTTCCATGCCGTCCGTCATGTTTGTAGCCACGTATCCTGGACATACGGAGTTGCTTCGAATCGCGTGGGCGCCTCCTTCGACCGCTACCGCCTTGGTGAACATATTGAGAGCAGCCTTGGTGGTGGAGTAGACGGACAGCACTGGAATAATGGGCCTGAGCCCCTGGACCGAGGCCAGGTTGATGATGACGCCATTTCCGCGGCTTTTCGGCCGGGGGTTGCTCTCGTGACGCTCCACCCACGCCTCCATCGCGTATTTGGTCAGTTTGATGGCTCCCGTCAGATTTGTGGCCACGATCTGGTCAATGAGCTCCACCTCCATGTCTGGCAGAAAGCCTCCCAGGCCGATTCCCGCGCCGTTGACGAGAATGTCCACGGTGGCGAAATCCACGGGCGGTCTCACGACTCCGGTCACGTCGTAGAAATGGCCCTCGTGTTTCTGGCCCTCGGGAGAAGGAATCAAGGGGACGCTTTTGTCCAGGGCCTGCTGGTTGAAGTCCAGCAAAATGACGGTGCACCCGTTGCGGGCAAACAGACTGGCAATGGCCATTCCCAGGTCTCCGGACCCGCCGGTGATGACTGCTTTGTGATTGGATAGTTCCATGCTGTGAGAGTGAAGACAGGACTAGGTGGAACAGCGGGGCATAGACCTATAGGTTGGGTTTATAGTGTGGGGTTGATACTATCAGAGCACAGACAGAACACCTCTAACGAACGCCGTAAAAGAGATACCGCAAATCTGAAACCGGTTTGGGAAGGAAACCGGCTAAAATATCGGCACTTTTCTAAATCACTTTTTCCATATCTCTTTCGAGACACGAGATAATGGGTGCTAAGGCTGATTCTTGCATAGTCTAACTTGAAGGCTATTGTGGGGTAATACCGCTTACATGTGGCCCTACAAAAGTACAACAGACACGAGTTTTCAGGCTAAACGGTTTTGCCACAGCAACACGACAGAAGGCATCAATGGTATCAGTGTCGACGGTGATTTGTTTGTGTCGTCAGTTTGTTGCAACTGTAGTCGTCGGGTCGTCAGTGTGGCGGTCTGTAGTCGCTGCTTGACTCTGACGCATCTCTGTTTTTACTCTTACAACTTGTACTTGCAGGAGTCCGTGAGTTCGAACCCTGTGAAAGCAGAGGTGAAATGTTTGTGAAAAAAGAAACACCAAGTGGTATCGATGGTATCAATCTGCAGTCGCCAGTCTGTAGTCGCCAGTCTGTAGCACACCAATCAATTGATGTTGTTGTTGTTGTTGTTCTCGGTGTTGGTGTTACTGTCGTATATCGCCACTCCTCAGTACGAAACAGAACACTTGTGGGGGTGTAGCTAGGCCCTTATTAACCACAACACCATTTTCAGGCAGGTTGGGTAGAGATCAGGAGGCTTTTCTGGTGTTATTTTTATGTCCTCAGAATGAGTCTGCTTTTGTATGGAGTGTTGAAATCTGTGACATGTCTGTATCCATAGAACTCACTGTAGATGGCACAATAGTGGTGCGATTGAGATGGGGACTTTGGTAGTCGATTCAGAAGGGCGCAGATATACGTATGGCATGTTTCAGAAATAGACAGCTGCTCTAAAAGTTGTTTTATTTGGATGTATTCTGACAACACCCTACCTAGGAATGTATCTTTTAGAACAGGAACAAAACTCCAAATTTGAACATACACTTTAAAACTAAATCAATTCAAGCCCGGAGAGTACACTGAAAGCTTCAGCTAAAGCCTGCTATTTTGTAACAGCGAGATATTTACATTACCACTCAGCCGAGTGGATGACTTTCGTGAAACGTCTCTCAGCGTGCCTTCAAAGAGTCCCAAAGCTTCAATTTTTAGCCAGACGTCGATTTAGCCGCCATGAATCCAATATCTAACAAGAACCAATTGATGACAGCTCTCTATCTTACTCCACATGGCTCAAAACGTTTTTGGCAGAAATCAGAAATTTAAGGTTGTTTGAATTTCCGAGCCGCACGCCTTGGGGTAGGCTTTTGGGGTCTCTTGATTTTGCCGTTTTTCCGGTCGATCGGACTGGATTTTTGACAGCGGGTAGATCGTACAGTGATCACGTGACACACAAATTCGCGGAGCCTCAAAGGTCAAATTGAGGGAAGTACCGTCTTAGCCGTCCAGAGTATATTTCGTTAACTAACACACAAACTATTCCGCCCAACTCAGCAACACCCAGGTTCGAATCCTGCACTTGTCGATTTTTCAATGAACACAGGCTACAGTACTAGGTCATAAGTCTCTGTCATTTTGCGTTTCAACGCTAAATTGTGAAAAATCGGAAATTCTTCTGTGGTCATTATAACAGGTACCAGTAACACAAGCACAATAATTTTAGTATAATAGCAACCGCAAAACGCAGCTCTACAGATCTATATAGTTTGCGCTGTGATTTATCGTGACACAAAGTCCTGTAGGTCCCATCTTATCGAGAATTTGGCCGGAATTTACAGTTTCGCCCTGTTTGCACTCCTAGGGCGATAAAACAGGGAATAAAACTGCTGGGAATGAGATTAAAGCTTGGAAGTTCTCAAAAACAGCACATCTGTGTCCTCAAACTTTCAGTAGTTTCTGAGGGTATTTTCCGTGATATTACACGCAGCTGAAGATGACTAATGTTTCGAATTTTAGCCTCCCAAGCAATCGCGTTTTAGAGACGGCTCGTTAAACAGCGCTATGGACGTGTTTGAGATACAAAATTTATATGAATCGATTCTGGTATTCTCAATCACTTGGTGGTTAAAATATTAATCATATATGTATCAAATCACCGCCGATATGGTCTCTCCAATTATTTGAAGGCTCGTAGCTGTCGAACTCAAATGAGGTCGTGACATTTCGACTCTTGAATATACCCCCAAGGAGATCCCAGAATAACAGGAGAAGTCAGGCATGTCTTGCCAATCGTTTCGAGTATTTATTGATGAAATAAAAATGTCACTTCGATTATCGGTTTATTTTTTAGAGCTCTCTGACATAATTTTGATATATGCATGTGTACTTGTAGATTAGCTCCCAGAATACCGAGACAGCGTGTCAATTGCACCTCCATCCCGTTTATGGCACATTTTAAAATAGATAGACATATACAGTCGTGTCTTGCGAACACGATGATATAGAAATTAAGAGGACCATTGCAGTACTCAGCTTTGTATGCCATTTTAAAGATTTCCCGATTTTTGTCCATGTGAGTTCAAAACGCAAAATGTCAGAGACTTATGAACGTTGACTGTAACCACAATGACACCCTCCAATCACTCACAACACCATTTTCAGGCAGGTTGGGTAGACTACTTAGTGATTGCCTGAGATCAAATTCCATTTACAACTTTCAATTTTACTACAAGTAGAACAGAACACAGGCTACACTATCACGGCAAACAAAGGTCACCGGTTTCCCCTTTCTGCAACACACAATTCTTACATACATACAAACAAGTTTCCCGCTTCTAAATGAGCTTCAAGCCCGTGGAAGGAGCGCCAATGGCCGAAATGCCGCCAATCACGTCCAGCTGGCCCTTGTGCTTGGGCAGGTACTCGGCGCCAGTAAAGGGATCCTTCTCGGAGGCATCGCCAGGATAAATCGGCTTGAGAGACCGGGGACAGATGGAAAACGCCGCGGTCACGTCGAAGTCCAGCTCGATGGCGTCCAGAGGCTGCGCGTCGGCCCGGTGCTTCACCTTGCGAGCCTTGTCGGCCTGTGCAGGCGCGGGGTTGGTCTCGAGGAACTTCTCCGCGTAGACCGACGCCGACGCGTAGTTCTTGAGCTTGAACGCCTGCGTCATGGCCACCTGCCAGGGCAGACCGGCGTGTGCGGGCTGCAGCTTGAACTTGGTGAAGTAGGCCGCGAGCTCGAGGTTGCGCTTGGGGTCGTCCTCGGCGATTCGGCGTCGCTCCAGCTCGATGGAAAACGCCCCAATGTACTCGCGGCAGATGTCGACGATCTTCTCGCACTCGTCCACGGAGTCGTGGGTGGGCACCAGCATGACCGCCACAGTGTAGAGAATCTGGCGGAAGGCCGCGATGGCGGCAGGCACGTCGTTGGCGCGGATGAGCCGGAACGCGGCCTTGACGTCGGCAGAAAGCGCGTCAAAGCCGGGCACAAGAGGCAGCGACGTGTCGTCGTTGAGAGCGCCCCGCACGTAGAGCTCCAGCGGGGGGAGGTCTGCGTTGGACCGGTAGTACAGCTTGGACGCCTCGTACACGGTCATGAACCGCTGTCGCAGCGGCTCAAAGTCGACGATGCCAATCTGCCGGTTGAGCAGCTGGGCGGCAGTTTCGAAGGAACCGGCAGAAACGTGCACAGCGGCGACAGAAGAGGCCCGGATCCAGTTTTCGGGCTCGCACGACGTCGCCGCCAGGTTCACAGAAGCGGCGTTCTTCTTGTGGCCCTTGGCGGAGGGAGTGGGGGGAGCTACTGGGGCAACCTCGACATCGTCCACGTCGAGATCGTCGCCCATATCCCATCCCGCGTCGCCCTGGTCGTCGTCGAGATCGAGATCGACCATGTCGGAGGTGACGGCCCGGACTCCGTCGTCCTCATCATCTTCCTCCTCCTCATCTCCCTCATCGACCTCCACCTGGCCCAGAAGAGCCTGCTCAAAGAACGACAAAGCCGTCTGTTTGAGAGGCCAGTCGCCTAGGGGCTGCTGAACAGCCGGGGAGGCGGGCTTGAGACCGTCGCCAAAGGTCATTTTGACGTCGGTCTCGTCGACTCCGGCCTCGGCCAGAATCTCCGCGGCCACATCATCCAGACCCCCGTGCTTGGCAGCAGCGTAGGCGTGGGACAGCAGACCTGCCGACCGGAAAAGATCGACGCGCGACTCGACGGAGCCGGTGTACAGCGAGTTCTGCAGCATGGACGCGCTGTCGCCGCGATGGGCCGCAATCGCCGCCATTTTCTGCAGCTTGGGCGAGTCGCCAGCAAGCACGTAGACAAACGACAGCTTGTCAAACAGCTGCTGCTTCTGGTAGACGAGCTCGACGATGCGGAAGTTGCCCTGGGAAAGCGCCTCCTTGCCGAGCACAGACCAGTACGACGCCTCGTCCAGCTCCTGGGCCTGCTGCAGGGCCTCACTGAGGTTGCCGCACTCGATCGCCAGGTCGAACTTGACCTTGGGGTCCTGCACAAACTGCAGCGCAATCTCGGGGTAGCCCTTCTTCTGCAGGTACGAGATGATGGACTGGCCCACGAGGTTGGACGACTTGATGATGCGCAGCACCTCCGAGAAGTTTTTGAGCACCAGCGCCCGCTTGAACCGGAACTCGGTGGGGTCGATCTTGACGACTTCGACCTCGCCAGCGCGGTTCAGACAATACACCCGCCGGTCCTTGACCCGCACAATGTACAGCGTGTTTTCCAGGGTCTTGATGATGCCCGAGTCGCCGTTGAGCAGCGTGTACTTGAGATGGTTGAGCGTGGTGTACAGCAGCACGCCGTTGTCGTCCCAGCACGCGGACTTGATTCGGATCGTCTCGTGGAGAGAAGACACAAACTTGAGCGAGCTGGCGGACGCAATCGTGACCGTGTGCTTAGTCAGCAGCGCCACGTGCTTGCCGTCCTTGCTCCAGTTGACGTACTTGACGCCACTGACGGCGAGTTCCGCCACAATGGTCTTCTGCGCCACGTCCAGCAGGTAGACGTGCGAGGGCCCGAGCAGCAGCAGCTGGCCAGAAGAGCCGGGGACCACCACAAGGTCCTTGACCTGCTTGGGCAGCTTGATGGTGCGGGTCGTGGTGTTGCTGAGATCGCGGATATCGATGGTCTGGGCGTTTTTGTTGAAAACGGCGAACCGGTTTCGCGCCACAAACACCGCCTGCGCCGCAGACCCGCCAATCTCCTCGGTCGCCTCGATTCCTCCGCTGGCGGCATCTTTGGGCAGATGCACCAGGTTGTAGTTGAACTGGTCCTTGTCCTTGGTCAGAAGCAAGACAGCCCGGGCCGCAGGGTTGTAGCTGATAGAGCGAATAGGAGAGTACTGCGAGCCGTACTTCTTGAGCGACACCAGGGGCATGGAGTCCTGCTCGGAGTTGAAGTCAAACAGCTTGAGCTGCTTCTCCTTGGACATGTACAGCAGCGAGTTGCCGTCGATGGTGGACGCGGGCCGCTCCCGCTCCATCTTGAACACCATGATGCCGCTCTCGTGGCCCGCGGCAAACAGGTTGATGTTGGGGTGGGCCGACAGAGCCCAGAACTTGTCGTTCTCGCGCTTGAACTGCTTGATGAGCGTGCGCTTGTGCAGGTCCCAGGTGCGGATCGTCTTGTCCTCGGAAACAGACACAATCACGTCCTGGTACGGGTGGAAGCAGCACGACAGAATGTTGTTGGTGTGGCCGCGGCACGTGTCCACCTCCCAGGCCTTGGTGTCGCTCATGCGCCAGATCTTGAGCACCCGGTCGTCGCCGCCAGACACGATGAGCGGCAGCGTGGGGTGGAAGGTCGCCCAGTTGACGCCGCCGTCGTGGCCCTCCAGCACGTACTTGACGATGCAGTCCTGGTTGCCAAACATGTCCTGCCCCCCCTGCTGGGGGTGTCCTCCGGGGCCGCCGGGACCGCCGCTGTTTCGAGCAGCCATCATCATCTGCTCCTCGAACGACATGGACGAGGAGCCTCCTGCATTTCCGGCAGCAGACACGCCACCGCCGGCAGAGTGTTTCTTTCGCAGTCCGGAAATGTCCCACACTCGCACGGTCTGGTCCAGACAGGCAGACACCACCAGGTCCTCGGAGGGGTGGAACTGCGCACTCATGATGTAGTGCGAGTGGCCCGTGAGACAGGCAATCTCCTGGCGGTTCTGCCAGTTCCAGATCCGGATGGTCTGGTCGTCGGAACACGAGATGATCCAGGGCAGCTCGTGGTGGAAAAAGACGGTGCGCACGTAGTCCAGGTGGCCGACGAGCGTGAACAGACACTTGCGGGTCTGCAGCGACCACACCTTGATCTTGTAGTCGTCGCCACACGACACAAACAGCGGCTGGGTCTTGTGGAAGTCCACGCCTCGCACGGGGCCGTCGTGGTCCTCGAACCGGTCCACCAGGGTGCCCATTCGGTAGTCCCAGAGCTGGATGGTGGAGGAGTGGAGCGACACTAGGACCCAGGGGCGGGTCGAGTGAAAGGCCAGGCCTTTGGCTCGAGAGGATTTCGATTCAAACTAAATTAGTAACGGAAACGAGCGGACGTAGTTCGCGAGTGGACAACATCCCATTAATCACAGGGTGAGTGTCACAACCGATGAAAGACTGAATTGTGATAACCTCTTCGATAGAAGTGATCAGACAGAAGTGTGGCAACCTATCAGATAGAAGTGTGACAACCTCTTCGATAGAAGTGTGACAACCTCTTCGATAGAAGTGTGACAACCTCTTCGATAGAAGTGTGACAACCTCTTCGATAGTAGTGTGACAACGTAACTGTGGCACCTCATCAAACACCGTTGTGACATCCAATGGATAGGAGTGGTGACAGCCAAATGACAGAGGAATTGTGACCCAGGGAAAAGCCATCAAGACAAAGGTATGGAACAACATTCGTCAGAAATAGGACACGACATCAGACACAACTAGAACACACCATTTCAGGGCAGAGCAGTAACGGCATTCTGTTGTTGACTGTAGCAGTAGTAGTTATACCACCATAACAAGACAACAAAGTCCGTTTCCAGAAGAACGGCTAAAACTTGCTGAAACGAGCAGCAACACCGAAATTACCATCGTGACTGCTCCACGAGTCGATTGTACTGTGCCACATACCACATCGCTAGTACCACACGACACTTATTACCGGGTCCACTCGTCGCGGAAAAAAGCCACCGAAAAAAACCACGGAAAAAGTGTCACATGGTCAATGTTGTCGATTCTGTGCCTGTGTCGTCGTTGTCTTCTGTTTGTGTCGCCGTCTTCTGTTTGTGTCTCTGTCTGTGTCGTCGTTCTTCGTTCTATGTCGTTTCTCTGCTTTTGTCACCACCATCGTCTGTCGATTCAGACGGTCACCACCCGAATTGCCGATCACGTGACCAGACATATTCTCTCCCCCTCCCCATCACATCACGTGACCTCATCCCTCCACACTCACCTTAGTTAGCATCTCCATCTTGAAGGATTTCGAGATGATGTTCTCAGTTGAAGAAAGATCGTGTATGGCAGAGTCAGTCTCTCCAATGTGACGTGTTGGGAGAACGTGGCACGAAGTTTAATTTTGAGAGCTGCAAGGTTTCGAGAAGGACGTGGAGGGGGTGCGTACAAGGCGATGTTGGGGGTGTTGGGGGTGAAATTCGAGGTGTTTGAAGATGTAAAAGGGATGAGAGTAGTGAAATAAGGAATTGGTTCAAATTTGGAAGAAATCTGACACACATTGACCGAGTTGGATGGACCTCTTTTCCATCACTGGCTTCCACTGGAGTCCAACTAAGGTTCTAACTGGGACAGAGATGATGAAGTAAATGTGGACGTTGGGGGTCAGGATGGAAGACTTCTAAAACAAAACAGCACAGTACAGCTCGTATAAAGTGAGCTATGACAATGAAAATGATATCATTGGATTCAGTTTGAGCTGTTTGGTCGAATCATCCTATACTATCAACTATTACTGACTCAATTGAAGCAGTCGTAAACTCAACTGGCCGTTCAGAGCTTCAGGCTGTTGCGGTTTGTAGGCAGTGAGAGTTGAACAACAGTCTCAAGTATGTCTACTGTCGCTAGCTTGTCTATCAGAAGTTCAAGTAGCGTAACCGAATCCACAGACCTCTGGATCTACAAAGAACTCTTCAGGTTCATCGATTCTGGTTGACTGAATACGTAGAGGCAATAGTCAGACCAACTGTAAGCAGCGCTGGTCGAAAGTCCATATATTCGATGCGACCGAGTTTCGAACGTGCGACAGGTTTAACGTTCGATATTCGCGACCAAGTCTCGAACGTGCAACCTGTCAAAACATTAATCACACCCACGATCGCACTTCGGCTCAGGTGGCAAAGTGGACAACTTTATCGCCAGCCGTACGATACCTTCCAACTGGATCCCCAGAGGTCCGATCGGAGCCCAAAGTATTCAATTGGAAAGCCCCGGATTCGCTGACTCCATCGATCGACTTTTTATCCATTTATTACCCCCCTTACCCCCCATAGATTGTCCTTATAGTGCTGATCTAAGTTGTGAGCTATACCTCATCTTACCCCGTACCCCATCTATAACGTGCCCCTACGATCTTACCAAAAAGGCCGTGTTTGTGCCGATTTCATCTGTTTGTGCCACTCCAAATCCGCCATCATCTTCTGATTACCAATGAACGGTCTAGACGTTGCTGTTTGCCTGGTCCAATCCTTGGCCCACATGCCAGACGTATAGCTCGACGCACGGAGATGCATGAGTGGCAAATCGCTGGAGACGGTTGCAGACGGCTGAAGGGGCGAAACCAGAAGCTGTAGCGTCTCCAGGCTCCCGGCCGCCCCGCTCGAAGACTAGTGGAAGGCTATTTGGGCTGTCTACGCCACATGGTACAGTAGTGTTGTGTCTGTTCTTGGTCTTGGTTGGCTAAGCTAGGTTCGAGAGTTAATCTTGACGGACGAAACAGGGCAGCCATTGAAACGTACTGGAAAAAGGTCAATCGCTATAAAAATGAAATGAATCAACTCCTCACAGCTAAATTGATCGATTCCCCATTTCAACCATCTTTCTACCTACCCTATCGACCCCGTTCCTGTCACCATATCCAACGTCACATATCCCCGATAACCTTACCAGGAGCAAGTATGTACAGTATAAGTAGGACGTCTCCCGCCAAGTTTGTCACTAACCAACTCCCGCCATGTCCTTCCCTCTCGACTTCAAGTACGTGATTGCCGCCACCTCGCTGTTCCCCGTGCTGGGCTTCTTCCAGACCCTCAACACCGGCTACTGGAGAGCCCAGTCCAAAACCCCGCTGCCCCTGCTGTTTGCAGACACCTCTGTGCCCGCCAAGGAGCCCAAGCTGGAGCTGGCCCGCAAGCGGTTCAACTGCGCCCAAAAGGCCCACATGCAGTTCAACGAAAACGCCGCTCTGACTCTGGTTGCCGGCTGGATCACGGGACTGTACTACCCCCAGACTGCGGCGGCTCTGCTCTTCACCTGGGCCGTGTCTCGGTTCGCTTACGTCATCGTCTACTCCCAGGGCGACCCCGAAAAGCGAAAGGTCCCCGCCCTTGTCAACCTCACCTCGCAGTTTGTGCTCATTGGCGCTGCCGTCTTTGCCGGCTTTGCTCCTGTTGTCAAGTCGTTTTTTAACTAGGCTGACGGTTGACATTAGATAACTTATGTACATTTATTATAAGATGATTGAAAGATCGAAAATCGTACATGGTGGTGTATTGTGGGTGTTCTGGGCTTCAGATGCAGTCATGTCGATCCATTGAGTATCTATGAGACTGTATGTATGTATACAAGAAAATACCTGGCTGAGAATGATCGTATTAGTTGGCTGAGATTACTGATTGTTGCACCCACCTACTCTCTATAATCGATTGTACACTCAGTAGTATTTCTATCACTAGGCTATATCTATCCGGATACTAATTCTAAGCAGACATTAGTCAACGCATACCAGTGCTGGCTGTAGAACAGCTATAGCAATAACAAGTATACCAACGAATAGAGAAAACCGAGAGCTCCAATTTGATCAAGTCTGATATTTGATATAGCGTCTGGGTGGGTTTTGGCGGAACCTGTGATGTTGACTTTACGTCGAGGAGAAGTATGGAGACCAGATCAATGGTAAGGAGCTGTCTAGACCCCCAAGAGTTGTCTAAAACAATTGACCTTTGTCAATCATTTATTAATTGAACTCCCCGAAGAGTTTCCGCAGTAGGAATGTTTTTTAGATGGGTTACTGGCATGAGGTCACTCTGGAAGGACCTCAGAAGACGAAGTACAGATAATGAGATGTGATGTGTTCACAGTGAAAGATGCTACAGGTTTTTTTCATTGCATCCATCTTGAGATGTCACGAACACTTCTACGATAGCTACACAAGTAAGACCATGGAGCCTAGTAGTCATGACGAAGCGTTCCTGCAGCTATCAGAATGTTCAGCCAAGTCTTTTGGGGGGATGTTCAAAATCATACACACCGGTTCAGCGCAGATTAACCACGATTCACAGGATCACAGCTCAACCCTCCGGGAGGACTCTGAAGAAGCATGGTGGAAAAACAAGAGCTGTTAAGGCAGCTGAGAGGCTCATGACCAGATTCTGTCTTAACACTTGAGTCGGTATATCCTGCAAGTGGGGGCTATGTAGAGACTGTCTAAGATTAGGAACAGACTGGATATGTAGACTAACCACTGTGTGAACAGACTGTCGCAGTAACTTGACCTATGAATACTATCACTCCATAGGGTGTACTTGTTTCGTGGTCTCCACAGCATTGTACCGTACCGGTATGTGGAACAGCCCAGGGCACAGGTATGGTCAGGCCAAACGCTCTCTCCTAAGACAGCGTACTCCTGAACCACAAGTAGCATCTACGTATATGACCTACAATATGATCTCCAGTACGTACCATACTGAGGCTTGACTGGATCATAATGAGACCAACTTGTAGTCTACCAAATGGCTAAACGAGACAAACGATAAGGCGTCCTCAAACAACCACATTGTAGACACCAACACAGCCAGCTCATTGTATCGTCTACAAGCCGTATCCAGACAGGTTCTCATTCCATGCAGCACCCGTGACTGTGGCTACAACTACAGTACAACTCATAGTGCTCTACAATTGATAGACGTCTGAGCAATATCTATACTCAGCATCTGCTTAACAATTGACAGACTGTCAAACGTCTTCCCTTAGACATCTACCCTCAGACATCTACACTCACATTTACACTCGGATCTACACTAACATCGACACGAGCAGATTCTGAGCGTAGACATCTCTACACCAGACTCTCTGCTACGCTCAGACTCTTCTCTACGATTATAGGTGTTCAAGCGAAGCGAGGGCATCTACACTAACAGACTCTGCTACATGCTCTACAGCCTGCAGACATTTAATACTCTACGACTTAGACGTCTGCTCGTGCCCTTCAATTGACACATGTCTGAGCGTAGATCTGCTCTACAGCTTACAAGTACTGTACAGACATGTCTGCTCGAGCTCTGGAATTGATAGACGTCTCCCCTCAGACTTGTACTTCACAGTCTACAGACTACGAGTACGCTCAGACTCTTGTCTACGATTTTACACGTCTGAGCGTATATCAGCCATCTCTCAGATTTAATGCTCTGCAATTGACTGACATTTCCACACCAAAAAAGGGCTACAGCAGAGCCTTACTGACTTGTACTCAGATAGCCTACAGACATTTGCTCTACATTTCACAGAGCGTATGTCTCCACAATTGAAACACGTCGTTTCTCAGCTCCACAATTGACAGACATGTACTAAGGGAAATCTACACTCACGTCTACATATAGACTCTTTGACAGAATCTGCTGGTGCTCTCTACACTCGCATGTACACTCACATGTACACTCACATCTACACTCACAGACGGCACCCAAATATACGTTGATATAGGCCCATTGGAGGAGCGAAGAGGTATTTGTCGACATGCTAGCTCGACATTGAACCCATCATACGGCCGTCAAAGGGGATAGAATTGTAAAACCAAGGTACAGCATGCAATCTGGATCAGCACCTCACTCCTTATAGCATGACAATGCAAGTCTTGCATACGAGTACAGTAGAGAAATGTGTGTTTTGATTCCATTCGTGATTGGCACCTATTTGTCTTGCCGCAATAGAATAATCACCATGTTAGATCGATGGTCTGACACTCCTCGGTGTGTATACTGCGAAGAGGTGAGGTGTGCCGTTTTTTTTATCGGGAAAGGAAACCTGCTATTGAAGGGTACAGATGGGGTCTGGGAATTCTGGTCATATCATATTGTAGCTATTAGGATGCAGCCCCTCTCCTATCTCAACCAGTTGTAGCAAAACACTCTGAAACAGTTTCTAAGAGAACCACATCGATACAGAAGCACTGTACTGTACCGCCCAGCCTACAAATTCTACACTAGACTGCTACAGCGGACATCTACTTTACAGCCTACAGACATCTACAGCCTTCAATCTCTTCTCTACACTCAGAATCTGCTCGTGCTCTACGATTCTAGACGTCCTCGCTACGCTTGGACATCTTCTACACTACAGACGTCCTCGCTTCGCTCGGACGTCTACATCTCTCACAGACTCTTCGCTACGCTCAGAATCTGCTCGCTCAGTTAACATGACATTAGTCTAATGGTGGGGAGCCTCCTCATCAGCACCGAGCTCGTAAGCACGGTACACAGCTCCGCACTCGTCACACCGGCCGACCTTCTCAACTCCGGCGTGGAACCACTGGACCTCGTGAGATCCATGGGGAGTGCCGGAGCAGCCGACGATTCGAGAGGCGTCGTATGTGGGGACCCAGATGGGGTCGTCGGGAGTGCCCTTGACGGAGTGCTGGGGCCGGATGACGGGGCCGAGATCGAAAATGTCGATGCCGTCCATCTTTCCGAGCAGCTCGAGACGGGCCAGACCGGTCTCCTGCTCCAGGTCGGTGGGCACGGTGCCGGGGGCGGCGGAGGTTCCGATCAGCGACTCGGGGCCGGTCACCTCGGACAGCTTCTCGGCGGTCTTGACGGCCTTGTGCTGCAGGAGGGCGGGGGCGGACGAGAATCGCGCAACCTGGGGTCGAGCGATTCGGCCTGCGGAAAGCAGAGATCTTCTCAGAGCGAACACTGTGTTAGTACGGTAGCGAGGGCCGTAGGTCCGAGCGGACCCGATTATTTGAAGTCGATAACGGTAGCGGGCCGTAGGTCCGAGCGTTATCAGACGAACGAGTCAGTCATCTCAGTGAGCCAGTCTTAGTGAGCCAGTCATCTAAGCGAGCCAGTCATCTTAGCTGGCCAGCTACTTCAGACAGAAACGAGAAAGTGGGCCCTATTAATAGAGATGGCACAGGTCCCAGCGACACGTCAGACGACACGACAAATTCGAGAGCAATGCCAAGCCTTAGCAGACAACACGAGACTGAGCCGACAAAAGGGAGCAATAGTGACCCCAAGTCGTATCGACATCTCCGTGAATGGACCCACAATCAATCGTGAGCATTCAGGGGTGGTGTCAAAACTGGTGAATCGACTGACAAGTCATAGACTCAACAATGGTGAGACTGTAGCAACTGTAGTCGAGTGATGATATGGTGAGACGTAGCCAAGCAATGCAGACATGCACTGATCAAAGACAACCCCTCACCAGACAGGTCATCCAATATCGTGTCTGCATGGCACTGCATGGAACAACACCATAGCACACATCACCGTTGTCAGAAGACATGTTCACCAGCTCCATCTGTGTATCGTCTGTCGTTTCGTCCGTATCGTTTGAGCATCTCCAAGGGCTTCAAGAGCAATTAGCAAAGGCGGTTTTGGCGGTTTTTTGGTGGTTTTCTAAGGACTTTTTTGATGGGTTTAGAAGTGAAGAGTGCAAGTTGAGAATGGAGACTGTGACAATGTGACAATGTAATGGAAAACGTGCAAAAAGTAGGATGACGTGGAGTGGGATTCGTTTTGTCTAATACGTGTGATACGTGTAAGTGCAAATTGTCAGTGCATGACCAGTATCAGTCCAAAATATTCAGACATCACCAGCAGTCATCGCACTGTCATTCTGCTTACACCATATCGTACGCCTTAACACACTCCACGTTTACCCACAACACAATCCATGTCGTCCGCAACACACTCGATGTCGTCCACAACACTCCTCTCGTCGTCCCACAACACTCCCCATGTCACCCCCAACAGTCGCTCTGTCACCCGCGACACAGTCCATGTCACCCGCGACACGGTCCATGTGACCCGCGACACAGTCCATGTCACCCGCGACACTGTCCATGTCACCCACAACATCGCCCGTGTCACCCTTAACACCACCCCTCCCTCCTGCGATATTTGCTCAAAAGACACAAAGCCGTGGAAAACCCGCCTTGTCGAATGTCCGCCTCGTCCGTCGTAATCTCCTTCCCATCACATCCTCCTTGTAATCGCCAATACCCACTTTATGCAAAAATATGGATGTACCGAAAGGTGCTATGTGGAAGCCAACACTGAAATCGTATCACACTGTTAAAAGTTTGGGACATGATTTGTTAGCCGAGCTAAGCCAATCACAGGGCGCCAGAGTGGGCCGACGTTTAAAACCTTAAAATAACATGCCATCTTGCCTCTTTGGGTGGCGGGGTTAGGGCTGAGCTTAGCTAAGCGACGGCTGCGACTGGCTGGGAGAAGTGGAGGGTTAGGGCTCAGGGTAAGGGTTCAGGGCTAGGGCGGCGCCGTGGCTGGGGTCTGATTGGATGTGGCTGAAGTGCAAATGTGGCTGGTGTGAAGTGGGTGTTGGTGGGTTACAGAAGGAGTTCGAGGTCATAAGGTGTGGGGGGGATTCGTGGTCACGTGACTTGGGTAATGCAAGCTGCACCGCCGTGATCACGTGACTTTTGTGAGTATCACGACACATTCAAATCCCCAACCAAACACTTACTAAGCATTGTGAGTGGGTTGTCAAAAGTTGAGTGGTCATAACCTGTGCTTGAATGTGTCAAAAACCATGAGTAATCATGGGAAACAAATTTTGAGTCATTTTATGATTACATAAGACCCACCTAATATCGTGGATCACATGATCACCTCCTTTTTCCGTTAATAATGGGGCGTTTTGGCGCCGGATAATACTTGTATCACGTGACTTTCTCACCTTCTCCCCCGCCTTGTCCCAATTTGGCCGCATCACATGATTAGCCCTAGGTCCCAGTAGGGTTTGCAGTCCTGCGTTTACTGCGAGACCATACCGTACGCGGGCTGAAATTTACCCTTTTGGGTCTTGTCCCAACTGGAGTGTTGGGTGAAAAAAAAGAGCCACTCTTTCCTTTTGATATTATCCACAACACAGCAAAGGTATGTTAAACGAAAGGACGGAAAACTGGACGACGAGAGAGATTGCGAATTGATACAAGGCTGATGGAGCACCCTGCGACTTGATGTGCCATTCGACCAGCCAAGCGACAGATTGAGAGCGTAACGACATTGGAGGAACGACATGGGCGTTGTGGGTGCGACACGGGCGATGTTGTGGGCACTACGCGGGAAATGTCGTGGGTTACACCGGTCATGTTGCGGGTTACACCGGTAATGTCGCGGGTTACACCGGTAATGTCGCGGGTTACACCGGTAATGTCGTGGGCACTACACGGGCAATGTCGCGGGCAATGTCGGATCAATCTCATTTAGCGCCACGTACTAACTCAGATGGTCAAGAAGCGAGCTTCCAACGGACGAAACAAGAAGGGTCGAGGACACGTTACCTCCATCCGATGCTCTAACTGTGCCCGAATGGTCCCCAAGGTGAGTACCAGAATTTCGTGACAGACGATATGTCGTGACAGACATGTCGTGACAGACGACATGTCATGACAGAGAAAGACGTGACAATGTGGTGGTGACAGAGACAGTGTGATGAGTTACACGGTTCGTGTCACCACGACAGAGACAGTGTGACGAGTTACACGGTTCGTGTCACCACGACAGAGACAGTGTGACGAGTTACACGGTTTGTGTCACCACGACAGAGACAGTGTGATGAGTTACACCGCCTCTGTCACTATCACATCGCCTCTGTCACAAACGACACTTTGTGTCTTTGAGTCATTTGCTAACCCAGGACAAGGCCATCAAGCGATTCACCATCCGAAACATGGTCGAGGCCGCCTCCATCCGAGATCTGTCCGAGGCCTCCGTCTACCAGGAGTACGTGCTGCCCAAGCTCTACCTCAAGATCCAGTACTGCGTGTCTTGCGCCATCCACTCCAAGGTGGTCCGAGTCCGATCCCGAGAGGGCCGAAAGGTTCGAACTCCTCCCCAGCGAGTCCGATTCAACAAGGACGGTAAGAAGATCAACCCTGCTGCCGCCGCCAAGGTTGTCGTTTAGAGGATGTATAAAAATTGCACTATGTATGAACAGGAGCCAGAGCGTAGTCATGAGCGTAGCGAATGGCGCAGCGAATGGCCCACACCACGGTATACGAGCGTAGTCATGAGCGTAGCGAATGACGTAGCGAGTGTACCGTCAGCGTAGTATACTGTTTGCCATGAGTATACCGTCAGCGTAGTATACCGTTGTAACCAGGTGTACGCTCGTATACCGTTGTAGCCAGTTCGCTCGTACACCATAACGTAGATATACGCCATAAGGACTCCCAATGGGACATGCTGTAACCGGACAGACTGAAATGTTCAGAGTCACGTAGAATGACCAGAATACGTTACAAGGCTCTGAAAAGTTGATAACATATACAAAGTACACCAATATTCACATTGACAGCTTCGCTTTCATAGTCGCTTCTCCACCTCCATTTATAATTCCCGCTGAAGAGATTCTGAGTCGGAAGTTAGTTGGCTGTGAATATGCAGTTTTTGTCCAGTTACATGATGTCCCATTCGTGGCCCCTCTGTCTTACTGTTAGCCATGAGCGTAGGTATACCGTTGTAGCCACCACCAGAGCCATCACCAGACCTGGGTGTAGGGAATGACGAAGGTAGTCATACGACTTGGTCAGGGTCTACTGTAGGTCGTTCAGTGTTGTGGAAGCCACGTCTTGTGACAGAAGATGTCTTGCGCCGTATGGAGAGAACAAGGGTACAGTTACGCAGTATAAGTTTGTATCCTCACGGAATCCACAACGCAAATCCAAAGAATCGATCACATTTCAACACGATCTCACACCTGTAATATGACGTAAATACATTTCAGGTTTACATAATTCAATGGAGAAAGCATTTCTCTACGTCCTGAAACTATTCATAATTCATTTGGACCTAAATTGAGCTCAGGTATATCAAATGTGAGGGAAATGGCTGAAAATTAAGGGTCTCAATGAGAGGCGTTAGGGCTACAATTTCCATGTTTTAAAGTGATTCCTTGACCATTACTCCTCCCATTGTGGTACAACATCTGACTGGGTATAAATTTACACTTAATGCAGACTGCGCGACAGAGGATGGAGTTCATGGGTAGTATCATAAACATTTTTCAAGAAACAAAGTGATGGTAAGGTAGGGAAAATCTCAGCGATTATTCTGATATAGTTATATTCAATTATCAATCATTTTTTGACTCTTCTGTATCGACCTGAAATGGGTCGACCAAAATTATAGATTATGGGTTTTCGCGCGAGGATACAAACTTAGACTCTAGTACATACATACTGTACATCGAACGTCTGTACTGTGTGAGTCCAGTGTAGTGAGGCTGCTGTCACTGCTGTACTGTTGGTAGCCTTTGTTGGTAGGATGTGGAAAAAGGCATCTTGTGTGGTGGACGTTGGTGGATATTCTGGTGGGTGTTCTAGTCTCCCTCATGCTCCCTCACATGTGTGATACGATGAAGGATTTGCCGCCAAGGTTGTCGTTTAGAGGATGTATAAAAAATTGGGCTATGTATGAGCAGGAGCCAGAGCGTAGTCATGAGCGTAGCGAATGACGTAGCGAATGGCCCACACTACGGTATACGAGCCAGCGAGTATACCGTCAGCGTAGTATACTGTTTGCCATCGTAACGTAGGTACCTGGTACATACGTATACCATTGTACAAGTAGGCTTCGCTCGTATACCGTTTGAGTAGGTTGGTCTCTTCCGAGGCGTGAGTTCGAATCTCACGGATATCACCATGTAAGAGCAGTCGAAGCTCCAGAATACGCGAATGAAGAATAAGATGATGATAACTGAGTGTTGTGACAGTAGAAGGGTAACGCCACCCGCTACCCTACCTGCTTACTAAGAGTACCTTCACAACTTGTATACCGTCGTTTACCTTGCAGTTGTAGCATGAGCGAAGTCATGAACGTGGCGAATGACGTACTGTAGCATATGGTAAAGCCAGGTATACCGTAGCCATGAGTACATCGTAACATAGGTAGACTACAGTATGCTGTTAGCCATGAGCTTAGGTATACGTTGTATCCAAGTTCGCTCGTACACCGTAGCGAATGGTAGAGCATGCTTTTGTGTGACGTTTGGTAATATAGACAGCATAAGAGGTGTGTGTTCAGCTTGCAAAGAGCCAGGCAGACTGGGAGATTGTTGTGGTGTGTTCTAATGTAACCGGGCAAAACCCCTGAAATGACGTGGTGTATCCTGATAGTACGAGTACAGTAGCGTAGTAAGCGTATCTTCTGATGCCCCCCAGACGTCCATACAGTGGAGAGCACATATTGTGAATGGAGTGGTCTGCACCCAAACGAACACACTCACAGATGCTGATATGTATTTGGGCCAAGTTTTACTGCTAGACAAGGTGCCAAAAATAGTACCATTCTGCTGCTCGTCTTGTTGCGATTCGAATGATATCTTGAAATCGACTTTTGTCAGTACAAACATGTTGCGAAATTCACGCTGAACCATCGTAGCCAATATGAACAACGCAGACAATCTAACAGAGACATTTTGAAGCAGGGATTCTGAAAGATCTCTTCAGCGCAGCGCCTATGAAAACGAAGATGTCATTGTGGATATTGGTGCATTATGGTCCTTCTACGTGACTCTGAACTTTTCAGTCTGTTACACAATGTCCCATTGGGGGTCCTTTTGACGTATAAATTGATTGGGCTACCACGGCGTTGGCCCAGAATTTTGAGAAAGACGTTGCTGGACAACAAATTGGAGGATTTTTAGTCAATAGCAACAGACGCAAAAAGCTGATCAATCTGTCTGTCACATTTTTACCGGTTTTTTCCACTTTGTTACGAGTACTTGTAGCCCTTCCGGCTGTAAGACGGTTGGTAATGAAAATAGAGCCGGCAGGGTGAGATTTAGGCAATTACAAGTACCAGCACATGGGTATATGGTTGACTGAGGTCTGTCCTGTTGATAGGATCTGGAATCCACCCTCCTGGTGACACTACTATCGGAACGGTGTGTATGTAAAGTGTTTAATGGAATTCTACATGGACCAACTTGTACATACTGTAGCCCATACTGAATCTTTAAGACGGCTGTACAAACTGGTGTGAAGAGTGGGTTTGGTTCGAATGATGTGAATGAGTTGTCATTCAATCGGGAAGACTGAGTTGGTTTGTGGTTCGACAGAATCAACGTCATTCATAATCAGTGCAGAGCACCTCAATACTCTTGGTTCCCTTGGGTAACAACTAATAGTGATTATACCTAAAGGGTGAGTGGAGTTCGACTGACGTGAATAAGTTGTCATTGATTGAAACCACATGTCATACGGGTGATCTTGATGGATCTTCCTTAGCAGATCTTAACAGTCATTAAACAAGAGCTTTAGCAACACAGAACCAGGTGAAGAGAGTGGAAACATCTTGTGACATGAATTCAAGATGACTGAACGTATTCAATCCTCAGCCAGAGCGTAGTCATGAGCGTAGCGAATGGCGGAGCGAATGGCCAGAGGTATACGAGCGTAGTCATGAGCGTAGCGAATGACGTAGCGAGTTTACCGTTGTAGCCAGGTGGACAAGCAAAGCGAGTTTACCGTTGTAGGCTTCGCTCGTATACCGTTGTAGGCTTCGCTCGTATACCGTGAGAGTAGCCATGAGTACACCGTAACGTAGGTATGCTGTTAGCCATGAGCTTAGGTATATTGTATGAGTCTATCCATAAGCCTAGCCAGGTATACCTTACTCGTACGTGGCTTTACCATTCGCTACGTCGTGATTGTTGTTGCCACAGGTACAAAACAAGTGGAGTTGATATTACGTATTCGTGTTTGTGTAGTTGAAGGCGCTGTAACGGTATTGTCTGTCTTTTCAGGTGTTTAAAGGCATCTACCTGGTAGGGCCAGACTAGATCTTCAGACAGGCAGTACAAGTATTCGTAGATATACGCTCCGACATCATTGAAGTCGTGCTACCACACGTTTCTTCGTTGTTCATAAAACAGCAGAGACAGCTCACACTAAGGATCATTGTGACCATGCTCGACTCCTGGCTCAGCTAAAGGCTGACATGAGATTGAAATTTACATATCGAGCGCTCAACACAACGCCATAAACTGGGGAAGAAAAATGGGTTGTATTTTTTGGAGACTTGAATGTGGGTTTATTGACGTGATTGGAGTGTGGATTTGAAGTCTTTTTCCAAATCGGACTTCTGGTCGTCGCTACAAAGACACCTCTGTCACTACAAGGTACTCTCATAGCAGATTTACTCTAACAGAGAAGCAGGTTCTGTTTGGGCCAAGCTGAAAAGCCTGTACTCCTTTCTGCTGGTTCGAATGGAAGAATTCGATTCACCTTGAGTACAATTCTGTAAAAGTAGACGTCTACAGTGAACGTACTGGAGGTCATACGTCATGAGCAAACCGACATAAACTGGAAATCTTGAATGGCCATTAGAAATGAATCAAGCGCGAATCAGATTGTGGTTTTTACATCATTGCAGTCGCAAACCGCAGACCAACATGTTTGTATACAGTCTTGTTGGTGGACAGGCTATTTACATTACCACTGTTGCCAGTCGCAAAAATAAAACATGAACCGCTAGCTCGGATATCTTCAAAAATGGCACATCTGTAGCCTCAGACTTTTCCAGCTCTTTTGAGAGTATTTTAAGGAGTGTTGTGTGTAAAAAACTGATGGTGACCTATGATTTGGATTTCTTCACGACGATATCACCTTTGAGATACCTCTGTAGAATTCTGTCGGTATTTTCGAGGGAAAAAAACTACATGAATCAATTTCTACAGCCACAATTACTTCATCACTAAAACACGACCCAGATCTGTGTCGATATGTCACTGTTCTGGCCTCTTTAATGTTTTGGAGGCTGGAAGCTGTCGAGCCCAAATGAGGTGGTTGTATCGAATGATCCAAGATATCTGTATGATAGAAAGTGTTCGTCGCTGCTCACGCAATTGGATGCAGCTTTTCTCGTGTCTATCGAGCCATTATTGGGGGACTTACCTACAGGATTGGATGTGCTGCTCGTACGAGTCTGATTCGCCGATTTCAGTATCGGTCTTCTCAATCGAATGTAGGGTGGAATGGTGCTGTTCTGCCCTATTGTAGCACCATCAGACGATCCATGAGAGCTACAGAAAAGATACAGAGAAGTTAGTATAGTTAGAAGTACAGTACTCGTACTGATCAGTAAGGACTGGGGGAAATCTGACTACAGAGAAAAGTCCAGCTGGCTTATCTAGGTCAAGCACAACTTTCAGAAATATCTGAGTCATTATTATAGCTGACTCGATAGAAGAGCACTCGATAGAGCAGTCTACCTGCAAATGAGACTGTGCCTCTTCAACCGAGACAGTGAACTACTGTACAACCCCCCTCTTTTCATAGCCTTCAGAGCACAGTCAGAAACTGTTAAATCCCTGAAAATTCGCACTGAGAGGGATCAACGTTATCGTACCATTCGAACCAGCAGAAAGTTGGATGGCAGCTAGCAGTTTTCTTAGCAAAGACATCAACACCTGCAAACTCCTTAGACAATACTGTCAATGTCGCCCAACCCCTCCTTCCACCTCTTATAAATCATGCAATTAAATTAATCAATAATGTGAGACGGTGTTGCCTGACGATTCAGAAAGACTCAGTTGGTCAGTCACGTGCTCACCTCAGACTTGCCTACGGCAACTCTTCGGACTCTTCCACCCTCGGAGCCTTCAAACTAATATACACATCAGTTCCCAGGCCAAAGTAGCTCTGCAATTTCAGATTGCCGCCGAAAAACTCAGCATACGCCCGACTCAACGGCAAGCCATAGCCCATGCCGGCAATACTGGAGCCTCCGTGGAAATTATTCAGCGTGGCAAACCCGTCGCCCTGGCCCTCGTCCTGGAACGTGGTGAAGGAAAACTCAAAGATTTTGTTTTCGTTTTCGGGCTTGATGCCGCCGCCGATATCTCTGAGCCGGATCATGACGCCGTCTTCGGTTTTGGAAATCGTGGCGATGATGGGGTCGTTGCCGTTGGCTGACTCAGCGTGCGCTCGGAACGAGTTTTTGAGCAGCTCCTGGAAAATGTACTGCACGTGATCCGGCACAAACGGCAGCGTCACGTCTTCGCCCACGTCGATCTGCACCTCGGGACGCACTCCAAAGTACAGATTGCAAATCTCGCCGGCAAACTGCGAGCATTCCTGGAGCATTTTCCCGGGCGAAAAGTCGAGCTGCACCGCGCCTATGAAGTTGTCTGCGATCGGATTGGTCAGCGCAATGTGGTGTTCTGCCAGCAGACGCGTGCCCATGCGGGCGTTGAGATGCGAGTTTAACAGCGTGTTGATCTGGCTCATGGGCATGAGGTTCTGGCACTCGGAAAAGCCACGTGACAGCACGGGGATGGTGTTGGAGTGCGTCTGCACCAGGTCTTTGAGCCGCTCCACAAAGTGCAGGTTTTCCTCGACCGTTTGCGGCGGCTTGAACGACGAGATGATCAGAAACGAGCAGTAGTACAGCTGGTAGATCTGCGCAATGTGCGGGTTCAGCACCACCAGGTACTGCAGGTTGCGCAGCGCATTGAGCCGATGAGCTAGCCCGATTTTGATCTGTTCCAGCGTGTCTTGAGCGTTGGCTATGAGAATTTCGTTTCGCTGTTTGGGCTCCAAATGCCGCGGAAACTTGACCAGTTCGTCGAGCGTGATTTTTTTCTGCGGCAACGACGCCAGCCGAGCAATGGCCGCGTCGGTTTCGTTTTGAAGTCGTTGGTTGCGCTCGAAAATGTGGTCGGAGGAAGAGGTGGAGGTAGAGGTGGAGTTGAAACGGGAGCTGAAACGGGAGTCACGTGATTGAACCAACGTGCCCATCGTGGCCCTTCTCATGCCATGTGTTCCATATCGTCTCAAAACGCCACGTGTTCTTTGCAGCATTGTGTGAGTTGTACTGGGTTGTACTGTTGTGCCGTGATGTCTGTCGTGGTTTACAATGGCATGCCTTAGGTGGGGAAGTTAAAGTTGAGAAAGGGTCTGCTGGTAAATGTTGGGGAGAGAATACAGAGGAGTGTGGAATAAGAGGGGGGGGTCCAAGGGGTATATATAGACGTGGTTTGGTTCTGTGCAGGTGACCGATAATCGTTTTTGTGCCTTTTGTATTCCTTGAAAACCGCTCTAACCCCATACAAGTGACTCATGTAAACGCATGCTATCATGACTGGTTCACAGGCGCCGTTTAGAAGGGGGTGGTTAAAGCGGGTATAGAGCAGGTTGATGTGTTACCAGATGCTGTGGTGGACTGACTAGGGCTGCTCGACAAGGTCTGGTTTTTCTCAGCTCGATTATTGCCAATATTGCGCCTTTTACTGTGGGCCCCTAGTCGTCTCTTTTACTCACACTTACTTGACAGTATTGATCTCTTAGTTGGAGTTTTTGTTAAGAGGTTCTGCCTAAAAAACACCGCCCAAATTCACCGCCAAACTCACCACCTGCTGAGTAAACCCAAATACAGTTTCGAGAATTTTCCGTCACGTGACATCCGATTCTACCCAATATGTCTCCCCAAAATAGGGTGCACTATTGAGCATCATTAATATGACAAAACTTTTGGAGTCCGTATTTTAAAACATTGAGAGCAATTTCAAACGAGACACAGACACAAACCCAGCTCTCGGAGATCTATATAACGCCCGAAAAGCCCACCTCGCATCACAAAAAACCCCGTAATTTGACGGTTTTCATTTCTCCGATATCGGCTACAACGTTAAGCTTTCGACGGACGCATGTCGCATCAACGATAGTCTTTAATATCGGGTGGGAGAATTGGGGTAAGAGAAATGGGGGTTAGTGTAACAGATCACGTGTGAGTGGTTTCAAGCCGAATATTTCACTGGCGGTATTGTCACGTGACCAAAGTTCGTTTGCAAAACTCTCAAATCCCCACCTATAACCGAAGGTCTAGAATCGGCTTGTTTTAGACTCGTCTAGAGTTAGCGTCTGTAACGTGAGGTGACGTGTTGGTAAGGCGGTGGCTAAAGAGGCGAGGAGAAGTCAGATCAGACCGCAAACACATCCATTGTACTCGCCGCAACCGCAGCTCTCGATCAAACCACCTTTCATATCAATCCATTCACTACAGCCATAAATACCGTCTTTTCACTAGATAAAGTTGCAGTCCATAACTCACACAGCTCTAGTTCCATATTTCCCACCAGCATAGATTCCACCTCACGCTCAGAAATCATCATGACCAACCACGACGATCGCCGCAAACCCACCATCGCGCTGGCCGGAGGCACCTCGCGGTTCGAGCGGGTTCTCAAACGGCTCGAAAACGACTTCCACACTATCTTCTACACCGTGCCCCCCACCAAGGAGCAGTTTTTCGAGGACTGTCTTCCTGGCGGAGAACTGGCCGAAATCGAGGGGCTTTTCTGCTCGTGGCCTGCGTTTTACGCCATGGGAGGCCTCAAGACCGAGGACGAGATCAACAGGCTGCCCGCAGGTCTGAAAGTCGTGTCTTTAGTGGCCACGGGATACGACCAGTTCAACGTCGCTGGATTTGCCAAAAGAGGCATCGTGGTGACCAACACGCCCTCAATGGCCCCCTCGCACAGCGGCGAGCAGGTGGCCGACATTGCTCTGTATCTTTCCATCGGCTGTATGCGAAAGATCCCGCTGTTTGAGGCGTCTTTCCAAAAGGAGAAGAACTCGATCGACGCGCGAAGAGTCGTAGCCCAGGGCGATTTTGACCCTGTTTCGGGCCAGGTCTCGGGCGGGCCCGCCTCGGGCTTTGCCTTTGGAGATCTCACCGCCAAGGGACCCGCCCGAATGTGCAGAAACCGATCTGTAGGCGTGGCCGGCCTGGGCAACATTGGAAAGGCCATTGTGCGACGTCTGGCGCCTCTGGGGGTGGAGATCCACTACTACAAGCGGTCTGAGCTGACTCCGCAGGAATTGGAGGACGCCGGGTTGCCCCCCAACCTCAAATTCCACTCCTCCTTCGACGAACTTTGTAAAGTCTCGGACCAGCTCATTCTGGCCCTTCCCGGAGGAGCAGACACCGTCAACATCGTCAACAAACGCACCCTCAACCTTCTACCTGCCGGAGCATCCGTCGTCAACATTGGACGAGGCACTCTCATCAACGAAGACGATCTTCTGGAGGCTCTGGGCTCGAAACAGATAGCCATGGCCGGTCTGGACGTGCAGGTGGGCGAGCCGTTTGTCAACCCCAGGCTGTTTGGACGGTGGGACATCCAGCTGCTGCCTCATCTGGGCAGTGGCACCGAAGATAACGCTCTGACGGCCGAGCTCAACGTGATCAACAATATTGAGAGTGTGCTTGCAGGGGGTAAGGGCTTGCATCCTGTTAGTTGATGGTACATAAACAGGCTCGAAAGACCCTCGAAATAAACCGCCAAGGGTGGCCTCAGAGATTTGTCCCGTAACACAGTTGAATGACATATCTCTGCTCGTGAGTGGAATAAATACTCTAGTATAGCTGGTTCTTTGCCAGAGAAGCCCTAACATAGCACAGACGGTCTTAACATACAAGTAGCTGGTTCTTGGGATCAGTCTGATGTAGTCAGCTTGAAGATACACCAGGGATTGTTCTGTGGGCATTTGAAAATCTGGATTTCGTAAAGAAGCAGCTTGCTGACCTGCTTGTGTATATGATTGTCAAAAATGAAGGATATCGTGTGCTGCCAAGTAAGTATGAACTGGAACATGTCAGAAACACAGATATATCGTATCGTAGAGCTGATTCGGGGCTGTACTTTTAAAATAGGTGAGAACGTGCCCAAAACACCGACATTTTTGGCTTAACTACTACCGTAGTACAGTGGTTGCATGGTATCGTAGTTACCTCACGACCTCTAGACCAAACCAAATTTAAAAGTTACCTCCCGACCTCTAGGCCAGTCAGATAATGGACCAGCACCGCAAAAGGAGTGTTGGGAGTAACCCCCCAAGTAATGTTAACTACGAAATAATCGACAACAGCCCGCAACGAATGTACATTTATATATATGAAAAAAAAAGTGCCAATATTGTAGTTAATTACTGCAAATACTGTTGTGCTTGTAGAGTCGAAATAAGGGGAAGCTATTGAATATGAATACGAATGCGAGTACTATAAAATGAATATGAATGTATATCAGAGAATTGTAGCTCCACTTCTCGTCCTGCCAACAACGCTCATGTACACAGTGTACTCACGTATTCAGTGTCACTCAGACTTCCAGCCAAATCACTATTTTGATCAGTCTGCTCGTAATCACTATCAAGACCAGGCTGCACTTTTTCTTCGGGCCCGCACGGCCGCATCAAGCAACGACTGGACAGCAGTAGTGCCAAACTCCATACTTACACGATTCTGATTTGCCTCTCCTCATTCTTGGACGTTGCGTATAAGTACCTTTACAAGTACAAGTAGTTGACGTAAAAACACAGTAGCTGTGCCGAGTCCTTTCCTACAAGTACTTGTAGCTGTCCTTCTTTGTACTTGTAGGTAGTTGATTTTTTTTGACATCGAGTGAATGGACCTTCAGTGCCAAATGTTGACCTCATATCCATGCGAAATAGGGTGCCTATTTCAAGAAAAGCGTGCTGCAATGTGCAACCTCCCCAAAACCATCCAGGATGCGCCAAACCTGAAGAATTTTATATGACTGTTACTGGAAAGCCACGGTTGCTACGGTACGAAAGTCATACTTTTAGTAATTACGCGACCAACCATCATTTCTGATGTTTTGGTCAATGGCGAGGTGACATGTCCAATTCATAATACAAGCCTGTTGTGCGCTTGAATATCATCCAAGATTTTGACCAGTGAATGCAGACGAATGTATTACCAATTTCACATCTTTTCATTGTGGAGATATGGTGTAATACGGCCCAGAAACGTGTGATGTGCTGGTTGGACTGGCTGCCAGATCGGGGATGAAGTCATTCTGTGTGCGGATTTTCGTCTTAACTAAAGTCAACTATATGTGTGTCCCTTCAAATTCCCAGCCAGATTTGAGTTTGGTCTAGAGGTCGGGAGGAAGTTTCAAATTTAGCTTGGTCTAGAGGTCGGGAGGTAACTACGATACCATGCAACCTAGTACAGTCAGTCGAGAATATTGGTAATCATCTTTTTAGGCGTTAAAAGGTCTCTAGGACCAAAATCCACTACAGCAACAAATAGTGAAAGTTATACCATTCGACTCCTTGCCTTCTTCTGATTCGAATGGTACCAAAACCCTGGTTCTTGTCAATACAAATATTCGTAGATATACTCACTTTCCCGCTCTGAAACTTGGTTACCAGTAGACTACTTGTAGTTCTGATGTATGCGATTTCAAAATGATAAAATTAAATGAAAAGAATGAAAAATAAAAATCATAATTTTGTACCGCTCCTATTGATTAGCGAATATTATTGTTGTTTTTACATAACGAGTGTACTTTCTATTTATATGCATAAGTGGTATCGTCGTACGAGTCTGACACCCTTGTCTTGGTGGTTTTGAGCTGGCCACAGTGTGAGAGGAGGTATTGTCGTTCAGCAGCGTCACTAATACACACCATCCCGATTCGTCTTTTGGCCACTAATGAAATCAAAGGACTTGAGCGCAAAAGACCGCCACAGCGAGTCCAGATAGTAGGGAATGGACCGGTCGGCCGAGTACGGTCCAAAGTCCGTGCCCTGGATCGGGTCCGTGTCGCCCGAGGCCCCCGAATTGGGCTCCATCAGTCCTCCTCCTCCAATGGACGGTCTGCTCTGGGCCCAGGGTCTCAGGGGATTGGCCTCGGGCACCGACAGCCGGTTGCCGTGGCCGTGGGTCTGCAGCTGTGTCTGGTTGGTTTTGAGCTGTTTGAGCAGCGCCCTTAGTTTGATGCCGTAGCTCAGCAGCAGCAGGGCAAAGTAGATGCGCACCAGCAGCAGGAAAACGGCGATGATGATGGTGGCGGCGGTTTCCTGGCCTCGCGACGCCGAGTCCAGCGTCAGGTCGCGGTCCGCGTCTCGTCGGTAGTACTGCAGCATGTCGTCGTTGTTTGGTGGTGCTGAGGAGACGGCAGCGTTGACGACAGAGGAGGGGGCGGAGGACACCACCGACGACACCACCGACGACACCACCGATGACACAGAAGACACTGCAGATGACACAGCGGCTGTGGTAGCTGCAGCAGAGGCTGACACGGTTTCTGAAAGAGTTGCTGTGGCTGTAGCAGTGGCCGAGGCCAGAACAGTGCTACTACTAAGGGCAGCATCACACTCCTCACAGTCCTCGGCCCAGTCGTGTGCGAAAATGACGCCGCTGAAAATCGTCAGCACCAGGTCGAACGTGTACAGCACGCACGCCAGCAGCACGATCGGGATCTTGTTGATGATGTCTTTGGGGGACATGGTGGAGGGCGAGATGGAGGCCATAGTAGAGGCCAAAGCACCGGGTCCAGAGCCCGTCACGGGAAGAGCCCGGATCACAGGGATGGACATGGCGTAGGGGAAGACCAGAGCCAGCGAAACCAGCGCCATGAAGACCTGGGTGAAGGACAGGGGCGTGATGAAGGCGCACAGCAGGGCGTAGAGCCCGTAGGCCTTGTTGAAAAGCGCCAGGGCGATGATGAGCTCTGCGGCCTGCTGCAGGGGGAAGATCCACAGAAACGACTCGGGAAGAAAACTTCGGCGGGCCATCCTAAAGCGTTGGTGGTTGTTGTGGTGTCGAGCTATGTCGTACTTGTATGTGGTGTATTCTTTTTTTACCTCCATACGTGGACCGCGCGTTTTTACCTTTTTACAGTTATACCCGTGTCCTGCATCCCTCATTTATCTGGCCAGATGAAGGAGGAGGGGGGGGGCTTAGGGGGAAAAACGGGAAAACGGGAAAACGGGAAAACGAGTTGTACGGGGACATGTCTGATGGCATTTCATACTGTACTCGCCAAACCTCATACAAGTCATAACCTCTTGCCATCTGATAAGAGAGTTGGGTGTATTGCAGTGTATTTCTCAGACTGTATGTTTATGTTGACTACATACTGAAGACATGTATATCTTCGCATGTCTGGATCTTATTCGAATTAACAACGCTGGTATGTTCGGTAGCTTTGTCTGAAACTCGGATTGTACACCTACAGTACAAGTACCGGTACCTACATCATAGTCAATACACTGACCACTGACTGTACTGTAAAAGTGTGTAGAAGGAGCTAAAAGAGACGGAGTTGATGGTACAAGAACAAGTATTTGTTCTCTGAACACATCTGTGTCTTTTTACCACATCTACACCTGGTGGAAGGTGTGTCTTTTTACCACACCTACACCTGGTGGGAGGTGTGTCTTTTTACCACATCTACACCTGGTGGAAGGTGTGTATCGAATCTCACCTTACACCTGGTACAAGTATGAACCTGTTCGGGCTCTGGACAACTCGGTTTTGGCTATGGAGTTTGCTATAAGGCTACCAAAAGTGTAAGACGGATGGTAGTCTTCTCTCCTTACAAAAATAGTACCATTCTTCAGCTGAAATGTCATAGGTGATGCTCGAAGGGCTACCGAGTTCACCAATGAGTGTAGTTGCGGTGTTGTCATGGATACATCTACAGTCTCTGATCCAAGTCTGGAGGTGGCTTATGATGTCTCTGGTCGTCTAGTACAGGTACCAAGTCGAAAGAACGTGTCTGTCTAAACACGTAGTATTGTATCGTTCGTAGAATGGTGTTTCTTTAACACCCATCACCATAGCAAACTACCAATCTTAGCCAACTCTTGTCTGACAGTATAGGCACTCATACCAATAGCTGGTAATAGAACTGGTAGATCGTTCGGCTACACATCAGAACGATTCTGACTGAATGAACAGCTCTACGACTTGAAGCATCACCTGTCTCCATCCAAGGCATCCAGATAGCCTGTGACAGTGACCATAACAGTATCAGTATCAGTATCAGTATCAGTATCAGTTTCAGTTTCAGTATCAGTATCAGGATCAGCACCGGCATCACTTGTACCAGATCAGCTTTGGCAGCCACGAGAAAGTATTGACTCGGTAGGACACCAAAAACCAACCCCAGATCGCTTCATTGCCACCTGTATACCGCACTGTTCAGTATCATGAAAAACGTTATAAACAGCTGATGGTAGGTCCATTCGAACCCTGACTTTGACAGTATCGCACCATACAGTATCGTCACGAACCGGCACACGCTCTTATCTAACCGCTGGCTGTTCGTTCACTTCAACGACAGACAACAGACACTGACCAACAGCAATGTCAAAACCCGATTCTCCACAATGCCTGTCTGACCTCGCCTCTGGTTACTATTTATAACCACGCTGAGACAGTCGATGCAGATTCGCCACATGACGAGGTGGCCACTAGTCCATCCAGACGGGCTGTGTCTGAAGATTCAAACGGTCAGGGGATACGACGTGACAGGGCAGCTATTCATAACCAGTCTGTTCAACCCTAGGTTCAAATCCAACAATCATAACCACAATCATAACCACAGTAATATACAACCCCCAACTGAAAGACTAACACATGCTACAAGTACATACCACCATTGCCACTGCAACTCTAGCATTGCCACCGTAGCACCGCCACTATAGCACCGTAGTACACTCCCCCCAACCTGCGCAATCAATGCGCTGCAAGGACCCGTCAAAAATCGCAAAATGAAAACGGGCACAAAGACCGGCCCCAGAGCTATTTATAACCGCTTCTCGTGACACCATCGAAAATGCATCACGTTACGGAGCCACCGAAACCGGGTCTAAAACATGCAACATGCCACACAAGCTATAGAAACACATGCCACAAGCTATAGAAACACATGCCACAAGCTATAGAAACACATGCTACACTGGAACAAGGCAGTCTCCACTCCTACAGTAGCTACAGTTTGCTCATTTTCAATAGTTATATTACATCTAGGGCTCTGAATCCAGAGACCGTCAATTAGCAAATGCAGATAAAATAGTAAAGAATGCTAAGAACCTATAGGTGGTGGTGGTGGTGGTGTAATTAAGACGACACGGAACGTCTACGTCCAAGTCGTCGGTGTCAGAGACGAGAAAAGCTCTCCAGCCCTCCCTCTCTTCCCCAGCCAGCAAATGTGCTGACTTCGCTTCGCAAATGTGCTGACTCAATCCGTCTAAACCCGCTTTCGTCGAGACGCCCATCCCTTGATGGCCAGAACCACCAGCTCCCAGGCCATGATGAAGGAGGTGACTCCGACCGTCACGTTGAGAGTGAACATGGAGTCGATGCCCCGGTACACAAACGCCTCCACGGTCTCTCGGTTGCTCTGCATGAAAACCAGACCTCCCGAAATGAGGCAGAACGACGCCACAATCTCCGTGAAGGGCCGGCTGGGCAGAGTCAGCTGGTCGACGTTCATCTCGGCGCCGCCATCCAGCCGCGCCAGAGCCTGCGAGTACACCACAAAGTACTGCATGTAGGTGATGCCGCGGAAAACAGCGCCAATGGCCAGCAGGTAGCCCCACTGGGTGTGGATGGCCGTGGACAGAGGCAGCGCCTGGGCGTGCTGCGACATGAGAATGCCGGTCCAGAAAATCGTCAGCGCGGGGAACGGGTTGAAGGACATGGGGTAGGTTTTGGAGCTCAGCAGCTTGCGCACGAGCGCAGACTCCAGCAGCACGCCGGACAGACCGCCGCCAATGAACATGAAGGCGATGGAGGCGTGCTGCAGGTCTGCAGGCGTCCAGTGGCCGTCCTTGGACGCCAGGTGCTCCATGAAGATGTTGGGCACTCCGTAGATGAGAATCAGGGCGGACTCGACAAACTCAAACGTGAAGGACTGGGGCTTGAGGAACGACAGCACGCCAAAGACCTTGGAGACCGCGGCTCGAGCCACAGAAAGAGCAGTCATCTTGGTGGGGGCGGGAGGCGAAGATCGGGCCCGTCTTCGAGAACCACGAGAGTTGGCCCTGCTTCGCGAGTGCAGCATCTTGACGGAGTTGACCTGCTCCTGGTTGAGGTTCCAGGCCCAGCCCTTGTCGGTGAAGACGCCGACGTATCGGGCAAAGGTGAAGAGACCCAGCACCGTGAAAACGCCGCCCTTGATGAAGTGGGCGAGAATGTTGAAGACGTTGTGGCCCATGCCGAGGCGGGAGCCGGTCACAACGCCGGTCGTGAGATAGCCAAACGCCACCAGCAGCAGAATGCCCTGGAGGTAGGAGTGCACAAAGTTGGCCAGGGCGCCGAACCGGTCCACGGTGCTGCTGACATGCGAGTTAGCCATCAGCCGCGTGACCCACTTCTCCTCCATCTTCTGCTCGAACGGCTGGGGTCTGTGCATGGCCGACGACGACCCGGCCTCCTCGATGCCTCCTCCTCGGCCGCCACACTCGTCGTCGCCGTAGTACTGGCAGGGCGACATGGGGGTGTCGTCCTCGGCGTCCTCCTCGGAGATTCGGAACTTGGAGGGCTGGGGCACCGAGGGCGTGGCCGAGGGCGTGCCGTTGAGCGTGTGGTCCGAGTCCGAGTCGCTCACCCGGTGGTACGGCTGCAGCTGGAACGCCTCGGCCAGCTGTCGGGGGTCACTGTCGTTAGGGGTGGTGTCTCGGTACGCCAGGGCCGTCAGCAGGGCCGCCAGGTAGTGCACCAGCGACAGGATCAGCAGCAGCACCGTGAACTTGCCGTAGATGGCGCCGGGGTACATTTGCTCGACCTCGGGCGACGATCCGTACAAGCCTAGGAAAATGGCGCCCAGAGCCACCATGGCCACCTGGACGGTTTGCACGGGGAGGTAGAGGCCCGATTTGGCCGACGACAGCATCACCGAAATGGGGTAGACGCCGATCCAGGCGGCCGCCACCATCACAATGTGCCACGTGAGCAGCGCCTGGCCCGGGGTTTCTGTGTTGAAAAAGTTGGTGGGGTCGTACGCCGTCCAGTAGGCCAGTTGCTGGGGCTCGAGTTTTTCGGGGTGTGCCAGGATAGGCAGGCCGTGCGAGTGGTGCCCTCCGTTCATTGATGCCGGGCTGGGCTCCATGTCTGTTTGCGAGTGGTTGGTGTGTGTTGGTGGCACGGTGGCGAGGTCGTGGGTATCGGGTGTTTTTGTGTCTTCAGTTTGGTGATGTCCCTCGTGACGCTGGTCCAGTTGTGGGATAGCAATTGCGGAGGCCGTAGCCGCTACTTGTAGAAGGAACGATACTCTCATTGCGATCCGGGGTGTGTGGTGGGTGTGGTGAGTATGTTTTGTGTGTGTGTGTGTGTGTGAGAGAGAGTAAGTATGTGTTGAGTCGAAGTGAGCGAAATAAGAGCAACGTCACCGAAGATAATGACTTGACTTTGTGTGCGTGGATGACTTCGGCAATGACATAATACTTTTATTAGGCTCGCTCGCTGCATGTCTTTATCTGGGCTCCGGGTGCGTCCCAGCGGCGGGCTTGGGTTTGGCAACCTTAAAGCCCGTCCTGCCTGTGGTTCCCAAAGAGGTGAACGGGCTCGAATAGCGTTGGCCAGCTGCATAAGCTTTCTTTCAGCCCTGGCTTTTTGCGAGAAATAGGGCAAGCATGGAATAGGGGCCAACCCAAGGCAAACCAGGGAAACCAAGGTAAACCAAGGTAAACCAAGGTAAACCAAGGTAAACCAAATCCAAACAGATGACCGTACTCCACGGAGTTAACCACAGCCCCGGTATTGCGAGTATTCACTGTAGCCATCGCAATGCTTGTTCCTTCAAAATTTCCAGGCTTGGTGACGCCACCTGCAGTCCGCACACTCCATTTAAATTTCGGACATATCTCAAACAGTGTATACCGACACACTATATTGACATGATTTGGAGACTCTCAGAGTCAGGGGTGTTATGGGGTGCTCCAACAGGTCAACGCAAGTGCAAGTATGACCACCTGGTGGCTAGCTCAGTCGGTTTGTGTAACTCCTTTGACACCATTTTCCTAAAACTCGATCCAACATTGCTACATTGTATCTCGGTTCATGTCAGTATGTTGCTGTTTCGGCCCTGCTTACACAAGCTGTAGACGGAGGCCGACACATTGATTTTGGGCGAGCGAGGCAGTGCACAACGGCGTGCGGGTGGCCGGGTCTCGTAGCGAAAAGCAAAACGAAAACCTTTGCAACCCGTTCTAATGGCTCCACCAGAGAAGTCATATGACCTATTACTTGTAGCCTCAGCACGCACTAGTTACTTGACAGGCTAAGTAAAGGAGTGGCTGTCAGACGGATGACACATCATTCAAACGTCTTGTGTATCGTATCACAGCAACAGTTATCGCACCTACAAAGACCCAAAACACCCCCCTCTCAGATATACCGTATTTTCCACCCATATACTCACTCAACTGTCTTGTCTCTCCTCTCTTCCGTATCGAGACCACCAACGCAGGGAGGCTCAAGACGGCCTAAAGTTTAGACCCGGCGTTAATCCCAATGGTGTGCGAAATTACAGTATCAAAATGCCGCATTTCGAGCTGTGGAAAAAACGGCTCACATGACCGCCACATGACCGATGACTTCTTTGTGTCAATGCGGTGACAAAGCCAGCCCGCTTTTGGCACCTGTCAGGTGGTACCACACAAAGACAGCCGAGATACAGAAATCGACTGAGATACAAGTCATACAATACAAAGCCTCTCTCATATGAGCAAGCTACTTTTTGTTGTAAATTTCATTTGCAAGTTGCACGCTCAGTCGTAAGTTTAAAGCTCAACGCTAAAGCCAATTTCTCCCCGCCATCTGACCTCATTACTGCGGTCAGTAGGTACGAGCAATTATTCATCACCGTGCTCGCAACCCCGTGCCTGTCTTGCGCCGCATACGCCCGAAATATTCGGGCACCATGTGCATGCACCGATGTGCCAAGCCTGCTAATGTCTGGGCATGGTGGAGAGAAAATAATTATTTTTTAATTTTTAATGAGAAACAAAAAACAAACCACCAAAACCACCCCACCCTCTCGGACTACTCCTACAGGTACGATACTCTGCAATCTACAGAACATCAAAGCATATTGCAACCTTACTACCTACTGTATACCTGCTGCATATACCGTACGGAGTACGCACATTGGCTGCCCGGCCCATTGCCTAATTAGCCAATATGCGCTGCAAGATGGTGCATGGACATGCAGACACAGAACGGCCATGTATTGCTATTTGCCATGGCCACAATCACATGAAACAGCAGGCGAGTGTTTAGTCTACTACAGTAGGTCTACAGTGCGGTCTTACCAACAAGGGGTTCAGTAGATGATAGTACCGGTACTACAAGTAATAGCCGGGTAAGGGGTAATAGTAGATCCTGTTATGTCGCTTGCTCAACGTCTTTGTATAAACCTTGTGGACTGCTCGCCTGGGGTGTCTTGCAACCGCCACAGAATGCGCCACAGTCGCGCCACGGCCAGGGCGGCTTCTCCGCTGGAATCAGCTCATCGGCGCGAATCGACTGATACCGTCTTTGGCGCGACTGTGTGTGGTGAAGCAACAGAGAAGATCGCTAAGTCGTTCGATACGATGCGGTATTTCTTCGAAAATCGAATGGTTCTGAAATCTGCCCACCTCGGTTCTTTTTGGCCCCCCCCTTACAAAGACTGATTTGAGCACTCAGCGCTGATATGAGCACATAGAAACAGGCCAGGAATACGAGCTCCGGCTGTGTCTCTGAATTATCACGTTTCCCGAAGATCACGGTTCAATGTTCAATACCATGCACAGTCCATCTACAGTACAGGGCCGGTAATAAATGCTCTTGTCCTGTGGTCGGTTAGCGCAAGTTTATCGGCACTTAATTTTCGCACTAGCCCGACCTCCGAGTATTCGAGGCTTGGTTCTTGCTGTGTTTATAGGTGTCCGTTTTGTGTGGGGAAATACGATCGGAACCGAACCGAAAAACCGAACCGAGTTTTGAGATTCTGCAAAACAAAACAGAAAGTCGGCCAAAACGGCCGAGTACTTCGCCATTCGAAGCAATGGACTCTCAGGAACACGTGCATCCGAAAAGCGGTCTTCTTCTCGGTCTACTAGCCCGACTAGCCCGACTAAAGCCTACAGTGCATGTATGACAGCTACAAGTAGCTATCGTACAATAGCGAATTTACGGAATAGACGAAATGACTACTTGTAGATCTCTTTGATCTACTAGTGCTTGTCAAGCTTCTCAAGAGCACCCCGGTGCATATCGCAAGCGACAGTGTGTGCATGTTTGTTTACTAGTGGGATGAAGCTGACTGTATGGATTCGGCAGTTGGTGATTGGCCGATCTGAAACAGCACTATTAGTAATCACGAACAGAACACCTATCACTAGCAACTCTTGAAATACAAACATCGCCCATATCACTAAGCAACAACAACCGCACTCAACAGCACTGCCCAACCTTTCGTATCGAAACCCCGATCGTATGCCTTTGTAAACACACAAGTAAACATGCACTTTATGTCAACGTTAACTGTATTCCCGTTTTTGATTCTTCGAAATATAGCAGTGTAGCAAACAGAGGGGGTACTGTTTAGGACAGTGGTGTATTGTCTGTTGGCTATTCTGGGAGAATGGTGCTGTTTTTGTTTTTGTGGTTTGGTGCTGCTTTTGGCATTTCGTCTACAGCTCTGGAGATCCATTGTACATGTACTTGGTGTTAGAAAACGCAGTAATCAGTTACAAGTGGTGGTTACAAGAGTTATATATATCAATCAAACCATCAAAAGAGGAAGCAAGAGATGTGCTCCAACAGCCAAAGACGATCCTGGTCTTATATTTCAAATGAGTCGCAGTCGATGAAGTGCCAGTATCAAAAATCTAGCGACGCTTTTGTACTGTAATGACTAGGAGTAGAATGGTGTACTTCATTTCGTTGTAGCTCCATCCCCAAATACCAATATCTATTCTACTGTACTACACTGTAGAAGCCCGTGTATCGCCCTCCTCTTACGCATTTCCACTCTGGAACCTGATGGAGAGTTTGCTGACTGTACGAGTACGAGTGTACTACAGTACAAATGTCCAGTACAATCTGTCTATATAATGATGAGTGTACATACTCGCACTTTCCGAACACCATCTTAGTTGGAGAACAGCTTAACCAAACCTCAACCCACTGTAACATATCACCACAGAACACTGAATAATGACAAAACCGGTTCTTTTACATATCCTAACAGGAGACACTTGTCACATCTTGGCAATGTGCAACGACCAAGATCTGATGGCGCTGTTGAGTTGCACACCGTTATCTAGACATTAACGTGTGCATTTTTATATATCTGAAGATGCATTACAGCTTTGCAGTGATCTATCAAAAGAATGATATCTTCATGCGTCTTAGCCACGACTTCATCCATTTGCCCTACAAGCTGGCTGTAAGCCCAATGGACTCCTGATCTGGAGTCACTTCTGAGCAAACACGTCGATCCATAAATGCCGGGTTGTGAGCTGAGACACGTCCTTTATAAGTGCACTACACAATTACCAGGTAGAGTCTCAGCTTCTCCTAATACGAGGGGTCTGATCATAAAATGACATGGTCTGCTCCAGTCAGAGGGTCCATTCAATATGCATGAGTTAGTTGTATATGTGAAGTGTGCATGAGTTAGTTGTATATGTGAAGTGTCTTCATTCAATCTCATCATATATTACGTTCTAGGGCAGTCTATATTCGTCTTTGCCTACAGATCTAGCTGCTTGGACAGAAGTCTACACAAGTCACGTGCCAGAATCGATAATCCTGAACAGAAGTCACGTGCCAGAATCGATAATCTTGAACAGAAGTCACTCGATCCACTTCCGCTACACAAGTCACGTGTCTCGCGAATCTCGTGCTACGCACTCGATCCGCTTCCGCTACACAAGTCACGTGTCTCGCGAATCTCGTGCTACGCACTCGATTCGCTTCCGTCTATTACAGCTATTACTCCACCGTATCCTAAGTCCTCTTCACCTCGGGCTCCTTGCTGTCGGGAAAGAGCTCGGTTCGCAGCCCCGGCACAAACTGGTCCAGCCGGTTCCACGAGTCGTCCCAGTCCGAGCCGCCCTGCTCGGGATCCAGGTGCTTGGACGACACCAGCACCAGCAGCACGTTTTTGAGCGACTCCACCAGCGCCTCCTGCGCGTCCGACGACGACGACATGAGCCGGTCCAGCATGGTGAGCATCGTCAGCCACAGCTCGATCACGTGGGCGTGCACAGCCGCGAAATCGGCCCCGGAGGCCTCGGCAGCCGCATCCACGTACTGCAAAAACGTGCGGCACAGCAGCATGGCGCCCTTGACGCGCGTTTCGCCCATTCCGCTGCTGTCCAGCTCGTAAACCTCGGGCTTGAGAAGCTCTTTGACCAGCGGGAAGAGCCCGTTTTCAAACACGCTTTCTTCCCAGGAAAATCCGGGCTGAGAGTAGATCTGCTTGTCGCGCAGCAGATTCTCCAGAGTCTTGAGCGTCTCGGCCCGGATTCGTCGGCAGGGGTTGTAGCTCTGATGGGCCAGAAACTCAATGTAGGCCGGGGTGTTTTGCGTGGACGCGGCCTTGTGGGCCAGAGCCAGGGCCTTGAGACCGCGGATCACGTGCTCCAGCGTTAGTTTGGTGTCCTCCCTCTTGGTCTTGACCTTGCTGAGCAGCTTTTCCACGTCCTTTTCGGAGCTGGAGGCCGACAGAGAGTCCAGAGCCAGCCCGCGCTGCTCCAGAGGAGCCCCCACGGACGAAACGGACACAAACTCGTCGAGAATGGACACGAGGTTGGCCACGGGAATGTCGTCCACGTGGTTTTCAATGAGCTCAAACACGCGCTCGCTGGACGCCACATTCGACGCCAGAATCTTGACCACCTCCAGGTAGTCCGTGTTGTCAAACAGCGCGAAGCTGAGGACCAAAGAGTCGATTTCGGGCGCCAGAGACCGCAGCACCTCGGGATCGACCTTGAGAAGCTGCGAAAACAGCTTGGACGAGTCCTTCTGCAGGCCCGCCAGGTAGTTGATGGTGGCTCCGTCGTCCAGAGAGTCGCCAAAGCGGTCAATCACGATTGTGGTCACGTGGGAGTTCTTCTGGCCTAGTAGAGCCATCAGATGGAACGAGTAGATGGAGGGAACGCCCGTCAGAGCGTTGACAAACTGCACCGTGGGCCCCTGGCTGGTCTGCAGACGTCCAAACAGCTCGCCAACCTTGCAGCTGGCCAGACAGTCCAGGGCACTGAGAGTGGCCTCGATTTCCTCGTCGGTGGGCTGGTTGGTTTCGTTGTAGCCGCCCGTGAGGTACGACGACAGCGTGCTCAGCAGACCCACGCCCTCCTTGCCGCTCTCGTACTTTTTGAACTTGTTTGGAGCGGCGATTCGGGGCAGATCGGTCTCAAAGGCGCTCTTTTCACTGCTCTCAAACGCCCCAAACAGCGGCGTGGGATGCAGACCGTTCTCGTAGATGTTGTTGAGCACCTTGGCGACAAACACAAACACGTCGTCGCTCAGATGCTCGCTGTGGTTCGACACAATCGTGAAGTAGACCACGGCGGCGATCTGGGCCTTGAAATCCAGCCCAAACTGCACCGACAGGTCAGATACGGTGATGGGGTCGGTCTGACTGGGGTCCACCCACACGTCAATGTTCTGCAGTGAGTCGATGGGCTCGCCCAGAGCAGCCATGATGTTTCCGACCCGCTCCAAAATCACGTGGATGACCTCGTCAATGTCGAAATCGCTGGCCAGACGCGCCAGCTGGTCCAATCCGGAGATGACGCGGCTGAAAACAGCGTCGTCGGTCGCGGCAGAAAAAACCCGGGTCAGCATCGCCACAATGGGCCGCCACGTGACCTCGAAAACGTACCGATCGAAGGCGTTCGAGTGCAGATCGGTCGTCATCAGCCCCGCCTGGTCCGTTTTCATCAGCAGCTCGCCCCACGAGTGCTCAAACGACTCGTTGGAGTCGTGCTCGTCGGGCATGACGATCTCGCGCGTCTTGATGTCGTTATAAATCGACTCCAGAAACTCGGCCTCGTAGTCGTCGCCGTCGCACTGGCCCCGCAGGTTGCGCTTGTACTGGTCCAGCGACATGTGGTTCTTGACCTGCGGGTTGTGCAGGTCTGTGTTGAGCATGATGACGGAGAAACACAGCACCACGCCGTCGTTGGAGTTTTTGACCACCGACTGGTTGGCCGCAAACGACGAGTAGTGCTCGGCAAAGCACTCCATCACCCGCTCGATCTGCTGCGACTCGCCGGGCAGCCGGAACGCAGACAAGTACTGTCTCAGCGCCATATCGACTCTTTTGCCGTCGAAATCAAACTGGGCGGTGTACGCCTTGAGAGCAGGCAGATTAGCAGGCTTGGACAGAAACTCGCCGAGCTTGGCCTTGTTGATTCGCGACGACTTGAACAGGAACGAGCCGATTTCAGCCGGAGATGTGTCCTTGATGAGGCCTCCGGACAGAAACCTTTGAATGCCCACCTTGGGATTCACGTTGAAGGCGTCGATGGCCTCGACAATCTCCTTTTTGCGAGCTTTGCGGGCCACCAGCTCTGAGGCAATCTTCGTTTTGTCCTTGCTGCTCTTCTGATCCAGACGACCCACCAGCTTTGAAAGATGCTGCAGAACCACGTCCAGACAGAAGGGGGGCACCGAGGACGACGACCACTGCGCCGCGTCGGGGTACGCGGACCGACACAGAAACTGCATCATGTTTTCGCACAGATTGACCCGGTCCACATCGCAGTCAAAGTTGAGGAAAAGCTCGGCGAAAAAGTACGGCTCTCGACACAGCGTGGAAAGCGTCTCGACCATGGCCTCTCTGATCTCGGGGCTTCGCGAGGTGGCAAACTGGGCCTGCGAGGGGCTAGGAGTGCCATTGTGTGTGTTATTACTGTTTTCATCAGCACCGGGAGAAGTCGAGTCTGGACGCGGGGTTCCAGGCTTACTAATCTCTGCTCCGAGCTGACTGTTGCTGTAGTTGAAGTTCTTTTCGAGGAGAATGGAGGGCGCAGTGATGTCGGAAGACGGGTCGTCAGAGGGCCCATCAAGCGGACAACAGCAGCTCATGAAGTAGACCATGAGAAACTCCTGCTGCAGCTTGAGATGCGACCGGGTGGTGTGCAGCATGGTGGAAATGACCCGCAGAGCGCCCTGCACCAGCGCAAGCGAGTCCATGCGGATGATTTTGAACAGATGCTTGCACAGCGTGTCGGTGGTGATCTGCAGCAGCGAGTGGTGTTTGGTGAGCTCTTTTCCGGAGACCTCGAACACCACGTTGATGAGCTGCAGCGACATGACACGTGTGCTTTCCGTGTACTGGTGGTGGTTTGCGGGGTCCAGAATGGACGTCAGCACTCGGTAGAATTCTCGAATCGCGGGAATTCCAAATGTCGATGTGGAGGTGGGAGTAGGGTCCGCAGAGTCGTCTTTCGAGTCGTCCTTAGAGTCCTCCTTTGAATCTGTAGCCTCTGTAGCCTCCTTTGCCTCTTTACCCTCCTCTGCCTCTTTACCCTCCTCCCTAACAATGGTCTCAACCACACTGGGAACGTTCACCACCACCTCGTCCTGCACAAGGGGCGCGCCCACGGGAATGTCCTGCTCGGGCTCGAGCCGTCGCAGCTTGGAAAACGCCTTTTGAGTGATGTCCAGAATGGTGTTTTCCGCCGAACGTCGCAGAACATTGGACCGTCGCAATTGACACGCCATGCTCAGACACGTCTCGAAGATCTCGCACATGGACTCGTCGTTGAGCAGGTCGCCTGAGGCGCCTCCCACGAGTGTGTCCATGAGTTTGAGGATCTTGAGCAGCACCGCGTCGTCGTCGGCCTGATCGGTGGCGTCAAACCGGCAGTGTGTGATGGCAATGCTCAGCTGACACACGGCGTGTTGCAGGTTGACGCTGCGGGTGCTCACAATGTTGTAGTCGAAGAACTTGTTGACGGCGGTGATGGCCATGGCGGTGATGGGTCCCGTGGTGGACGGCGATCGGATCACCTCGATGAACGGCACAAACAGCTGGTACATGTCGAACGTCTCCAGCGAGTCGAGCTGCGCCACGGCGACCCGCAGCCGCGCAAACGCCTCGATCAGAGGATCGTCGGGGCCTCGCTCAGCTGTGTCGTGGTGAGCGTCCAGCGCAGCTGTAAACTCGCTTCCGCGGGTTCGAAGCCCCAGACGCGACCGGATGTCCGATCCCGAGCGCCCGTTGGTGTCGCTGGGGCCCCGCAGAATGCTGGACACGCCCGAGTTGGCCCACCGCGCGTTTTTGCGCATCGCCGAGGTGATGGCCAGACATTCTGCCGACACCAGAAAAATCGGATCCACGGATAGTGCTGGGTTAGCAAAGCCTGGGTGATAAAGCCTTGGTGTCACGTGACACATTGTCTTCTTCTTTCGCACCCCCCCCCTCTCCATACTCACTTTTCTCTCGATCCACAATATCCATAGTGGTTGTAATAGTGCAGCGTGATGACATGTGTCTTTCACACATCAGCTATCCTGTAGCCTGTGGGGGAAGCCTAATTTCCTAACCCTGTGCGTTGGGAGAATGTACGAGTACGAGCAGTACAGTAAGCGATGGTCAAGTGCGGAAACAGGTGTACGTGGTCTTGGTGGGATGCAATGGTTTATATATGTCAGAGTGTGGTGACACAAACAGATGTTAGCGAAAAAGACACGTGTCTACTGTAGATCATGGAGACGTAATCCTGGGGGAGTTGTGATGTAAGCTAAGTAGTGAACTATAACGAAGTACAGTCAGTTGAGCATATTGGTAATCATCTCTTTCGGCGTTTAAAGGTCTCTAGGACCAAAATCCGCTATAGCAACAAATAGTGAAAGTTATACCATTCGACTCCTTGTCTTCTTCTGATTCGAATGGTACCAAAACCCTGGTTCTTGACAGTACAAATATTCGCGCTCTGAAACTTGATTGCCAACACTCTCAAGTGTCAAGTACCGGCACTAGTAGTTTCTTCGTGACCTGGCCTCCAACGGTTTCCTACAAAACTTCTTGACATCCTCTCAAAGAACTGGAGAAGTCTGAGGTGTGCCCCATTGAACACACTCAGGCTTGTAATTCGCTTCTAGCAGTATCTGTGACTGGCAACAGTGTAAACCAACGAAACGTAGCCTACAGGACTCGGAAACACTACAAGTACCGGTACATAAAAATGCTGGTCTGTGATTGCAATGATCTGATTCGCACTTGATTTGTTTTTATTGGTCTTTCAGATACCGTTAGTACGATACATCAAGTCATTCCAGCAAAGCAAAGATCACCACATTACTCACCCTGAATGCAATACCACCGAAACTACCAGCCCATTGACGTCATAGAACGGGGTGTCACGTGATTAATAGTGCGCAAAAACCAGTTCCAGGGGCTATATCGTTCTGAACAAGTACCGAAAAGCGCCATAGACTCAATGATATGGCTGGTTGTACTGTAGTAAGCCAGCTGTGAGCTCGTCTATCTGTCCAAAATGCTTCAGTCTCGGTTAGTTAAGATAATTACTTGGATCTAGTCGGAAAAAAAGTCCTTTAGGGGTGCATTCTCAATGTTCCTGTCATTCGATTGGAAATTGAAGTGTTCAGGGCGATGGAGACGATGTGATTGCTCAACGGATCTGAAGCCAGCTACAGCCCTGGGGGTATGTATGTGGAGGTATCAAAGAATCCGTTTCTTGAGTCAAGTGGTGTTTAGTTGACTTTATTTGGCTTTATTGTTGACGGGGAGCGGGCTACAGTACTATACCTCATTGTAGAATGCTGTACCAGTGCTGTACAATTTTTTGGAGGAGTTTTTGAAGTAGAAAACTACGTGAACCGATTTCTACAGCTCCAATTACATCGTCACTAAAACACGACTCAGATCTATAACCATCTGTTGCTGTTGTGGCCCAAATGAGGTGGTACTTCAACTCCACAGTACAGCATACAAGTACCCTCAAGGAGACGTATGAAAAAGTAGGAAAAGGTTCCATTCAAGAATCATCTGTGCTAGAAATCGTCACTTTCTGACATAAAAAACAGATCACGATGTACTTGTACTGCACAATAGCGTCCTGCGAACACGTTGGTGTAAAAAGAAATTCGCAATACTTTCGTTTCATATAGCTTTTAAAGACACCCAGATTTTTGACCGGTGGATGTACTTGTACTCGTACTCGTATTCTGTACAACGCTACAAGTGCAAAGAACAATGCCTCAGTTGCTACTCAACACATTCGGTTGCTCGTGTTGTTTGTTTTTGGTATTTTTATTTTCATTTTCATTTTCCAAATCTACTTTACAAAACATCGGCCTTCAAACCTCCACCTTCAAAACCTCCACCTCAAAACCCGCCTACGCCTGCAACTCGCCAATCTCCGTTGTAGTCGCGTTCAGACCCATCACGTTGAGGAACAGGTTCAGGTTGTTGATCTTCTGCTGCGACAGGTCCGGAGGCAGCGCCTTGGCCTCGTTCATGGTACCAAAGATCTTGTCGCGCACATCGTCCACCATGACCCGCTGGTGGTCAATCTTGGCCGCCAGCGCAATGGACGCCAGAAACTGCCACACGTACGAGTCGTCGACGTTTCGAGGCGGGAACAGCGAGTTGAGATTGTTGCGCTGAACAATGCCAAAGACTCGGTTGAAAATCCGGTTCCAGGTCTCCTCGTCTTCGGCAGAAACAGAGCCCTCCTGGTTGATGAGCTCGGCACGGGAAATCAAAACCGTCACAAAGGCCGAGCCCACCTTGGTCTTGACCACCGCAGCGGTGTCGTTACGGTCCATCATGAGCTCCAGCAGACCCACAATGACGCCGTACTCGGCCTCGGAGATGTACTGGACCAGGGGCGGCAGAACGGTCTGGGAAAAGACCTCGATCGCCTCACGAGACTTGGCGGGTAAATTGGACTCCTCGCCGCTGTAGTGGCCGTTCTTGACCACGTCCAGATCGCCGATATGCGCCATGATCATGGTCAGAATCGTGAGCCGCTGCTCGGCGGAAATGTGCCGGAAAACCCGCGGAATCGCCTTCTTGCACTTGGCGTGGGACAGCATGGCAATGAAGGGGTGCAGCGAGCCGTCGGCCTGGTCGATGGGCGCGGTGATCTGCAGTTCTCGCCACAGCTGGGCCACAAGGGCGTCCTTCTCGGACTGCCACACCTGGAACTCGTCGGAAAGATCATCTTCAGGCTGGGTTCGCTCGGCAGCCTCCAGACGCAGCAGCACAATGTACACGTTCTCAATGGCCCGCAGAATGCCGCGCTTGTCGTTGGCAGACACGTACGAGCCTCCCGCATGCGCCAGGTTGAACTTGGAGATGGACGTGGTGATGGACCGGATGGCGTCGGTGGTGGCGGTGGTGGTGGCTACAGGAGTAGCAGATCGGGGCTCGGGGGTCGCAGAAGCGTCCGCAACGGGGTCTCCGCCGTCGGTAACCCCTCCCTCCACATCAGGAGTATCGTCTCGCTTGACTCTGAGATCCAGAGCCTGCCGGGGGCCCTTGTTAGAGCCCAGATGGATTTTGCCTAGGGCACCCTGCGAAATGATGGAGTCCTTCTTGGGGTGGTCCTTGACAAACTGCACGGCCTTGTGCACCTGCTGCTGCAGTCGCTGGAGCCCGTTTTCGTTGCCCCGAGCACGTCTACCCCGCTGGCCCCGCTGGTACAGGTAGGTGCGGGCAAACGCGTCCAGAGGCTGGTTGGGGTTGGACCGCACGTTGATGGCCGAGTGCACCTGGTAGTAGAAGTCCTCGTTGTAGGGGTCCTCGGTGACCATCTGCTGGAGCTGGACTCGCAGCACAAAGTCCTTGTCGCCGCCGGTCATGAGATTGTTGTGCGGCTTTCGCTTGCTGATCATCTCGTTGCGCTTGGCCAGCCGCGCGTTTTCCTCCATGGGCGGGATCGTGTGGTTGGGCGACACGTGCACGGGGCCGGGCTGGTATCCGTAGGGCTGGGGAGGGGCGTGGGGGTGGTTGCCGGGGTGGTTGCCGGGGTGACCCTGGAAGCCCTGGGGGGCCGTGGGGATCGCCTTGTCTTCCTTGGGGCCGAGAGGGGCGTTCGGGGGGACAGCCGAGGCGGAAGGAGCAGGGGCGGTGGGAGGTTGCTGAGCCTGAGGAGCTTGCTGAGGCTGCTGCTGCTCAGGGAAGTGCTGGGGCTGACCCTGAAGCTGAGGCTGTCCCTGGAACTGCTGGGGGAACTGCTGAGGCTGCTGCTGTCCCTGAACCTGTTGGGGCTGCCCCTGAGGCACCTGCTGCTGCCCTTGACCCTGAGGCACCTGCCCTTGGCCCTGCTGATAATGCATCATCATCTGCATGTTCAGATCATGGTTGGGCAGAGGCGGAAACTGCTGCCAGGGCTGCTGGTACTGCATGGGATGGCCCTGGGGAGGAGGGTACCCCGGGGGGAACCCGGGAGGAAAGCCCTGGTAGCCGTATCCGGGAGGGGGAGCCTGAGCCTGGTGCTGAACCTGCTGAACCTGCTGCTGCTGCTGCTGCTGGCCCTGGGCCTGTCGTCCCATCAGCTGCGCCTCAATCTGCTCCAGAGACATGGGCTGGCCCTGACCCTGCTGAGCCTGCTGGGCGGCAACATGCTGGTAGTGCTGCTGCTGCTGCTGCTGGAGGTGCTGCTGCTGCTGCTGAGATTGGCCACCCTGCTGCTGCTGCTGCGCCTCATCGCCCATGATTCGCTCCTTCTGGTCGGGAGCGCCCCACAGAGAAGCCATGGGCTGCAGAGAAGGAGGAGCCTGACGCTGCTGGTGCTGCTGGTGCTGCTGGTGCTGATGCTGAACATGCTGCTGCTGAACATGCTGCTGCTGCTGCTGAACATGCTGGGGAGCTCGACGTTCATAGGCCACCTGATCCTCGTCAATGGCGTACGAGATCTTGGCGGTTTCGCCGTGGAAATCAAAATCCCGGCCCACCGAAGCCTCGCCGCCAAACGTCTCGTCGTTGAAGGCGTCGCCAGACTCGTCGAGCTGCGTGCCCAGCTGGTCGTCGTACGTGTCGTCGAATTCGTACTCCTGCACGTTGCCCTGGTTGGGCTGCGCAATACCGAAGAAAGACATGGTTCTAGAGAAAGAGTCCAGAGTCGTTCTAATCAGTGAGATGGCGATGTGTGCGGTGTGCACTGTGATTTGGGAGAGAGAGGAGGTGAGTGGGTTAGGGTACGTCAAGGGAAATAGAGTGATTTTATTGGCTGATTGAAAGGACGCATGACTTAGCTGAGTTCATGGGTTTACTACCAAAGGCTTGAATGTCATGTTTACATCTTTATTTCGAAAATCCATCCAATTATACACCGCTTTAAATCGACCTTTGCTACAAGTCCTCCCTCTGATCCGTCTGACTTTTAAACTCTCAACTTTGAGTGGTTCCTCTACATTTTGGGAGTAGAGCATGCTTACCCTACCGAAGGAAGAGAAGTGAGGTGGTGTGAGGTGGCTGTGGACCTGTGGTTGACATTTGTTAGGAAAGAGTCATATTTTGCTGTCGTTGTGTCTCGGAGCCTGGAGTCTCAGACGATGGAGGATACCGTGTTTTCTAGCAGTGTGATGCACAGAGCGTGATTAAATGGTGTGTTAAGAGGGTATTCGTGGTACAGTATGCTCTGTAGATCAGTCTGAGATTAGTTACAAGTAGCTGTTTGTCTGACCTTGACCTGGGCAGGAATTGCAGGATTTGCATTGATCCAGGGAGTGAACATGTCTTTCAAGTACTCGTACAATTACGAGTATGTACATACTGTACATTACTTATCTCAACCCGGTTATCACTCCAATTGAGGTACAGACGGAACAGCCATAGAGAACCGGTCTACACACAGTATCCACTCTCTACAGCACTGTAGTACTCGTAGTCTCAGAATGTACAGACCAGCCATTGAGCATCTTTCAGTACATACTCAATTCTTCCAGTCATGGGTACTCTAACTAATTGCAAGTATCATACAGGTACAAGTAGCTCCCATTGCTTGATCCCACTTTCAACACATCTCCACTCTCTCTCCACTCTCTCTCCACGAAAACAGATCATGAGTGGACCAAAACAAACAGAAGCAATCTGATTAGTGATAGCTCCTAGTACTACCCCCTTCAACTACCAAAAACCACCCCAGAAGGGCAATTGAGACTCGTCAAATGAAACCGGTGCCTATCATACAGACGAAAGCCATTGGTCTGGGTTTCATTGCTTTTTCTATTCACTTTTCTGGCTTTTCTCACTTCTGTCACTTCTCTAACTTTTCTCACTTTTCTACCACTGCGGTCGTTGCTACTGTACGCAACTCCCTCCGTGCTCCAATAATTACATACATCTAACTTCGCTTCTTGACCTTGACCTTTTCCTGCTCGAGATGATGCTTGGGGATCCAGCTCTCGTCGTAGCCCTTGGGGCCGGTCTTGACACCGGATCCGGCAGGAACCACGGGCTTGGCGGCCCGAACGGGCTTCTTCTCCTGGCCATAAGTGCCCATGGCATAGGGGATGGCATAGACGTTGACCACGTAGTAGCCCAGAGCCGCCGCGGTGATGCCCAGCACAATCTGCGCCAGCAGGAACTTGAAGGACAGGGGCGACACGTAGGGGTCGACAATGGACACGGGGCCATCGTAGGCATGGACCTGGTACACCTCGTTGCCGTGCTGGATGTAGACCTGGATGACGTTTCGGTAGACCTTGGCGTCGAGGTTGGTTTCGAACTGGTGCACCAGCGCGGCCGTCTTGCCGCTGGCGATCTTGAGGGGGCCCACCTGGGTGCCCTGGACGGAGGCAATCACCTTGTCGGACGCCAGGTCGTAGAACGTGCCTCCAATGGCAACAACAGACACCGCGTCCTTCTCCTTGTTGTCGAACTGCAGCGTGATGGGCACGTCCTCGCCGTTGATGAACGTGTTGGCCACAAAGAAGCCGGCGTCCGAAGCCTGGGCCTCGACGTCAGAGTTGGACCCGATTTGGGCGGATGCGGAAAACTGCAGATGCGACGCCAGGGGAATCTCCACGGGGCCGGCCTTCTTGCCCCAGGCGGCGGCGGTGCCGGCCAGAGCCATGGCCACAGCAACAAGACTGAATTTCATTTTGTGTGGTGTGGGGTGGGGTCGAGTTGTGTACTTGTAGATGGTGTGTTGGTGTTGGCGATGGTGATGGGAGTTGTCGAATCTAAGTTTCAGTGATACGACAGGAACGACAGTTGGACACACGAGCAGAGTGTAGAGGGCGAGTGGGTGGAGGTATGGAAAAAAGGAGTTCGCCAGTATGGAGAAAATCGACGTACTTTTCGATTGCAGTTTTCAGCGTCCAAATCCCAGCTCTCCTGAGCTCATACACAACACCCTGTTCGTACGGCACTATCTTAGTCGGGAGAGACAACATACGGCACTGACAGATCTCTCTTACAGCCTAATTATGACAGTATAGATAGAACTCTGTGGAATAACGGATTTCTGAAACTACGAGGTCAGAAACGCACCATACGACATTACTAAGCAGATGGTTTGGCCATGATTTGGTCACGTGATCAGACTCCAAACAGCACAGTCCCGTTCATGGACTCTCTCCTCTTTTACTCTCTGTTGTGTTTTGACGCCATCCCCCTAGTGTGGCTGCTTAGCTTAGTCAGACAAAAGAGGTGGGTAATACATAAGTCACGTGGTCAGGGTGGTTGGATTATCTACGGACTTCTGACTGTAGCACTCCTTTCGATGTAATACAGCTAGCTACAGTACCGATCGTACACACTCATTCATCTCACTCATAAATAGCCAACTACTGAACGCAATATAGTTGTAAATTATTTGAGTAAACTGAAACCGCAATTCTGAAGCCACGATTGTGAGATTCGATGAAAATCATCCAGTAGCCGAATAATACACCCCAGGATAGTCGAATTCTCCACACTCCAAACCGTTTATCTAACCCTAATCTTTACTACTCGTACATGCTGTGTAATGTACAATACTCCTAATTACAGTACTTGTATGCTTTTTCGAATCAAAGTTGAAGGGTGCAGCGTTGAAGACTGCAGCAAAGCTGGTGCAGCACTCACTCCAACACACCACATCACCATGCAAATCACCGTGGAATTCAGGTGAGTAGCTCTGGAACCAACCAGCTGACTCAGCAACCATGAACTAACCCAGTGGAGGGCTCGAGACCGCGTTTGACGGCAACAAAAAGCACGTGCTGGACGTGCCTGAGGGATCCTCGGTCAACTGGCTGCTGCACCACATGGTGGAGACTCTGATGCCGGACAACAAGCGAGAGGAGGGCAAGCACATCTTTCTGCAGGACGACAGCGTGCGTCCGGGCGTGCTGGTGCTCATCAACGACTCCGACTGGGAGCTGGAGGGCGAGGACAAGTACATTCTGCAGCCTCGCGACGTGATCATTTTTGCATCCACTCTTCACGGGGGTTAGAGGGGGGGGGGACAAGGAGATGAACACTGTGGAGAGAGTCAGTTAGAGCAACCAGAAAGTCAGTGCCACGCTAGAGCAGCCTAAGAGCCGCTCCAATCAAACCATTTCCCTCCCACTTGGCGGGGAGAAGCGTGAGAGTGTGGGTGTCGTCTCCTCTCAGAAGCACCACATCCACGGGGTTCTGTGTTAGCAGGGGGGAGGAAGTTAGGAGATCTCTGCTAGCTCTCCCACGTTACATAATCAATAATACTCACTCCTTCAACCACGGCTAGTGGCAGGGCTTGGGGGATGCGAGGGGTGGTGGCCTCCACGTTGCCCAGTCGCACGATTTTGTCGTGGGTTTTGAGTCCCGCCGACGCGGCAGGCGAGCCGTCAGACACCACGCCCACGGTGGCAAAAGGCACCACGTGGTGGGTGGAGGTGGGTGTAGATGTGGTGGTAGATGTGGTGGTAGATGTTGTGCCATTGGATGTGGTGCCATTAGCACCCCCATTCGTCTCCACCGCCTGCCAATGACCCAGGACAGCCTCCTCCAGCTCCTTCTGAACCCCCTCAATGTCGTTTTCCAGCCGGATGATCTGGTGGCGAGTGCTTCTGATCTGGTGGACGTCGATATCGGCCCGGGGAAAGCCATCCACGGTCAGAGGAGTGGTCATGGTCACCTTGTGCGACTGCAGCACGTCGTAGAGCGCGTCGACGGTTTCCCGCAGCGAGTTGCGTTTGTTCTGGAGCTCGAAAATGTGTTGAGACATGGTGGAGTGGGTGGGAAGAAGAGCGAGTTAAACGTGGGAGAGGGTAAGTATTAGGTTAAGTAATGTTTGTTGGGAGGTTGTGGAGGAATGTAATGAGTGACGACGCCTAAAAGACTGGACAAACAGGGCATCAACTTTTTGAACCGTTCAAAATACTGTAGTAAATCTACCTCTTTTGGCAACAAACTGAAGCCTACAGTACACCTGGAGTATCATATTTAGTATATGTAGATTGCTCACTGATAGTCTGATGTACAGCCAATACCTTACCAATACTCTGGCTACAAGATCAACCAAATCATTCTCCTCACTCCATGGCTTCATTGACACTTAGACGGTGAGCCAAAAACATACGGTACCTACAAGTTCGATATGGGAATATTAGTTGCCAATAATTGATCGTGATTGTATCAATACCACGAGTGTAGATTCTACCCCCTTCAGGAGATCTGTTGAAAGACTCCTTCCCTCTGTACAGCTGATGATACAGCTGAGTATCCACACTTGGTTGACGTTAATACAGTATGTACTATACATGGTACACCTACTAATACGTTATCATCTGTTGTAAGACTTTTCCCCCTTTACAACTGACGATCCTATAGCTGACAACACAAGAGCTGATGATACAGCTGTATCCCAGCGTTTCAATAATAATATACTTGTTACATAATGTGCTTGTCTGTCGTACAGGCACTGCACTCGCTACTCCTTCTGAACCTCCTCGAGAGCCTGGGTATAGCTGGCTTCGGGGCCAATCTTGACCTCCTTGACCGCCAGCTTGCCGTTCTTGAAGATCCAGTGGCTTCGAATCACGCCCTTGGGCACCTTTCCGGGCGTCTTGGTGGCGCCCAAAAGGCCAATGAGCTCGTGCTTGGGGTCCGACAGCAGCTCGTACGGCGCGTTTTGCTTGGCCTTGAAGTTTTTCTGGGCAGACGTGGAGTCGGCAGACAGCCCGAAGACGGTGGCTTTGGCCTTCTGGAAGTCGTCGTACGAGTCTCGGAACCCACACACCTGTTTGGTGCATCCGGGGGTGGACGCCTTGGGGTAGGCGAAGATGACAACAAACGGTTCTTTGGCCACGACTGCGGACAGATCGATGGGATTGCTGTCCTGGTCGAGCAGCACCAGCTTTTCGGGCAGGGTATTTCCGATCTGGAGTTCTGTCGAGGCTTCTGAGTCGTCCTCGGTCTTGGCATCGGCGTCCTTCTCGACCTTGGAATCTTCCTCGGTCTTTTTGTCAGCCTTCTCCTCACTCTTCTCACTGCCATTCACCTTTTGCTTCTTTGCACGCTTGGAAGGCAACTCCTGGGGAGCAGGGGCCTTTTGTCCGGCCAATCGAGCTGATCTTCGGGCCATTTTTCGATCGGGTGGGTGGTGGGGGGACTTGGAAGACGGCGGGGCGGGATTGCGGCGAATTAAATTCCCTCAATCGTGCGGTTAAGAGGTTCGCCTACTTGCTCCACACTCATCGACACCATATTGGGAGGGGCCATTAGAGTTGCTGGATTGCAACATGTGGGAGAGACAGAGAGAGATGGACGATGGTGTGTGGGATGGGGTGGGTTTTTAGCCGCGGAGTTTTTCGGGATCGATTGGGGAGTGCTTGATTTGCCAAGAAATCAACTTTCTTCCCTTTTACCACCATCTCTACAGCTCAATTGAGTCTGCGGTTTTGCCACATGCTCTTGCAGTTGCCCGAAGGAGTGTACCAGTCTGTAGAGTAGTACTCCGTAGCTAGCTACCGTCTGAAGACAACAGTCATCTTATATAGGCACTTGTAGTGAATGTAAATGAAAGGGTCACGTGAAGTAGCTGAATGAACTTGTGCAAAGCACAAGTGAATGGACCAGTAGCACAAGAGCATGAGCGTAGTGAATGCGATGGTGCGAGACAATGATTGAAGAACAGTAGCTTTTGAGTGCGTAGCACGAGAAAGCGATAAGTAGAGTGTACAGTAGGTACATACTGTACCTTGTACTCGTACGTATGACAACCTATGCTTGTGCCAATAGCACAAGATCTTGAGCGAAGCGAATGCGATTGTGCGAGACAGTGGGGCAAGTAGAAGTACATTCTGTACTCGTACCAGCAGCTTTCAAACAAAACACCAGAAAGCGATATCTGTATCGATAGCACAAGATCATGGCATACCTGGTCCAGTGCTGTAGCTACTGGTAGTTACCTGTATTCTACAAGTACTTGTGACCACCTTATTTCGATCATGCGATTGTGTGGGACAGTATTATTCTAGGAAGCGTTATAAGTACCGGTACGGTATGTACATGAATCCGTAGCATGATATTTACCTACTTGTTCAAGCTTGTAGCGAAGCAGATCGACTATATATAGCCTACTGTATGAGAAGTGATGCGATACAAAGAGTGACTGACATTTCAACACGTTTTTTCCGCTTCAACTGAGTCAATCAAGTTTGGGCTACTGCAATGATCTCGTACTGTACCTGTGGATTGACGGTTTTAGCCGTCTCAAAGTCACCGAATCTGTAGAAGACCGTTGGTGGGGTGTTCTTGTGTAGACAGTTCAGAGATTCACGTTGCAGTGGAAGAGCCAAACAAGACTCGTTTGAAGAATGTATAATCATGCTGAGAGAGCTCCAGAACAAATAGTACTGTATCATCATGGTGACCACAGTTATGAGCTCAAAATGGGAAACAGACTTACAGCAGTATTGTACAGTACAGACTTTGATGGTTGTCCAACTTCTACTGGTACACTTTTAAAGATCATCCAAGGGCTGTCTCTTGTTCAGTGAACCTGTATACAGGCCAGGAGTTGATTTGAAAGCGTAGCTCGAAAGTCAACGACCAAAAAAGGTCTTGACAACAGGAGCAAAACAGGTCTCGAACAGGACCAAAACAGGTCTCGAACAGCAGGTCTCGAACAGGATCAAAACAACAGAAGCTGTTAGAGCGTGTGAGAGTCTGCTCATTCAAAAGACTGACACTCGTAAGAACGATTGATTGGACAAACAGCACCATCAAGACTCTCAACTTGAGCACTTCGATCTCGCAGTTGAAGTTCCTAGAAGCTTGCATTTCTTCTACTGTCTGTCTAAGCGTCATTGAAGAATAGTACGGGTACAGTATGGTTACAGAGAGTTAACCGTATAGTATGACCATCATTCAGTTATGGATCTCAGACCATGTTGGCGGATTTGCTGTTCACATCCAGTGTATCCCCAGACTTTCGTTGTATGTACTACTCGTACCAGGGTACACCAGTAACTACAATCATGCAACCCTCGCTAGGGTTATCAGATCCGATCATCATTGGATCTTCATTGGATCAACACTGCCGGCTGGTTGCCTTAGTCTTATTTTTCGAGGCTTAGAAAGTTCGTATTACGGGGTGGCTCGAGAACGAGTTACCCTTATTGGCCTTGAGTACGATACGACAGAGGTGACAGCCGATTCAGTATTTCAAGAGCAGGTCTGCCAGAGTTCAAAACTTCCTCATCCCCATGGACAAAAGTCTCTGCCTAAGACCCGTGCATGCCCTCGTGCCAAAGCAGACGTCCAATGAGACTCTTAGCAAACCTCGGTGTGACGTAATTCGAGCCCGCGCTCTCCGGGGTCTTGGATCGGCGCAACTCTACCGTCGTTTGGACTTGAGACATGGCTCGACAAAGGTCGCTAAAAATGTCCATCCTTGGTTTAGGCAGGGATCTGAGAGGCTGTACAGTACGAGTAGTCACATGGAGCTCAATGTAGTGTACCGGTAGTGTACTGTACTCGCACGAATAGAATGACGTCATTCACTCACCAAACCACCAAATACCGCACTGGAATCAACCACTGTCTCCTCATTCCACGGTCTTTGTTCTTCCCCGGTAAAGAGATTATGCAAGCGCATCTACCTAAGTGAGCGTGCTCTTCAAGACTGTCTTTGAATGGATGAGCTTGTTTGAAAGAAGAGAGAGAGGTTCTATGATAATTAGCTAACATGTAGCGGCAGTCGGTGGAAGAAAAACACTCAGAATGCCTCGAAGCGAGGGTTTAACGGTTTATTAGACTGAAGATTGAAGACTGATGAGACACTGAGACACAGCAGTGCAAGTACAACAAGTACAATACAAGTAAAGTCTTCGGCATCGGTCGGCTCCCAAATAGGTTCTCCGTCTCCGCACATTGGTAAGATTTACGCAACAGGTGCGTGGGCGCATGTCCAAGTATTCTCGACGATCCTGCTTGTGGAGGGGACCAACCACGGGTACAGTACAAGTACGAATACACCATGTGTAAGGTAGTTCTGATGTCAGCCCAAACCTGCTCACGTGACACACTAGCCTCAATCGAGCCCATTTCAAACACTACTTGTATGAATCACATGTATGAATCAAATGGCAGACTTCCGTCACGTTCCATAGAGACATGCACGGCACTGCTCGGCTAGCATTCTTCTTGGCGCACCAGACACACGGGGAGAGACCGTATCATACAGCAATTACGTCGCATGGCAGATGAAATTGATTGGTGACCGTGTGCAGTGCAAGGAGCCGGCATGTCGGCATGTGTGCACCTCTGCTGCCAGTCCATCTGATAATGAGTGGGATGGAGTGCACAAGTAGTACGCTGCAAAAGACGGTACAGGGTACAGTTCTCGAAGTATACGAAGAGTCAAACCACAACACCACACCACCACAGCGTCTCTCAGCCAATTGTTTCAAAGACAGTAATCGGAAAGTAATCCGACAGCATCCGACAGCATCCAGCTATAGGACACAACTGATCGTAGACTCCATCAGATTGCGCTCAACAAGCTCCCCTGGACAAGACAAGTCTTGGCACGGAGTCCGCCGAAAAAACCAAAGAGGGCAACCCAGTGCGCGTCTTGAAAAAACGAGCCCAGAAGATGCAGCCAAACGGCGCTCGGAACCGCAAAACAAAGACTATGCAGCATTAGCGTGAGTCAAAGAACCCTCCGGAGGCTTTTCAGCCAGAGTTTGGGGCGTTGCAGAGGCGCTACCCTGGTCCAGGTAGGGTTTGCAAAGAGATCAGATTGATAAAAGCTGGCAACTGTATTTTTCAGGCTGGTCTCAAGCGTACTGCATGCCAAACCTTGTATGTTAGGAAGTTTGTTTTATCTGATGGACCGGCGGATTTTTGCGCACGTCGTCAAAACGGCGATATTGGACTTGTTGGAAAGCTGAGTTTGAGGAAGTCGACTGTGGGTCAGCTGGAGAAGCTGCTCTCGAGTTTTCAGGCTGAAATTCGCTCCACAACCACCCTCCACAACCCCTCTTCCTTGGCACTCTTCCTTAGCAGATGAAAATGATAAACACACCATTCTAATTACGGAACCTTATTTGCCGAGTCCGCAAAAGCAACGTTTTGGTGGAAATTCGTGGAAATCCCGTGATACAATCGCAACACTAGAAATTGAAGCTTGCCACCGCATTCCCCTCGCCGTGAGCATCACAATGACACCAATAACGTGTGTGTATCTTCGAAAATGACCCCCCAAACCAACCCAAAACCTCCTCCATGCCCCCACCCACAGTGCAACTCTATTGGCCCCCAAATATCTATATAAACATCTAATCGATCGCATCTACATCTCTCCATCAGCTCCCCACACCCACAATGCTTCTTACCTCCATCTCCGCTCTTGCTCTTGCCTCTCTCACCGCCGCCCAGGCCCACGGAGAGCAGTTTGCTCAGTCCATGGGACCCGTCGCCTTCCTGTGGCCTCAGGACCGACCCTGGGCCGATGACGATGACAACACCGGACCCTGTGGAGCCGGATCGTCTGCCTCCATCCACAACCGAACCAACTTCCCTCTGACTGGCGGCCACATTGCTCTGGTTGCGCAGGACGAGGCCTGGGGTATCCGGGTTCGAATCTCGTACCAGAACAACCCTACCTCGGAGGACGACTTTGAGGACATCTTCACGGGCAACATTTCCGCCGAGGCCGACAAGGGCCACGCGTGCTACCGGTTCCCCGATCTCCCCAGCAACGTGCGGGACGGCCAGAACGGAACCATCCAGCTCGAGTACAACGCCATCGACGGCACCCAGAACATCTCGCACTTTGTGTGCGCCGACGTGTTTTTTGTCGAGCGAAACCAGTTCCAGAACACGGGCTTCTCCGCCATGTGCTTCAACACCTCCGATGGCGAGATTGCCCCCGACTCCACCCCCACCACCCAGGAGGTTGCTGACGGCAAGATCTCCGATGCCCCCACCGGATCTGCTGCCGCTGCTAAGACCTCTGCCGCCGCCACTTCCAACTCCAAGGAGAAGAACTCCGCTTCTGCCGTCAAGGCCGTTCTGGGAGGCGCCATGGGAGCTGCCGGTATCGCTCTTGCTCTCATTTAAGGGAGGGAAGACAGACCGACCAAAATATGTACGATACGACAGTAATGAGTAATGATTATGATTAACGATGACGGTGTGACGATGTGACGATGTTACAATGTAGCATTGTGCTGTAGAGCTTTCACCTTGTGTGGACACTAGCTAGTATCACCTACGGAGTACTGTACCATGCCTTACATACAGCATATAGTATCAAGGCTACTCAGTGTTGTAAAAGCCCATATAAACATACCAATCGACTCAGCTTGAGACCGCGAATCGATTGGTGGACTTCTCATCATCGTTTATTGTATATCCGTGCTAGAAATGGCATCCCTGTCGACCAATACAGTCAGCTGAACAGATAAACAACTCAACAACACACTACATAGATCCATCTAACTCTTGAACATGGCTCAGCTAGGGTACCTGTACATTTTTGTATTGAGCATTGCTAGTCTAATCATACACCCCTACCTTTCAGTACGGAGCAAACCGCTCCTCCTTCTTGTCCTTCTTGTCTTTCTTTTCCTTCTTTTCCTTCTTCTTCTTGTCCTTCTTGTCGGCCTCCTCCTTCTCCTTCTTTCGTTTCTCCTTCTTCTCGCGCTTCTCGCGCTTCTCCTTCTTTTCCTTATCGTCCTTCTTGTCCTTCTTTTCCCTCTTGTCCTTCTTGGGAGTCACCTCCTGCCATCCCTCATCATCGCCTCCCATCTCAGCGTCTTCGGTCGACACAGAGTCGCCAAAACCAAGCTGCAGACTGGGCACGTTCCACAACCGAATGTAGCCATCCTCTCCTCCCGTGTAGACAGCATCGTTGGCAGCATCCAGATACACGGCTCGAACCACCTCGGCTCCATGGGCCTCATGAAGAGTCACCACACCGGCAGCCTCGTTCTCGTAAGTCACGGTCTCGTTTCGGAAAGGCAACAGCTGAACCTGTCCAGGAGCATACGTGTCTGCGTTGTTGGAGCCCGAAATGACGTATCCAGGCACAATATCGGCCACGTACTCGCATCCAAACTTGTCCCGCACGTCTCCAAACTCCAGAGGCTCGCGAGCAACCTCGTCGTCCTTCTCAAAGTCCATCTCGTAGATGCTGAGGGTCTCCATGTGTGAAATGACGTAGACCCTGTTGGCCGAGGTGAAGCCAGCACAGTGGATAGACGAGTCGTGGTTGAACACCTGCTTGACCACCTCGTCCTGGTCGGTTTCTTTGATATCGTAGACGTTGACCAGCCCGTCTGTGCTTCCTGACACGACAATGTTGTCTCTGGTTGGGTGAAACCGCAGCTCGGTGACATCGTCGTTGTGAACGTCGGGAAACTCGATGAACGGCATGCCATCGGCCTTGGGTTTGGTCACGTCCCACAGACAGATGCCGGCGTCGGTTCCCACCAGCTCGGAGCCTCCCACAACCACATTGTCTCTGAAATCACAGCTGACAATGGGGCCCAGCGTGCCCTGTTTCATCCACAGCAGAGGCGTGTTGGAGTCTCCGTTTTTCTCCCGCAGATCCCACAGCTTGACTCCGTCGTCTCCCCAGGAAATGACGGTACTTTCGTCAAAGTTCTTCATCCCAACGATCCGTTCGTGGCTCTTGTTCACCACCGTTGTGTTTTGCGAAAGGTCCAGAGACACCAGATGGATGGAGTTGTCTGACAGAGCCACAGCCACGGCTTTTCGAGCAGGCACCGAAGCAATGGCAAGCACGTATTCCTTGCTTGAAAGTTGGAGTTCTTTAGCCGCAGAAATGTTCATGTTGAGTGTTGTGAAAACTTGACGTTCTCGAGACAATCGTTTTATCACGGCTCACAAAAAATACTGCAGACTGCGTCTCAGACGTACCCATGGTGTAATCTAGCAGAAATGGGGAGGACCGAGAAAAACTCGGCTGAACCGGTAAAAGCGAGTCCTACGACTCAAATCAACTGCACGTGACTAGTTGATTACTAATATCCAGTCGGCTTGGCAACAGCTCTTTTTTCGCTTAATAATAATGCTGACCGTATTCTGTCTCATGTTGCTTCATGGTCACAGCCAACCTCCCCGAACGAGTAGTACCTACACAGCCTTAGTCAGCTATTCCAGACAAGTTGGGTCACGTGATCAGATATTTCGAGCGCGAATATTCTTCCCAACCCTTTAGTCTATTCAAACAGACAGTTCTCCTCGTTCTTCCAGTTATCCCGTTCTTCCCGTACTGTACAACTTCAGGGCAAGGGTTATTTTAATTTTCGTCACGTCCAAAAAAAAACCCATAATCTAGACCGACCGACCCACCAAACCACACAACACCTCCACCTACACTCTCCACATGTCTTCTGTCGTGAAAAAGGGCACCAAGCGGTTTGTGCCCAAGGTCCAGCCGCGCGCGGGCCGTCGAAGACTGTCGTCCGTGACCCAGAAACCCAGCGCAGCAGCCACCAAACAACTCAAAGACGCCGCGTCCAAACTAGTTTCCAACGAAGAGGCCATTGCTGAGGAGGACGTGTCGCTTCCAGCCACTCCCCAGGCTTCTCAGAGCGCTCCTGTTGCTGCCGACGAGTCTTCTGTGTCGTCTCAGCCTGCTCTCAAACTTCTTCCTCGACCTCGCGCTCGAATTTCAGCTTCTCTGGCTGAACGGCCTGCCTTTGCGTCTCGTCTTGAGTCTCAGAAGGAGGTTTCCGGCTTGGCTTCGCCTCCGTCGTCGCAGGTGACGCAAGTGGAAGAGAGTTCTACCACCACAACTCGATCGTCAGGTTTTGCAGTAGTCAACAGGACTATTGAAGAGACCACCATAACCACGCGCTCAAGTCTCACGCGAAGTGGCAAACGAAATGCGGAGGAGATTTCTGGCTCCAGCTCGTTGCGATCCACGCAGCGAGGAGACGACGACGAAGAGGAGGCCAGCAGCAGCAGTGGAACCAACAGTACCAACCTGGAGGGAGTGACTACAGACGTGCTGGTGCTACGAGACACGGAGGAAGACGATGAGTCATCACCCTCAGAGCCTATCACGCACATCTCCGTGGCTGGCAGGGCTCGTAAGGGCCCCTCGGGTCCTCTGTTGCCTCCAAGACGGCTTCCCGATCGAGCCAACAAGGTGTTTGATGCCGAGACTCTGTATCTGGTTTCCGGCCGCAGCAAGCCGTCGATTTTCATCGACAACCCCGACGAGTGGACCCTGGACCCCGAAACCGTCACCATGGCGCAGTTGTGTTCGGATGTGCGGATGGGCAAGAGTTCCGAGGAAAACGACGAGGCCGTGAGACACAAGGCAGCTTTAGAGCGTCGACGAGACAACTACCGTCGTGCGAAAAAGTGGATTGAAGACAGTCGCGAAGGAGAACCGAACCTGCGATGCAATCTCGACATGAAGGGCAAAGAGCTGCCTGTTCCGACCCTGGAAGAGGCTCTAGCCTACAACTCCAACTACGTGCGGCCCAACGAAGGGGTTCGGGACGACGGCTTTGAGTACATCAAGGCCGAGGGTATCCCCCTGGACATGGCAGCTCTGTTTGACGAAGATGACGAGGAGCAGGCCAAGAAGAAGGGAGCCAAGCCCAAGAGCGAGCTGAGGGCCAAGCAGGATATGGCCGTCAAGGCTCTGGACAGTGCGCCCAACCGCCGAACGAAACCCGAGCTGAAAATCAAGGGCGGCAAGTTTGTGGTGGACCAGTCGTCGACGGTGGTGGATCGTCACGAGCATGTAGAGGCCGGACGAGACCAGCGAGAAGTCGAGGAGATTGTCAAGGATTTCTCCAAGCCCACAACGTCGGTGACGCACCGCAAGAACGAAAAGGCGGCGCGGTGGTCGACAGAGGAAACCACGCGCTTCTTCATCAAGCTCAGCGAGTGGGGCTCGGACTTCAATTTGATTTCGCAGTTTTTCCCCGGCCGAACGCGCCGCCAGATCAAAAACAAGTTCAAGCTCGAGGAGCGCAACAACCCCACCAAGATCCATCTGGCGTTGGCGCGAAAACTGGACATTTCCATCGACCAGTACAAGACCAAGGAAGGCACGTCGGTGCTGGACACGGCCAAGGAGGTGGAGCGCAAGCTGGAGAAGATTCGAACCGAGCACGCCGAGCGAATGAAGCGCGAAGAGACCGCCAAGGCCGCGGCCAAGAAGGCCGACCGAGCCCAGGCGCTGGAGAAGGAGAAGCAGATTGTTTCTGGCCACGACAAGAAGCTCACTCGAGGCCAGAGAGCCAAGAGACTGAGAAACAACGAGGAGGTGGTTGGAGAGCTTCCGGTGAAGCCCGAACGAAGGTAGCCAAACGGGTAGCCTTAGACTATAGTGTTATTTATTGTATTTATGTATCTGCGGCAGAAGCTGAAGGTAGCTCTAGTTTGACGGTACAGTCAGTTAGGCCAATTGTCCAAGATTCAGAGCGATACGTCTCGAAAGCCGCAACTTGCAGAACACTTGTCAATCGATTCCAGGCGTATCAGTCAATCACCACATATACCGATGTGCTGCTAATTGCCTAAATATCACCTACCAGTTCGTTTGAGCGTTTTGCCTATGAATTCTGGTCTTCAGCCCCTCTGGTGTCATGATCTTCGTAGATGATGAATGGTAATGATTTCACCGTTCGACTCATCGTCTTCTGCTGATTCCAGTGCTCAGTATCAATGTCCATAGATAGACGCGCTCCTGCAATAAGACTTGATAGAAAGAAACGCTCACATAAGAGCATAGATGAACTGAACATGTGATATGAAATCTCGTGAATTGTAACCACCAGTCAAAAAAGACCGTCAAGTCGAATCAACAGACAGCGTAGAGTGGAATGGTACTGTTTTGGTGGGACTTATAATACACCTACAACTCCATACTTGTAGACATCGTCGACTGACTTTACCTGTAAAGTACATACTGTAGGCAACAATTGTTCAGAATAGATCTTTAAACATCAAATGAATCATGCACTGTATTCATCACCGATTGCTAATCGATGTAACACGAAAAAGCGACATTTTCAGGCATCTCTTTCCAACATCACTTGGCCAGATCTTCGTGGAGGAGCACCGAATCAAATGGTTGAATATGTTTACATCTCTTAAAAAGGAGCGCCGATTCAAATACTTGTAGTCGAATATGGACACTGATTCATGCGAACGATTTGAACACTGTTTTGCTAGGCTATCAACAGCCCCATGGGTCAAGACCTTTGTGAATCAAACAGACAGTGGGGAGGCGTCACAGCTTCAACATTACAGAGCTTGATTGGTCCTCCTACAACTGCTCTTGTTTTTAACAGTTGGAGCCTACTGTACTTGAGAGCAAACAGATCTCTCACCACGTTTTCAAAGGCCAATCTGACTAGCTGCTACAAGTGTGTCTATCCAGTGCAAACAGATACCGATAAATGATCGAGTTGAAGGCTTTTTTAAAAAGGCAGATTTCGCCAGGTTTGTTTAAAACCGATATATATTACTGGGTCATGTTCCATGTCTACTCATACACTGTTTGGAGGTGTTCACCACCACTTTACGACACCCCCAATGGTATGAGTAAGCACAATACAGTATATCCATTGATCGCGCTTGTGCTGATTCCAACAATCTAGAGATCAGAGATGTGCGATAACGACGCGAAAAATATATGATGCATTAGCTACCATGGTATGTACTACAGATCAGACCTCTTACTGTACCCATTATGTGGGTTCCCAGTTCACTCATATTTTGCTCAATTATACGAGTTGGTACAGCAAATCTCACTGATGAAGCTGAAGGTCGTGAATCAGTTTTGTTCCAAATATTCATTCATTCGAATTCATGGTACCAGTACAGCACAATCATCACAGAAGGTAACAACTGTTCAAAACAGACGTACACATATTCACACCGATTACTAATCGATATAGGCTTACCCTCATCTACACACCACCTCAACACGGTATCATTAAATTAATTAGTAGGCTCGTACACTTAATAACTCAAACTGGCTAGTACTCGGCCTCAAGGTCATCGTCATAGGCGGAATCGGCGCCCACCTCCTCGTAGTCTCGCTCGAGAGCAGCCAGGTCCTCTCGGGCCTCGCTGAACTCGCCCTCCTCCATACCCTCGGACACGTACCAGTGGACAAAGGCTCGCTTGGAGTACATGAGGTCGAACTTGGCGTCCAGCCGCTTCCAGGCCTCGGCAATGGCGGTGGTGTTACTCAGCATGCACACGGCTCGGTCGACCTTGGCCATGTCGCCCTCGGGAACGTACTGGGGAGGCTGGTAGCAGATTCCAATCTTGAAGCCGGTGGGGCACCAGTCGACGAGCTGGATGGACTTCTTGGCCTTGATGGACGCCACGGCAGCCTGCACGTCCTTGTTGACCACGTCTCCTCGGTACAGCAGACAGTTGGCCATGTACTTGCCCTCTCGCAGGTCGCACTTGACCATCTGGTGGCTGGGCTCGAAACAGGCGTTGGTGATCTCGTTGACGGAGTTGGACTCGTGGTTGGCCCGCGACTTGGAGATGACGGGGGCGTAGGTGACCAGAGGGAAGTGGATTCGGGGGTAGGGGACCAGGTTGGTCTGGAACTCGTTGAGATCGACGTTGAGAGAGCCGTCGAACCGCAGAGAGGCCGTCACCGAAGACACGACCTGGGCGATCATTCGGTTGAGGTTCTCGAACGAGGGCCGCGAAATGTCCAGGTTTCGTCGGCACATGTCGTAGATGGCCTCGTTGTCGACCATGAAGGTACAATCGGAGTGCTCCAGGGTGGTGTGGGTTGTGAGGACGGAGTTGTAGGGCTCGACGACGGAGGTGGAGACCTGGGGGGCGGGGTAGACGGCAAACTCGAGCTTGGACTTCTTGGGGAAGTCGACCGAGAGTCGCTCCAGCAGAAGCGCTCCGAATCCGGAGCCGGTTCCTCCACCAAACGAGTGGGTGAAGAGGAAGCCCTGCAGACCGTTACAGTTGTCGGCGACTCGTCGGACCCGGTCCATGACCTGGTCGATCAGCTCCTTGCCCACGGTGTAGTGGCCTCGGGCGTAGTTGTTAGCGGCGTCCTCCTTGCCCGTGATGAGCTGCTCGGGGTGGAACAGGTTCTTGTACTTTCCGGTTCGCACCTCGTCCACCACGTTGGGCTCGAGGTCCACGTAGATGGTTCGGGGCACGTACTTGCCGGAGCCGGTCTCGGAGAAGAAGGTCGAGAATCCCTCCTCTCGAGATCCGGTCTTTCGATCGGGGTCGAGGTATCCATCGGGCTGGATGCCGTGCTCCAGGCAGTAGAGCTCCCAGCACGAGTTACCAATCTGGCAACCGGCTTGACCGACTGTTGTTAGTATGGTTAGGGGGGGAAATACACCCAAGTGGCGTTGCACAACACGGACACTGTTACATGTTTGAGACGTGAATCGCGCGAATTCGGAGATGGAATCCACATTGGAAACTCCCATACCGTCCCCCTGTGTCGAATTCGCGAAACGATCGGATTACATGTTTTGTGTTGTTGTGTTGGCGTGTTTGTGTCACTATTTTTCGCCACAATCGCGTCGACTTTGCGATGGACAAAACGCGTCATACCGAGCTCTGAACCTCCACAAACACGCCGGTCCTCCGTTCTCCATACTCACCATTAATGCTGATGACTTCTCTCATGATTTGTGTAGTTGTGTGTGGTGGAAAGGGGAGGAGATACAGGAGAACAAGTTTGGCGACAGTAAACCGCAATAAGGTTTTGGGACTTGTGTGGTGACCAGCCAAACAACGGCGGTTGCCTGGGCAACGCGACGTGACCGGTAACCTAAGAAACACTGTAGGGTAACGGAGAGGAAATTGGGGGGACAGGCGGTGGACGTTGTAGTGAAGCTATTGAGATGAAAAGTGGTTTGTTGTGTTGCCCTAGACGTGGGTACTATAGTAGTATACTTTTTCTGGCATATTTGTCTCGTAAAACCCCCCTTTAAACGACCTTTACTCCCCCCCAACTGCCTCTACCTTCCCTGTTGAGCTTACCCGTCTGTCATGTTTTCGTGATAGAGTTTCGCGCAGCTGAAAATACGCGAAAGGGGGCGAAACGCGACACCATGGGGGTGGCGATTTGGGCGCTTGGATTGTTTGGATGATTAGTAATGAGCTGTATATGGTAGTTATTGCTTAGTCATGGCTGTTTCTCAAGTCACGTGACAAAAGGAGCCGATACTACAATAGGGGCTGTTGCTCTGTCATGCACATGATTGGTTCTACGCTACTGTAAGTCAGGGGAGAGGTCGGATCTACAGTGCGAGTAATGGCTACAGTGCGTGCAACGGTTGTGGGTTCGGTTCTCAGTTGTGTCGTTGGGAGGAGGTGTGTGTGAATACCAAGCCATGGCTATGGAGACCGATTTACGAGCACAAGTACGATAGTCAGTTCAAGAAGAGCGTCGTTGTAAGAAAAATTGTACCCGACTTGACACCAATCGAACAAGCAGAAAACGCTGAGTGAAATGATGCGTGATTTGCCAATAATCGCCATACAAAATCCGACCCTAGAGACTGCTAAAATCGACAGCCAACATCAACAGCCAACATCAACAGCCAACATCAACAGCCAACATCAACAGCCAACATCAGCCAATATGCTCAACTGGCTGCACCTGAACCCATAAAGAGAGAGACCATAAAGAGAGGGAAAGACAGGGAGACCATAAAACAGGTTGTTTTACACAACCAACCAAAGTGAGACATGAGAGAACTGCGAGATGGCGATCAGTGGTGATCGTCGGTGGTTAGACGGTCACCTCACCCGAACAGGGGTGATTTTTGTTGGGTAGGACGAAACACCTGTTATTGCTCAGACTTGTTCTTGCTCTGACCTGTTCATGCTCCGTCTTGTACTCGTACTCCTCCTCAAATGGCATAGACTGACATACCGTCGGGCTACCGCGGCTGTTCCGATTGGACGGAGCAATTGTCGTGTGTCCATATAATTTTCCCACCCGTATGGTCCAAAAAAAAACACACAATCATATGACTTTTCTCCCCTGCTTCTTAGATTGGTACGAGGTGCGAGGTGGTCTTACTTGGCCAGTATTGCGATACAGCATTGTAGGGGTAAATGGACCACTATTTCGCACTATTCCATACCACTCGCCACACCCCGGAAGGACTCCAGCCCCAATATCGCATCCCCTCTTCGTTGCGGTCATTCCCGTACCCCACACTCCCCCACATTTGATTTCTTTTTTCCTTTTTTCCCTTTTTTTCCCGTTTTTCTTGTCTTCGTTTTTTCCTCATAGCCGTGCAATAGCCGGTCTTTTTGCAGGTTCCGGGAGAAGAGCCGCCGGAGCGGTTCCTGGCGAAATAATTATCTCGGGGCCAGTAATACCTGGAACGGCTGGAACGGGTGAAAGTGCTTGTAAGCGCTTGTTAGAGCGCCCACTCCGTTAATATCCTGTTGGATACGAGCAGACAAGCAAGTGCGGGGGTCGTGCGACAACACGCACCATTAGAATGAAAACGGTACGTACGGGTGTGGACGTTGAGACAATGGGAAAAAAGGAAGAACCAAACCAACTGTTTGAGAAAAGTGGGCTCATTGTGACTGGACCGTGTTCCTGGAGATGGAATTGTGCGAGTAGCGATGAAGTCACCCTACATCGTCTTACATCATCTTACATATTGTACAAGTAGGGAGAACATACGGTACATACAATGTGCTGTAAGAGTGTACATTCATCAGTAGATATGATACTTCATCATCCGTATTGATTGTTCGTATTGATGGTTCGTATCGATTGTTCGTATCGAATTCTTCTTACCCTCGTACATCCACAGCAGTCGCCTGGCTGAGTCACGGGTGCAGTCGCAACTGTCAACTGCCATAATAGCGGCTCCGTTTGCTCGGAGATTCCGGAAGAGTGAGTTTGGCCATGGCCCTGGTTCGGGCTTGGCCTGAGTCTAAGACTATTATTACCATAGCTCTCTCAATTATTGATAACAAACCGATTAATGCGCGATCCGAGGGGGGCGGTTGCAGCGATAAGGTAGGTTGCTGAGGAACCGGTACCCCGGATATCGCTGCGGTTGCTGTGGAAGGCTTTACCTGGATTTGGGCAAGTGATGGAACAAGTGAGGGAGGAACAAGTGAGGGAGGAACAAGAGGAACAAGTGTGTAGGAAAAAACAAAGAGTTTTTATTTTTTTTGGAAATTCAAGGACTCGAACAAGCGTTCTTTGGTGTACAGTAACTCAAGGTCCAAGGAAGTGTAAACGGAGGTTAGAGAAAAAACGCAAAACGAAGAAATCAAAAAGCCAGCTGTGCCGTGTTTTTGGGAAAGAGCAGCCGAGAGAGGAATACCCATGCGAAGAGAAAACGCCCAAAAGCGCGCGGTACGGCCCAGCCGTGGACGTCCATGTACGTACTTGTGAGCGGTGCAAGTGCTGTACCGTGCCACCCAGCTGTCTATCCATCTGGTACGGCTACCAACTTTAAGCGGGTCGTCAACCTACGATTCTGAATCTTGACGCACGGGAGGGGGGGCACTTGTGCTCGTACTGTACCAGTACAATAGGGTATCGTGAAGCTCCTTTTGGTGACCAAGAATCGCAACCACCTTTCCGCCCTTCTCCTCGGTGCACAGCTGTGTCTCCTTGGTCACCCCCACACGGAACACGGAAGTCCAAGCCCGAGGATACACCGTAGAGGCAAGGAGGAGGAGGGCCCAGACCTGCCAACCCCCCCAGTTGCACCAGTCCCACCCCGTCGGCACCAAACCTGGCACCAAACATGCACGGTGATGGCATAGGGCGAAATGGAGTTTGAGCCGAGTGGATCGATCGACAGCCGGAAACCGAGCTAGGAGACGGGCGAGGAGACCGGACTTTCGAGAAGACGGACTTTCTATATGTCCGTTTGGTGCAAGTGTGACCAGTGGAATGTTACAGTATCGTACAGTAAGATTTGCCAACGTCTACGGTAGGATTGCATAGGATAGTCTACAAGTACAAGTGCGATAGACCACGCCCAACAGCTCAACACCGCTCTGGTTCCCCGCATTTCTCTTGTGGTTTACTTGTCTGGCCACGGCGGTAATAATGCCTTCCCCAGAGTGGTCAGACAAGATGATACGGGTAGGGTAAGTGCAGGTGGTGGACAGGTGCAAACAAGTGCAAAAAGGTCCTTCCCTCAACAAGGCAAAGTCAAAGCTGGGCGTTTAGGTGGAGCTTTAGGAGCTTCAGGTGGAGCTTTAGTCGCAGCTTTAGAGGTGGGACTCGTTGGGAGAATGCGCCAAAACCATGTGCCAGGATCCGTTAAGGTAGCATTAATTAGAGCATTAGAATGACGTTTGAAGGGGGGTAAAAAAGGGGTTCTAAGTGACGATTTATGACGGGTTTATCGAGTACGGTGGGGGAACACCTCCAACACGTGACCACTGGCCAGTCGGGACTCCGCCAAGACCGCCCAGAAAACCTACACGTCACCTATACAGACGGGCATAACTTTTTCAGGGCCGCTTGGGGACCGAAAGTTAAACATCAACGGCGCGATCAAACAGCCAACTGTTGGTACGGTACCATCAGCCTTGAAATTAGTATGGTCACAGGCATATACTTGGTACGGAGTACTGCATTGGGAAGGGGGGTTCATTGTCCTACCTGGTAGTCTCTGCAAGTCGGAAGAGAACGAACTTTGGGCGCTGATTTTTGGGGGTTATTCTTTTTCTTTCTTTTTTTTTCTTTTTTTTTTCCATCTTTTCGGATGATTTTTTCTCACCCTCCGGCAGCAGGACGGATACACTTGGCGGGTATAGAGTTGTCCCCAGGAGAGGAGTTGCAAGCGCTTCTGGCCATGGAGGTAGCTACAATTAGCCAGTGTGGCGTATACTACAGTATTGGAGCTAGCTAGAGTATCTACAGACTAGCACGGTCCAACGTGACGTCAGCATGGCATAAACTAGTCGGTCAAGATAGGCCATGGTACGAGCAGGTGACGGTGAAACTTTTGGTGGAAAATAAGACGGAGAAAACGGAGGTATTCTTTTTTCCCGCCTTTTTGTGTTATTTGTTTTGTGTTATTTTGTATTTTCCAACTACCGCCGTTCTCTTGGCTTTTCGTTATACACCTAGTTGCCCTCGATTAACCGGAGAGATTTGAGTTCGGAGGTTTGGGGGTCATGTATGAGGAGGAGCAAGATGCTACACTTAGAGTAATGGCAGCAGAGTCACATGAGGGCGCAAGTGTATGGCCTTAGCGGGGTGGTCAGATTGTCGAAAAGACCTCTTTGATCCAACCTCTACATCCTGTAGTATGGGCGGCCTCCTATCGTACCAAAATCCTGGACTTGTCTCGTGACAGCTTTACCTTTAGACTCCAGCCGCACACGTACATCAAGAGCAGTCGCTTTGATAAGCCTAATTCGGAATTCCCCGTTTGGGCGCCAGCTGTCTCTTGTATGCATGTAGCGCTGACTTTGCACCTAACACAGTGCACTCTCCCCGTCGGCTCACACAAGCCCATAATGTAGAGTGCAAAAGATCGGAGGGCAAAAAAAGGCTTGGCTTATGGGTGCAGGAAATATATAAGACCTGGCAAGGGCAAGTACCATCTTTTTCCCCCAAGTTTCTCCAAACCTCCAAACCGACCCTTTTCACCCCGAGTCCAACCCCACCAACTCCACTGCACAAAACGACGTGAGAAAAGAAAACCCATGAATTAGTCTAGACCATACAAGTCTTTCCGCTCTCTCGCCTTTTTCTTTTTTTTTTCTTTCTATTCCCCCAGAATTGAAAACAATGACTGATAACATTTCTCAAACTTCTACACCTGCTGTGGCCTTCCACACTCTGGACGTGCAGCAGGTGTTGAGCCACTTTGCCTGTGATGAGGAGCAGGGTCTTTCGTCGTCGCAGGTGGCCACCCAGCGCCAGCAGCATGGGCCCAACGCGCTGGACACCGGAGACGCGGTTTCGCTGCTCCAGGTGATCATTGGCCAGTCGTGCAACGCCATGATCATGGTGATGATCATTGCAATGTGCGTGGCGTTTGGCATTCGAGACTGGATTTCCGCCGGCGTCATTGCCGCGGTCGTGGTCATCAACATTGTCGTGGGCGTCATCCAGCAGTACAATGCCGAAAAGACGCTGGACTCGCTCAAAAACCTGTCGTCGCCCAACGCCAACGTGATTCGAGACGGCAAGGAGCTGACGGTCGAGTCCGAGGAGGTTGTGCCCGGCGACATTGTGACCGTCAAGGTCGGAGACACGATTCCGGCCGACTTCCGACTCATTTCGGGCGTCAACTTCGAGACCGACGAGGCCCTGCTCACTGGCGAGTCTCTGCCCGTTGTCAAGGACGAAAACACGCTCGATGACCCCGTTTGCCCCGTTGGAGACCGAATCAACATGGCCTTTTCTTCGTCGGTCGTGTCCAAGGGCCGAGCCAAGGGTATTGTCACTTCTACGGGCATGAACACCGAGATTGGAACGATTGCGCGATCGCTGCAGGGCGAAAAGACCAGTTTCCGAAAACCCAAGGACAACTCGTTTGGTGCCAAGATGTCTGCCTTTGGCGGAACCATGGGCGACTACATCCAGACCTTCCTGGGCACCAACACCGGAACCCCTCTGCAGATCCGTCTGGCCAAGCTGGCCGTTCTCATTTTCGTCATTGCCGTCATCATGGCCATTGTGGTCATGGCTGCCCAGAAGTTCGATGTCACCCGAGAGGTGGCCATCTACGCCGTGGCTGTTGCTGTTTCCATGATTCCCGCTTCGCTGGTGGTCGTTCTGACCATCACCATGGCCGTTGGAACCAAGATTATGGTCAAGCGAAACGTGATTGTGCGAAAACTCGACTCTCTGGAAGCTCTGGGAGCTGTTAACGACATTTGCTCCGACAAGACTGGTACTCTGACACAGGGAAAGATGGTGGCGCGAAAGTGCTGGGTGCCCTCGCTCGGTACTCTGTCTGTGCAGAACATCAACCACCCCTACAACCCGACCGAGGGCTCTGTGGAGCTGCGCCGAGTCAACCCCGTGCAGGACGCCCGAATGAGCCTCAAGGTGATCAAGAAGGAGGACCAGGACCTGTCTCTGTCGCCCTGTGTGTCGCGCTACTCCAACAAGTCCGTGTCCATCAAGGCCCTCAACGTCAACGAGCTGAGCGAGGAGTCTTCTTCTGACGACGACCCCGAAATCATCTCCCACACCCACATCCCCACGTCTCTGGCCTCCTGGCTCTACACCGCCACTCTGGCCAACATTGCCGAGCTCAAGAAGGACGACGAAAACGACTGGATCGCCACGGGAGACCCCACCGAGATTGCCATCCAGGTGTTCACGTCGCGACTCGGCTTTGGACGAGATACCATTGCCTACACGCACATTGCCGAGCACCCCTTCGACTCCACCATCAAGCGAATGTCCGCCATCTACACGGACAACGAAAAGAGCCAGTCCACCGTCTACACCAAGGGCGCCGTGGAGCGAGTTCTCGAGTGCTGCACCACCTGGATCAATGCCGATGGAGCCGTTGAGGATTTCACCCCCGAGGTTGACCAGATGGTTCAGGAGCAGATGGACGCCTTTGCCAAGCAGGGTCTGCGAGTTCTGGCCTTTGCCACCCGACCCGTCGATCTGTCTGTCGAGGACGCCAAGGACCGAGCCAAGATGGAGCAGAACCTGTGTTTCCTGGGTCTCGTCGGTATCTACGATCCCCCGCGAGTCGAGTCTGCCGGCGCCGTTTCCAAGTGTCACAAGGCCGGTATCAACGTCCACATGCTGACTGGAGACCATCCTGGAACCGCCCGAGCCATTGCCGAGGAGGTGGGTATTCTGCCTCGAGATATTGCCGACTACCCCGAGTCCGTGATTGCCGCCATGGTCATGACGGCCATGCAGTTTGACGCGCTTTCCGACGAGCAGATCGACGCTCTCCCCGTTCTCCCCCTGGTCATTGCCCGATGTTCCCCCACCACCAAGGTGCGTATGATCGATGCCCTCCATCGACGAAGCCGATTCACCGCCATGACCGGAGACGGAGTCAACGATTCGCCGTCTCTGGCCAAGGCCGACGTGGGTATCGCCATGGGTATTGCTGGTTCCGACGTGGCCAAGGATGCGTCAGATATCGTTCTTTCTGACGACAACTTTGCCTCGATTCTCAACGCCGTGGAGGAAGGCCGACGAATGGCCGACAACATCCAGAAGTTTGTGCTGCATCTGCTGGCCGCCAACGTGGCCTTCTGCGTCTTTGAGATGGTCGGCCTCGTGTTTATGGACTCGGACGGCTTCTCCACCTTCCCCATCTCGCCCATTGAAATCCTCTGGTGTCTCATGGTCACCTCTGCTCTCCCCGCCATGGGTCTGGGTCTCGAGGAGGCTCAGCCCGACCTCATGGACCTGCCCCCACGTGACCCCAAGAAGGGCGTCTTCTCCTACGAGCTGCTCATGGACATGATGGTCTACGGCCTGATCATGGCCGGCCTGTGTCTGGGATCCTTTGCCATTGTCGTCTACGGAGACGGAGGAGGCGAGCTGGGCCACCTGTGTAACAAGGAGTACTCCGAGTCGTGCCACTACGTGTTCCGAGCCCGATCCGTGGCGTTTGCCGAAATCACCTGGTTCATGCTGTTCCTGGCCTGGGAGGTGGTGGACATGCGACGGTCCGTCTTCATCATGTGTCCCAAGAAGGCCTTCAACAACCTGTGGCGAAACCAGCTTCTGTTCTGGTCCGTCATCGGTGGCTTCTTCACCGTGTTCCCCTGCATCTACATCCCCGTCATCAACGACAAGGTCTTCCTCCACAAGGGCATTTCCTGGGAGTGGGGCATCTGTTTTGCCGCCCTCGCCATCTTCCTGGTTCTCGTGGAGCTGTGGAAGTTTGGTAAGCGAGTCTACTTCCGACGACAGGACGCTGGCATGGCCAAGGACGACGTTTTCGACGCCTGGGCCGACATGGAGAAATAAGATAGATTATTAGATGTGCTTTGAGTATTTATTGAATGATTGATTAATAATTAATGGTTTGAGTGTAGCCACAACAATTTGAGTCCGTAGAGTATTTGAAACAAGCAAAAGTAAGACAGTGTACTTATGGAAAGATGAAGACAAATATGGGCAGCAAAAAATCAACACTGACCACTGCCAAAAAACAACTGATTTCTGACAGGATCGAACTGCCGACGTTCCGCGTGTAAAGCGGATGCCATGACCAACTAGACCAAGAAACCGGAGGTTAATTTTTTTAGGAAATCTGGCCTCTGCAATCTGGAGCCTGGATCACGTGACCGCGAAAATTTGAGTCGCGATTTGCTCAACACTGGGATTATATATAGGGAAAGGATCGGTGTAGGATGAAACAACGAGGTTCAATTCACACGATCTAACTGTTAAAATACACACCTCTATCGTTTAAAGGTGACTTCTAATGACTTCTACTTTTACAGCATCCATGGATAACGCATATACTAAACTATTAAGGGAAATGAGCCGAGTCCGGGCCAAAGTAGCCAATGTCTGGAATGGGGAAGATGCCTGCACCGCCCGCTCCGTCCACACCCTCGTAAGGAACGTTGTTTCCCCACCACGAGAGGTTCACGTTGGTGTACTGCAGAGCAAAGAAGATAATGATGGCACTGAGAGCAATGCCCGTGTTCATGGCCGAGCAGAAGACGTAGGTGTACTTCTCCCACCATCCGGGGAACCGCTTTCGGATGTACACGTTGAAGAAGAAGGCCAGGTAGACTCCCGACCACACGTAGGTCAGGTTGTAGGGAGCGTAGTTGAGGAAGCCGTAGCAGATGATGGAGGGGTTGATCTCCTTGAACCGGGCCTCCCATTTGGTGATATCCGAGGTGTGGTCCGGGTACATCTTCTTGAGTAGCTTGGGCACAAACTTCTGCAGAACGACAAACAGAATGGCGACGGCAAAGCCAATGAGGAAACACCATCTGAGAATGGGGTACTGCGAGTCGAAGATCTTCTTGGGGCCCACCACGGCCCAAATGACCGAGGCCGAGAAGAAGACCGTTTCGGAGGGGCAGGTGAACTTCTCGTGCGCAGTCTGGTACTTGATGTCGCACATGTTTTCGACGCTACTGAGCTGGAACTGCATGACTGCAAGAGATACCAGGCCAGCAACAATGGTGGCTAGCATCTGGACTCGGAACATGGATCGCGGAGGTAGTTTTCCGTAATGGCCCACCTTTTGGTCTGTCAGGAAGTACTGGCACTGGATCTGGATCTGCACGGAGAAGGCCTTGAGAATCATCATGGCAATACCCTTACCAGGAAGAGCGTAGCCCACAATGAGCTCGACCAGCACGTTGAGAGTGAACTGGATGCCGGTGTAGGACATGACGACAGTGAAGGGGAACAGACAGACAAAGTTGATGAGCATGACCACCACCAGCATCCATACGGGGGCCTTGGTATCCCAGTGTTCAACGAGAGCAACGGACATTCCAAAAGTGATGAGCAGAATGACCACGTACCACCACTGCGGCACCTCGGCGTACTTGGACATGGTTCGGCTGAAGTAGTCGTCGAAGCCGTAGTAGTTGGACCGTCGCCAGTGCCGCACGCCGTCGTACAGGTCTCTCAGACTGTCCTTCATGATCCCCCACTCCATGATGACGGTGTAGAAGAACGACATGGGGTAGACGGCAAAGAAGGCGCCGTAGACCACCAGGTTGGCAGCCGCGTAGTAGGGAGGCGAGTAGGCTCTGTACTTGACCTCGTCGAACTCGTTGTTGGTCAGAATTCGCGACACGTTGAACGGCACGCCGGTGTTGTCAAAGACCTGGGCTGAGTTGATGGGCAGGTAGCCCGAGTAGTTGTTGTTGGTCATCCAGAGAGCCAGAATGACGAAGCCAGCGATGAACATGCCGGAAACGCCCAGAACCAGCGAGGTGATGGGCATGAACATGACGGGGAACAAGGCTGCGGTGAACTGGTTCCAGTCGAACGAGGAGATGGGGTTGAAGCCCAGTCCAGAGGCGCCGCCAGTGATAGCAGCCAGAATGACATTGTCGGGGGCAATCCAGGTCATCCAGTTGAAGGTGGAGACGGCCGCAAACAGGTAGTTGGGCACGAAGAACTGCACAAAGGAAAAGGCCGCCACCAGCAGGAAAAACGTGTATCGAGTCATGGTCCAGCCGTTGATCTTCTCGGCTCGGTTGGGAGCCAGCAGAGCCTTGTTGACGGCCAAAACGGGCAGCAGAGTGGGCCACATGGCCTTGGCAGGGTAGACGGCGAGCTTTCGCAGGAACCCGACCATTCCAAAACCCATAAACTGCGTCGTCAGCATCATCATGACCATGTATCCAAAGTTGAGGGCAAAGGGCTGGTTGTAGAACTTGGGCAGGTACTGGACGAAAATGTTGTAGTCAATGTACGGAGGCACGTTGGCGACTGAGGCCATCAGCGTGGCCAGCAGCTGTTCCTTCTGGGTCCAGGGGCCCGGGTTGAGACTGTATCGAACTCCTCGGACCTTGAACCCCCAATCGGGGAAAATAAACTGCCAGACTCGACCAGAAGGGTACAGAAGCAGTTGGATGACTGCGACAGTCAGCTGGATGGGAGGCTGACGAGGGGAGAAGAACTGGTTGACAAAGGCGGCAATACCAACCCAGATGATTCCAATGACGTAGCATCGGAACGTTTCGCACTCTTCATCCTGGTCATCAAAGGGAGTAGTCACGGATCGAACCTGCTGGTAGGGAGACCAGTGGTGGAACAGACAGGCCTGGTACTTGAGTTCTTCCAGGTCCTCCGGAGGCACAGACTCGTCTTCGCCTTCCTTTCCGTCCGAAATCATCTCAATGAGGTGTTGCAGAACGTCTTTGTGCTCGGCAGTCAGGTTGGCGTCGGAACTGTGCTGTTCCCAGGCCTTTTTGACAATGGCGATGGCCTCGGCCTCACCCATGTTTTCAAACGCATGAGCAATGACAGTGACACTTCGCGGGTAAGTACCATCAATGTCCGAAGGAGGAATCAGCAGCTTCTGGGCAATCCACTCCTCGGTATGAAGAGTGATTTCGCGGACATCGGCCGAGTCAATGTCGAACCCCTCCTTGGTGCCAATATCGTACTCCTTGGTCTCAAGGTCAACTGCCTTGATATCCGTCATTGTAATTGAGGTTGTAGTTGCAGCTCAGACATAGGACAGGGATCCGGAGGGTTATAAGATAAGTCAGACAGCGCGCGGATCGCCCTACATTCAGGGAAATAATACTCCAGACATGTTCCCGAGAATTCCTTTGTCTGAACCCTCGTCACTGCACGGCGCGATGCACACTAACAGAATGGCCTTCTCTTCTTTGTGCGTCGATATCGTCACAAAGTCGACCTTGTCTCAGATGCTGTATCGGTCGCACAAGCTTTCATGTTCGGGTCGTGACAGAAGCTTAACTCAGAGGTGGACACTGTCAACAACCCCTGCCAAGACGCCAAGCGATGGCGACAGTAGCTAAGCGAGACTTGGCTTAGTGATGGAGACTTTTGTGGTATTGAAAAAGAATGACAAAATCGCGGTTGTTTCGATACATTTTCGACCATATCCTTCCTTCTCCTACACACAGAGCACACACCTCCACCACTAGGTTCGGTCTGTGCAATCTTACTCTGCTCTAACTCAAGGTAGTCACTAAGGTATCCCATAGGTTTCATTCGATAATGAAAGGAGATAAGCAAACGTGGGGTTTCCCTGGAGCGTTTTCTGACAAAGTGGTTCGGTTTCCTTTGTGATGACTTATTGCCATCTCTCTATCCTCCCATATACTGTACCTGGGTATCCACTGTAACCGTCTGCTACCCTCTCTGTCTACCTCATTAGCCTCCAACGCCCACCAGATATGCTGTTTTCAGCCGTAAACCTTGATAAGCCTCACTTGGCTCTGAATCCATGGCTGGCTCGTCTGGAGAAACAAAGAATACATGTGCGGGTCCGAACTAACAAGAGTTTTCGAGCGGCTGGAGTCGCCAGTAGTGTAGATGCATGTCTTGCTGTCTATCCAGTGCCGTGCCATGTCATGCACCGTTAGTAACACCGGTTTGGGACAGTCATTTAACAAGGTCAGGTTGTGGCTTTTTAGGGGTGGGTGTTCCCCTCTGAATTTACGATGTCAACACAATACCGACACATCCCTACACCTCCGTATGCCAAAATCAATGGTTGGAAACGATGATAGATGCTTGGCAAATGCTTGGCGTGCCTAGTTCGAATGTGTAATGGTGATTCAGACGTTCAGACGTTAGACCAAGATATGTCAAATCCACCAAAGTCAGATGTGGAGGCAATCTTTACAAGCCACGAAATGAGTGCAGTATCGAACTGAGAGCTGTATCGTATATCCACGGTTAATTACTTGTAACTGTCCACAGAAGGAGTTAAACAAACGCTCCCCTTAGCTACAAAAACCCCACCAACCACCTCCCTCATCCACCAAGACACCAAACCCCCCACTGAGTCAGCATTAGACAAACGCTCCACTCTTGACGCCGTTTGTGTCTCTGATTTCTGACAACTTGTGACAAAGAAGACGGAGCCGTGCAGTGGGTCCTTCTTGTAGCACTAATCCCCTGCCAAGGCGCCTAACTCGTCATCAGACCTCCGAGGCTAGACTTCTTTGTTAGCAGTCGCACTAGCATGCGAGCACGGGAGCATATATTGGCAGCTGACCGTTGTGACCGTTGGGTTTCAGCTGACTGGTGGTGACTGTGTCTGTTCTACACTGTTACTGATACCCCGGACTCCGTTTAGACAAGCTTTCACTCGCTAATACGTCGTATCACCGCGGATCACTGCGTATCGCTATCAGGTCAAATAAATATGCATTCATTATATCGTTCAACTGGCGAGTCGCGCAGTTCTGTCAGTATTCCTGGCTACTCCCTCTTCTCCTCAATCGAGGTCATGAGCGAGTCTGTGAAAACAGCAGACGTGGTGGACACCACCTGCTCCTTGGTGGTCAGAGAAACCGCCTTGGAAATGAGCTCGGCCTTGGAAAAGGCGTTAACCACCTCGAGGGCCGTAGGAGGAGGACGAGCAGGAGCCTCGGGAGCAGCATCCAGTTTTCCATGCACCTCTTGGCCGCTGCCCTCTGCTGCTGCTGCTGCTGCTGCTGCTACTGCTGCGTCCTTGGCTTTCTTTTCGGCAATCTTGCGCCGTCGCCAGTTGTCTTCACTCAGCTGTGCGTCCATGTAGTCTCCCTCCTCGGCCAGCGAGTTTCGTCGCATGACCAGGAACCGCGACACCCGGTCGTCCTTGCCCTGGGCAAAGCCGTAGTTGTTGCGCGCCCAGAACAGCGAGTCCTCCAGCTTCTTGTTCTGCTCCTTGACGCGGAAATACTGGTCCTCCATCACGTCGATGATCCGCTTGATCTGCAGATACGTCACCACCACGGCCACCACCACCAGCGCCATGCCGATGATGGTGGTGTTTTCGTTCTGTTTTTTCTTGCTGCTGTGGTTGCGCAGGTCCTCGTAGTCCTGCCATCCCGACGCGCCCCAGAACCCGTCCGACTGCGTCGAGTACCGAGGCCCATGGCCAGCTGCAGACGTCGACGCCTGGTTGTACAGGTTCGACGTGGCCCCATCTTGACCGTAGGGCCCCGGACGGGCGCCTTCCCAGCCCTGGCCAAATCTGTCGTAGGCGTGCCGTCTGCTGGGGTTTTTGAGAATCTCGTAGGCGTTGGAGATTTTGCGGAACCGCGCGTCCTTGGTTTCCTTGCTGAGTCCGGCCGTCTCCTCGCTGGCCCCGTTGGAGTCGGGATGGTACTTTTTCGCCAGAATGTAGTACTCGCGCTTCAGCGTCTTCTGGTTGAGGTTGTGGGGGCCCATGCCGAAGATCTCATATGGCGAGGGGTTGTCGTGGGCAGGGAAGTCCATGCATTTTTGTGTCGAAGAGAACCCTCGGGATCGAAGCAGCACAAGGTGCGTGTGGAGATTGGGAGCTCCGCAGACCGGTTTGATTCTGTTCATGGTGTGACTTGAGACTGGGTCGTGACTTATAGGTCACACGATGCTGTGGCGAATCTGTCTAGTTGTTTGCTTTTTTTGGTTGTAGCCGGTGTGATGAATGTCGTACTTGTAGTTCTATGTCGTCGGCTGTGTCGCTGTAGTACCACACTCGATCTCTAAAGTCTTGTGGCTGTCGTGTGAAGGGAACCACTACAAGAAAGAGAAGCCCTCATCTCCAGACACACCTAATAAGCCCAGTACCCTTTCTTTAGGCTTCGCCGTATGCCTGTTAAATGCGTCCAAACCCTGCTATTTGCTCGCACAACATTCAGATTATGCACTGGAAAACAGAGACCCAAAAGGAGCGCATATCACGTGACGTATATTGCTGAGGAGAGGGGAGAGCAGGGTATAAATCGAAGTTGGGTACATAGGGCTAGAGGTGGTCCAGGGGATGTTACCTCTTGTCTCTCCTCCATATGCTCCAGCCACATGATGGCAAACTCTATTAGCCTCAAATTATGCACATGGCCAAAAACTCGCCACATTTCCGTTTCTAAATTAAAGTTCTGGCCAATAGAAACGCCAAAGGGAGCAATAACGTGGCTGAAGAATTTTCAAGCCCTCAAAATTAGCTCAGGAAAAGTGGCGCGGGTGGAGGAAACGAGAGGAGAGGAAACGGCAGGTGGAATAGGTAGTCACGTGGTGTCGAGTCACGTGATGCGGCACTGATAGGCGCTTACAGTCACGTGATCAAAATGGAGCATCACCTGTATCATTGCGGCAAAGTGACAGTTGTGATCGGGGCAAGTCCAAGGGTGCATTTTATGTATATCTGTGGGTGCTTTTATTCCTTATCCAGTCTCGATATGAGGTCGATACCTAGCCTATTTTGATCCTCGCACTGAGACGGTTCTAACGGTACCATTTTTATCTTTCTAGCTCCTTGGTAATGTCAACTATCTTTCTCATATGTTCAACCAAATGCAGTGCGAATGGCTGGGAAATACTTCAGTAATACCAACTGCCTCATCTTACAACTCCAACGCTCCTGACACAACTCCAAAGGGAACTTATTTACATTTGCGAGTCTCGCACAGACGTAAGATAGTGGTCTGTTCGCACGTACGATACTGGTCTGTTCGGACGTACGATACTGTAAGAATGCACAGCTCAGGGGTTGTTTGGGGACCGAATCGACAGCTGTTGGTTGTCATAAGATCGAGTCTCAAACGTCGGTCGTACACCGTTTGGTCGCCACACAGTCACTAGTATCACTTGTCAAAGACGTGTACTTGCTTGTACCAACACTTGTCACACATATAATGTACACTCGTACAGGATCGTCCGAAACCATGCCTCCACCATTCACATGGGTTCCCCTCATGGAAGCCCAGACAGCGTGTGTTTGGGCTGCTAAAGCGGCTTGTTCGGGTCTAAATCGGCTTCTCCGGCTACAGATATTATTTCGAGGCCTGTCTGTTCCAACAGCCGACAGAATGGAAGGGGGTATGCCCCTGAGAGGTGTGAGAGAAGTCAGCACTCGTACAACACCATTGGTGTGGGTGGAAGGAGCGTATAACAGTTCTGTCACGTGATCCACGTGTTTCTGGGGGCACCATGCCGTTTCTGATGACACCGTTACAGGTATTCAACACCTACAATCCACCCCATCCACCTCCTCGTATAGCACCACCCCACGCCGTTAAACTTCTGCTCGGCTGGAAAGAGTGCTATTTTGGGAGAGCTTTTCTTGTCTGGAATCTCATCACAAGTGTTGGCACCCCGGGTGTTTGTGTAATATCGGGTGTGGACGGGCTGTGTTAAGAGTTCTACGGTGTTCTAAACTGTTCTGATACTTGTACCCCGTCTGTGTGCGTTTGACCGCTCTGACAGTCTCGGTCACAAGGCTGGAATGTAGAGTTCCCGTTTTGGAAGGTTTCATCTAATGTATGATAGATGGAATGGACATGTCGGAGTCGACACCATGAAAATGTATGTACTGAGGGGGATATAGAGGAGATGGTGATTCACGTGACACGAAAAGCTCTCAAATAACATACTGCCGCATTCCATTTTTTCAGAATCACCCCTTTAGGTCTTTTACTTGCTACTCCCACCTCTCTTATCAGATCTTAGGGAGACGACCATCTGCATGTTCAAACTGTAGCTCGAAACCTAGAGTGGCTCTACATACCTGGAATAGCCAAAAAAAAGGGTCGGTCCTCTTGGTGAGTCTGTGTCCCACCACCTAAAACCACACCCCAAACGCACGCACCCAAACACAAACACGCCCTAGCTACCCTATTCGCTCAAATTGGATGGTTCTTAACACCTGTCCATGGTAGCTACACAACTGCTTCGTTTCCATGGGGAGCTCCCCTCGTTGCGGTTTGAAGGGTGGAGATCCAGAGTGGCCACTGCGGCCGCCACTTCAGCCACCACAGCGGGGGCTCCTCCTCAAAACGACCCAACCTCAGCTAACAACTCCCCCGACGTCTCGAAACACTTAATCGTCACCCGCTCTCGACCCTTGTCTTCCATTTGCCCGTCGCCAGTCCACGCCCGTCTGTCCAGACACGTTTCGGGGCTCTGGAGATGGAGCCTGTACCGGCTGGTGGGATCCTCAGAACAACCCCAACAGGAGCCCCAGTACGACCCGAGGGGCACACGCGCGTCGTCCGGACTCACGGTTGAGGCCGAGGCGCGCATCACAGAGCTCAAACGCGTGCTCAACCTGCCCGAAGACAGACCGCCGGTTCTGGCGCTGCTAGACGACCAGAATGTGTTGGAAGGACAGGAACACGACGTTGAACAGGTGCTGGAACACGACCTGGAAAGCGTTCTGGAACACGTCTCGGAACGGTATCTGGGAGATCCATTCCAGGAGTCCGCAGGCAGAATCGAGGAACTGGAGGGTGATCTAATTACTGAGCAAGAAGCCACTAAACCGGTGACCAAACCGGTACGAGTAGCCAACACTCCCCCTAGAGCTGCCTCAACATGGGAACACACACCCTCAACGCGAGAGAGTAAGCCTAGGACTCCCCTGAACCAGACTCCAGTGACCCCGACACCCCAACGCGTGTCACCCCAACGCGTGTCACCCCAACGCGTGACTCGATGGACACAACGCGAGCCAACGTCTCCTGCTCAGGACTCCTCCGTGTCAGCTCTCGGCATGGCGCCACTGAACATTTCAAAATCACCCCTGAAAGAGTCTCCAGCAAAAACAGTGTCGTCACCCTTATCTCCTCCCGCACGATCTCCGACTGTCCAAACGGCAACTCCATCGACACCCCCCTCACAAATGCGGGATGGTCTCAGGTCTACTCCTGTGAAGAGCGTTGCTACACCCGCGAGGTCTACACCCGCGAGGTCCATTCCTTCGACACCGCACAAGTCGCTGCCATCGCCCCCTTCTTCACCTTTGGGAGGGCCCAGCCAAGTGCAAGGGCCTGAGGGGCCGTCCACCCCTAAACAGCGGCCGTCGCCGTTGCCCATGTCTCCCGGTAGAGAGGCGCTGTCTCCAGGCAACCCGTTGACTCCGTGCACCAACACCGGCACGGATGCCACTCCAATGTCTCCTCGAACTCCCCTGTCGCCTGCGATGGCTTTCCAGCATTTTGTGAGGCGCAACGAGTCGCATTCGGAGCTGCTGGAGCACGTGGAGCGGTTCAAGTCCGGGTCGATCCGGTCGTTGGAGGCTGTTCAGGCCGGTGTGGGGGCCCCGACGGAACAAACAAGTGAGCAACAAGAGTCCGAGCTAGCGCGGGTGTTTAAGCGCATTCGAGGACGACGGGCCGTGATTACGTGACCCGTTGAGGCGACGACGAGGCCATTACTTGTCGACTATTTATCCACTTATTTATACAGTTATTTATTCTAATGCATTTCCCCCAAGTAGCTGGTGTAGGCAGGGCTGAGGAAGGCGTTCATTTAAGCTTGTTGGTGAGGCTGTGGTATGGTGTATAACAGGATGGAAAGATGTCTCTTGTACTTGTACTTGTACTTGTATCGTACTCGTAGCAACACCCTTTCACCCCCCATTCCAAACACGGTCTCTGCACGATGTCTGACCTGTTACGCGCATTCCTCTGCTGTACGAGACATGTCACACATGTGAACGCGTTGGAACTTTAACGAGAGATTTTCTGGATCTACAATGTGGGAGCACTTGTAGTGCGGGGTGGAGTGAGATAGTGATATCGATGCACGATAACGTCACGTGACGGAACTCCCCGTGGGTGGCGTTGTCTGCACTGTGCGAAAGCACGTGAGCCGTCGCTGTAACGGACGCCGTTCTGTCAGAAGATGACAGATTGCAGCCCGCCCAGTGCTTTTTGTCCACGTTCAATTGACTTTAGACGCTCCCAAGAAAAGAAGGGCCTGCGAAGGAATCCGGGAGGAAGTCTATTTACCAATAACGGTAATTTACACACGGAGCGATTTGGTCCAGGGAGTTTGGCAGTCATCACGAGTTTCGACACTTCCATTTTGAACCCTTCCAAGCAGAGATATTGCGGTAACCAACGACACAGAGAGACTGTCAGCAGCTTACGATCGACTGGACCTAACGACGGATTCTTAGACTACAGCAGCAACATTCACAGGGGCAGGCGTTGGATACGTTAATACTACTGTACGATACAACGGTACACACGATACCATACAACGATACGACCTTGCCAACGAGACGTTTAAGGAGTTACAACCGAGCTATAACCGATAACAGGCTCCCACATCACCACCCACACCACACCCACACCACACCCACACCACACCCACACTCACCCACACTCACTCACACACATCATGCCATCACAGGCGTGGAACACGGACCAGGTGGGCCAGTGGATATCGTCGCTGGGGTTCCCGCAGTACTCCAAGTCGTTCATCGACAACAACATCACCGGCGACGTGCTGGTGCACCTGGACCACGACGACATCAGCGACATAGGCGTGGCGAAAATCGGCCACAGAGTCCTCATTCTCAAAAGCATATACCAGTTGAAGGACAAGGAGGGAGGAACATACGAGGGCGAGGGCGAGGGCGACTCGGCAGGATACGTTCCGCCGTCCATCAAGGTCACCGACGCGGACGACTACAACCGGCTGTTCAAGTCGTTCGAGATCCGCGACGAACGGGTCTACCACGTGGAGCAGGAGCTCAAAAAGCTCATTGAGTCCTTCAACAAGATCAGAGAAGACCTGCTGCCACTGTTCAAGTTTGTCAAGGAGAGCAAACCTCTGCCCACCCCGGACGGAACCAACCCCATTCATGCTCATTACTTGCATTCTCCAGGAACCCCCAACGATGCCACGGCTGCAAATACAGCCTCCAAAGAACCATCCTCAGTGTCCAACAACAACAACAACAACATCAACATCAACAATAACAACAGCTCAGCTCCCTCGATAGTCCGCAAGCTGAGCAAGCTGAGCAAGAGTGCGCAGAAGTCGCCAACAGCGCTGGAACACGAGTCCGCAGCAACGGCAGGCCCGTCTTCGGGACAGGGTGGACCCTCGGAACAGAAACGCCCCAACCTCTACCTCGGCTCCGTCAAGTCGCTGTTGTCTCCCTCAGACTCGTCCGTGGCCGCCACTCCCGTGGTCACCCCAGGAGGCTCCACGACCCTACAATTTTCCCACCCCTACCAAAACGGATCCGCCGCGTCGTCGCAAGTCAACTTCTCCAACACATCCTTGGTTTCGCCTGGAGCCCAGCCAAGCAACAGCAACGCGCAGTCGAGTGGAGGAGGCAGCCAACCGGCGTCGTCTAACAGCCAGTCGTCCAACATTCCGTCGGCAGAACCGTTCAAATCGTTCCGAGTCACGCTGGACGACCCCTGCTACAAGGTGCTTCCAGCGGCTCTACGACGGTACAAGATCAACGGCGACTGGAAACAGTATGCTCTGCTGGTGTGTTACGGAGACCAGGAACGTCTTCTGGGGCTCGAGGAGAAACCTCTCATCATTTTCAAGGAGCTGCAAGACGCCGGAAAACAGCCCGTCTTCATGCTCCGGCACATTGAGGGCGTCAAGCAGTCCGGTGTTGTCGTTGGCACCCCTGGAGGTGTGCTATAAGAATACATTAGATTGCATAAACGGGTTGAGGAAAGTAGTTCTGGGCAGAACAACGAATAGTGTAGTTCATGCCAGTAGACCGCCAACCCACTGTAATAGGTGGAGTGAGATCTGAAGTACAAGTACCGGTACATGTACTGTCTGAAGTACGCCATGTACAAGACCTGTAGATGTAGAGACAAGTGTTGTAACTGTTCCACGGAGCCATTAAAACACAACTGCACGACACAGCACTGTACCTGGTACGTACCACCGAAGTGCTCCTATACTATAAAGGCATACTTGTAGGATTATTTGTAGGTGATTCGTGTAACTGGTGACAGTCTCTGGATTGCTACACTATGGACAAGGTAGGCAAAGGCCTGAATCTACGATCTTATGACTGCTCCAGCCCTACGTAAACAGTGGAGTAAACATCCAAGTAACAGCATGACAATACTTGGAAAAGCTCGTTGCCTAAAGCGACAAAATCTGGTGGCGTAGACTCAATATTAATTGTCTGTCCATCACGTAAACGCGATGAGCGTGTTTCGAAGATCGTTGTTCGCTTACTCAGTGTATTATTACCAGTAATTATCGTGTACATATGTACATTCTTGTACTGTTGAGAACTGTACAGTATCGCAGCTACATGTACAAAATGCACTCTACACTTGCTACTTGTACTACTGGTCACATGTAAATATCTAATATAATATTATGCTATAAATAATGCAGGTTGCTCATGATGAGCGATGTCTTTCTTGTCTTGTCTTTGTATCCGTCTCCTTTGCCCTTAAACCATGAAGGACTCGCCGCAACCACACTCTCCCTTGGAGTTGGGGTTTCGGAAAATGAACCGCGACGACAGCTTGTCATCGAGCCAGTCCATCTCGGAGCCGATGATGCTGAACAGCGCCTTGGAGTCGATGAGCACTCGCACGCCGTCCTGGACCACCTCCTCGTCAAACTTGGCCGGCTTGTCCACGTAGTCAATGTGGTAGGTGAGTCCGGAACATCCTCGGTTTCTCACGCCGATTCGAACCAGCTTGGACTCGGGCTGGTCCAGCAGAGCCTTGAGATGCTTGACGGCTGTGGGCGACAGAGTGATGACGGCCTTTCGGGGTCGCAGTTTTCGGGTTCGCTTAGGAGCAGCGGCAGGTGCGGCGGCAGGTGCGGCGGCCTTGTTGGCAACGGGCGCGATAGGAGCAGCGGCAGGAGCAGCGGCTGGGGCTGGTGCGCTGGCCTTGGCGGCGGGTCGGAATGCAAAAGGAGTGGTGGCAGGTCGCGACGACTTGTCCTGTGTGGCGGGGAATTTGAATGCAAAGGGTTTGGGGGTTTCAATATTGGTCGACTTGTCGGCGGCGTTGAACCGGGGCAGTTGGTGTCGAGCCCATGTGAAGCCCTGGGGCGGGGCCGAAGAGGAAGAGGCCTTGTTGTCGGCCTGGTTGTCGCTCTTGGAAGAATGGTACGAATTGGGGTTGTTGAGCATGAAGGGGGTCATGGAAGGAGTCGACCGCTCGGCGGTCTGCAGGAATCGCTTTCCGACCGTTAACTTGTTTCGTAGTGACATGGTCAATGTGATGTGTGTAGATGTTGTTTGTTGTGTTGTTGGCTTTTCTAGCGTTGAAAGGGAACCTTTGCCCTTATAAACCAAAATGCGTGGAGGTTAAATGACTTCGGGTCCGCCCCGGGCACTGCTGTTGGGACTGGGGGCTTACATATGTGAGCGCTGTGATTGGCTGGATATAGGGTTCAGAAAGAGAGGCAATAGGGTTCTCCGTAACTTGTGACGTAATGTAAGCAGTTATGGACCGGACCCATGGGCAAAACCAGGGTAGATGGCGGTCGATTGCGGTGCAACGTGTTCGAGCATGGTCTTTGTGTCACCAGCACCTGACAGATGACTTGAAAAACACACAAATCTCGTCTTTTAGCGCTCCCGAGACTTCCTCCCTGCAAGCCAATCACACAACCGTTATTGTATAGATATTAAGGTTTCGGAAATGACTCTGTCTTCTCGGTAACGGCAGTTGATGAATGAATGTGCAAACGTGGATGGAGGGGTGTTTTGGTGATATAATTGTAAATTTGTTGTCACGTGGGTGGTCACGTGGGTGGTGGTCACGCTTAGACAGCGCAAAATCCGCAAAATCCGCAAAATCCCCGACCCTCACAGTCCACTTGCTTTGCTCTCAGGCACCTGCCGTTCCTGATAAATGCATCACATGATCTCCGCCAGTAACCACGCCCGTTGAAAACAAGGGTGCGGCTCTAAACTGTCGTTTGAGACTAACCGCAAAGGTCGTGCGAGTTTTGCAAGCGTGTTGCTCGTGTATTTGTGTCGATTTCGGCGCTGGAAGGCTGTGGAAGATTCTGGAAAACCAGATTAGTAATACGCTGACCAGTTTTGTATTGTACGAGCTCTCATTGGCCGCCCAAAAGTTGGGGTAAGCAGTGTCCCTACACTTGCACATTGGTGCGTAATCGTCCGTTAGGGTTTACGAAGTAGAGAGGTGATCGGTGGAGAAGTAGAAAGGGCTGTTCAATAGCGATCAGAGGAGTGGAGTGTCCTATTGTCGTGTTTGATTGTCGTGTTTGATTGTCGTGTTTGCTTAGTCATGGTACATTGCTGAGTAATTTGGATAAGCCGATTCCCTCATTTTCCGCCTGACTAGTCGTGCCCGTTCAGATCGTTTGCTCTGACGTTCGATCTTCACCGTCAGACATCGGAAATCAGCAGATTCCAAAAAGTAACCATGGGCACCAACTTTATCTGAGCCGCACAGTCGACTTTATGAACCAGTACACTCGTACGCATACCAGGAAATATCAGGCCATACTGTTCAAGCTTGTACAAACCGTATACCACTGACATCTCAGGCTCTGGCTATAGCAACAGGAGCATTCCTACCAGTTCAGTATTGTGTGCTGTCTGAACAGCTTTCAGGCCTCAATGTACCAGTCCATGACCTTTCGGTACTTATTGGGCTATCCAGTGTTTGCTGGCTACTTGTACATACCATTCTCCAACTTCAGCACAATGAGCTGAGCGAGTTGTATCTCAGCAATGTCTTGCAGCACGGGCATCGATCGTGTCAGCATTCTTAGTCATCTGTTACCGTCAAAAGCCACTCACTTCGTTGCCTTCAATACCAAAAGTGCTACGTACAAAATCAAGTAAGTATGCCTGTGTCCACTCTACCCAACTCGTAAATCATTATGCATTCAGACTAATTACAGCGTGGCACTCGTCTACTCCAGAGGAGCAGTCTCCTTGAGAAGCCATTCCTTGACCTCGCCCTCAACCAGAGGTCCAACCTCATCTCGCACAATCTGGTGGTAGTCGTTGACCCACTTCTTCTCCGAGGCCTCCAACATGGACACATCGATCAGCTTGTGACAAAGAGGCACCCGGGTGATGGTCTCGAAGCCCAGGTACTTTTTGCCTCCAAAGTTCTCCTTGGTCTTCTTCTCCTTGCACACGAGAACAGACTCGATTCGAATGCCGTACTCGCCGTCCTTGTAATAGCCGGGCTCGTTGGACACCACGTTTCCAATCTCCATGGGGAAGTCGCGGTAGGCAGGTCGGAAGCCAATGCCAAAGGGGCCCTCGTGCACGTTGAGAAAGGCTCCGATGCCGTGCCCAGTGCCGTGTCGGTAGTCCAGACCGTACTTCCACAGGAACTGTCGGGCCAGAATGTCGAGAGCAAAGCCGGTGGTGCCCTCGGGGAAGACGGACTCGGCCAGAGCAATGTGGCCCTTGAGAACAAGGGTGTTTGCGGTTCGCTCCTCGTCGCTAGGCGAGCCAAAATGCCACGTTCGGGTCGTGTCTGTGGTTCCCTCGAGAAACTGAGAACCGGTATCGGACAGGTAGACCTTGGAGGGGTCGAGAATGGCGGCCTTGGGCTTTTCGGGAGCGTAATGGATGATGGCAGCGTTGGGTCCCACGGAGGAAATGGACTCGAAAGAAAGCCCGACAAAGTTGGGCTGTTTCTGTCGGAACTCCACCAGCTTGGACGCAGCGTCAACCTCGTCCAGCCTGTCGGGGTTGCCGGCATCGTAGACGCCCTCCAGCCAGCAGAAGAACTCGCACAGCGCCGCTCCGTCCTTGAGATGGGCCGTTCGAGCTCCCTGCTGCTCGGTCTTGTTTTTGACGGCCTTGGCCATGAGAACAGGACTGGTTATTTGGGTGTAGGTCTTGTGTTCGTTCTTGAAGCCTCCCAGACACTCGACCAGCGCCCAGGACGAGTTCTTGGGCACAAACACGAGCTTGTCGTGCTGGGCCGCGTCTCCGAGCTTCTTGAAGTCCGCAAAAACCTCGTCGTAGGGCTTGAGGTCGATCAGACCGTCCAGGTGCTTCTCGCAGGCCTCGGTGATCTTCCGGGAGTCGCAGTACAGAGTGGTGTAGTTGGGGGTGACCACAACATAGCCAAAGAAGACGGGGTTGTAGGGAATGTCGGATCCTCGCAGGTTGAGAAGCCAGGCGATCTCGTCGAGAGCAGAAATGATGATGGCGGATCCGCCGGACTCTCGCATCTTGACCCGCAGCTCCTCAAGCTTGAGATCAAAGGGCTTTCCAGTGTACTCCACATCGAGAGGGAACGCGGGATCTCCGGGTCTGCAGGGCTGGGTGTCGAGCTTGGTCCACACAGTGTCGATCAGATTGTCATGCAGACCAATCAGTTGGACCGAGGACGACTTCTTTTCGTCACCCTGGACTCCAGCCTCTTCGATCTTGAGAGCCAGCTTCTTGGTGATGTCCTCGGCCTCAACGGCACTGACCAGCCGCGAGTCGACGCCAATGTTGACTCCGTGTTTCACCGCGTAGTCAATTGCGTACTCCTGCCAGGTGGGGACGCCCTTGACGCCCTGTTTGAGCAGGTTCCAGTACTTTTTGTCCAGCTGCTCGTCGGCCTGCAGAAAGTACCGTCCATCGGTCGCCAGAGCAGCTGTGTCGGGGGTGATGACGGCGGTGCCGGCCGATCCGGTGAAGCCGGAGATGTACGATCGTCGCTGGTCGCAAACAGACGTGTATTCGCTCTGGTGAGCATCTTCGGAGGGCACAATGTACACTCCCAGGTTCTTGGAGGCCATCAACTCTCGCAATAACGCGAGCTTTTCGCCGGAAGAAGCGGTCATGGTGAAGTCGTAGGTGGTGTGGAGAGAGCGGGTTCGGGTGAGAAACGAAAGCTGAGGAAGACGCAAACGTAGCATTGACAAAATGTGGGGTGGGGGGGGGTGGTGGGAGATATATAGCTTGACGGTGGTTTCGAACTTTATTCACTCATTCGAGATGGACACAGACGCCATAAAACAGGTATCAGGGGGGAGTTACGAGTGAGGCGAGTGCGAAAATCGATTTGGATCGTCATTTCACTGTATATTCCGGGCTCTCCTCACCTCTTCCGTCCCCAGTGCCGTCTCTATAGCTTGCACACTAATGCACGAGGCTTTCGGCTACCGACAAGTTATCAGACAAGAGACGGGTACGACCAAAAATTGCTGTGAGAGGGTTAGAGGTGAGAATGGTGGCTTGGATGAATCGCCAGAGTCCGATGATCTCATTGGTTTAGTCAGATTCTCTGTACCATGTCTATATCACGTGATATAGCCACCCTTCCTTTGCCCATCTATCCATTAAGTAGATCTTCGTGGATATGCATGGGTGGGGTTGACAAGACACAACTTGACAGCTCTGTTGAATTCTCGAAACCTAGCTAAAAATGTTTGAGATTTCTTTCTCGCTATTGTACGCCGTTTCGACTTTCTATATACGGCATTTGCCCCTCGTAAATCGTCTTCGTATCGTCTTTATATCTCCCTCAGACCACTATCTAACGCCTTGCTCACCGGGCTAATTGTCATGCATACGGCACTGTACGTGGCCACATAGAACAGAAGAGAGAATGATGGAATCCGGTTGTTTTTGCACTTGATCGATTTCATAGACAAATACTCAGTCGTCACGTGATACGTCCTTCTCTCACTGTGCTTATATAACAACTAGTCCCCCCTTTCTCCTGGTATTCAACACCTCCCTCACCTCCCTCACCACCTTGTTGTTTATCCGGTGACCCGGAAAAAGCTGCGTGACGTCATGCAACCTTGTGTGGCAGCGCCGTGTGTGAGGGGACATTCGTAGAGGAGGGTGAACAGCTAGAATTAGTAAGCAGGTGGTAGAAATGGGGTACAAGGGCCTCGTTGATTGTTGGTGAGGTGCTCTTGAAGCATTGTTGGAACTGAGACTTTGTTTTGATGGCTTTCTTCTGTTCAACAAAAGCTTGGAGTAGTCAGTTGAGCTGAGGATAGACGAAGAGAAAACAGTGATGTTTTTGAAACGAGGCCAGACAAGCCAAAAGATAAATTCGTCCAGAAGGCACGGATTTCAGGGTCTCAGAAATATCACATTACCCAACATTGAACAAGAACCCATCAATTTAACGACCTTACAAGTGTCGGGTCGGTACATTTTTGGAATACCTCCTGGAAGACACCACACGTGCTTTTTCACAGCATTTACTCCTTAAATCTATACTCCACAACCAGAAGTAACATATAAATCTTCTCCCACCTTTTTCCCACTTCTTTTAATCGAGTTATGGCCACTTGAAGATTTGGATCACATGACTTATATGGCCATATATAAGGGTCCAACGCTTTTCATACTTTAGCGGTTGCGGCCATATCCTGGTGAAAATACGGCTTCCCGTCCGATCAGCCATAGTCAAGCACCAGAGAGCCCAGTTAGTATTGTAGTGGGAGACCATACGAGAATCCTGGGTGCTGCAATCTTTTTCCACCAGCCATGAGTGCAGCGAAATCTGTTTTTTTTGCTGGTCACTTTTTATTGTACTTGTAGCGGTTTAGGCACACCTTCACCCATTTCCTACTGAAAAAGACAATTTGCGATGTCCTGACGATTTGAGAGAGTCGCTCTTTTCCATTTGCAGATTTGGAGACGCGTTCGACTTGCAATCTTCGAACAGCTCACGACTGTGGCGAGATATTCTTTTATAATTATAATTTCTTTTCACTGAATTTCGGTGGGTCTCACAGCTTAACGATATGTCAACTAAATAGCCGAGAAAGTATCAACTGAATGGTTAACACTACATGGTACGAAGAAGCACCGTCACGACTTGGAATCCTGCCAACAGGATGTTTTCTGGCACCTTAGAGAGTATATGGCTTTTTGTAGCTGCATTCCAGCCACACCCCACAATTTCATCTCCCCTCCCCTAACCCCGATCTGAGGTTATCAAGCTCTCAGCCCTGCATAACATGCCAACCTGAACTGCGTGTACATCATCAATCACCATGTCGAGTCCACCGGAGAACTTGGTGATTGTGAACGCCAACACGAGCAACGGGCGGGATCCCGGCGCCAAGGACGCCAAGGACGCCAAGAAACGCGCCATCAAACCGCTGCCCGCCATTGCGTCGTTCAAGTACAACTCCATTCTCGCGACCTGTGATTCGGAGGCCCAGGACGTGACCGACTGTCTACAACACATTGCAGCAAAGTACCAGCACGATCTGTCGTGCGAGGTGGACGAGGTGAAAAAGGCCCAGGTCGAGCTGATTCGTCGGATGGCAGAAATCGACGCGCTGCTCGTCAACACGTCCACCCAAATCAACGTCAACATCCAGCAGTATAAGTCGTCCAAAAACGCGCTCAAGTCCGTGGAGAACATTTCTTCTCAATGTGAACAGACCTACCACCGACTGGACTCAATCATCAACCATCTGTTTTCGATCGAAGAGAAACTGCCGGCTTATGAGCGACTGGGCGTGGAAAAGAGTCCCCATAAACAACATTACCCTGTGCTACATGAATGGATGAGAGCCAATGACAGAGGGCCCCCCACATCATCGTCAACGTCGTCATCTCCACCGACAGGCAATGACCATACACAAGATCCTACCGACCCAAACTCAAGCACAGACTCAATAACCTCTTCACAGGTGCCACTTTCCAAACTGCAAGAGAGATCGCTGCAGACGGTCAGATCACGCGGCTCGACCTCGTCAGACCGACCTTCTCTGTCCAAACAGTCGTCACGTGAGTTTCTGCGTCCCGCGAGCAGCCAGTCACGTGACTCTCAGCGCGATCGACGCGCTCTCAACACCAAAACGTATCCCTCTCTGTATCCTCGGCCAATGATGTCTCTCATGTCTTCCACAAGTCACGTGTCCACGACCATGAGTCCCATTGCGCCTCAGACGCTTTTTGAAGAGGCCGTGGCCACCACTCGGGCCCCCCGACGAATGGTGTCGATGCAGAGCATGCAGAGCATGCAGAGTCTCAACTCGGGACACTTGCCCCTTATGGAGGCGGACTCGGCATCTACAGTTTCGCGTGCTGCTACCATGAAGTCGACTTTCTCTCTCAGAGGAATTGCAGATTTCCTCAAGGGCTCGCCCAACAAGAAGAAAATGTCTGCTGAACAGCGACTGAGAGGGTTTCTTTGATGATTATTATTTATTGTAACGACTACCTATGTAAGAATACAAGTCTCTAGACTACTTCTTCTTGGTGGCAATCAGAGTGCCAACAACAGGGCTGGGACACTCAAAGTTGTCGCCGGTCTTGACATAGACCTGCTGACCACCTCGGATGGGCTCGCTGGGGTTGGAGCAGCTGTAGAAGATGCTCTCACCGTTGCTCTGAACAGTCAGCTGGTTTCCCTCGCCCACAAAAGTCCAGGTTCCCTCTCGCCCGCCCTGAGAGCCAGAAGGAGCAGCAACATCGCTGACAAGCAGTCTTCCGTTGCATTCGGCAAACAGCTCTCGAGGGTCGTAGTTGAAACCGGGAGAGATGACGTTGACAAAGCTGCCCGAGGGGGTCACCTCGAAATCGGAAAAGCCCTGGGTAAGACCGTACACAACCTGGTCCCGTCGAATCTGGAGCCGCTGAGGCTCTCTGGATCCAGGAAGAAGCAGACCGAGAGTGTAGCTCTCAGAAGGAGTGGTAGAGCCCCCACAGGTAAGAGGAGGAGTAGCAGCCAGAGCCAGAGTGGAAATGAGAGGGATGAAAAGAAGTTGCTTGATCATGGTTGTTTGTGTTGGTGGTACATACTGAGTGACTCCAGCTCATCTATATATAGTCCGTTTGCAAACCTCAGCTGAAACGGCGATTGAACCGAAGACTTGGCGACTCAAGACGTGAGTCTCTGTTCAGGGCAAGTCCAAGAAAAAAAGGTCGACTCTTGGAAATGTGTCTGTGTCAAGTACAAACTCTTCTACAACTTCCTATCTGGGTATGTCGAATCTGCGTATGCTGAACATAGTCTCTTCATCCAAGTATGCCGTGGAGGTTTCCGTGGAGCTGGGGCAAGTCATTTGACGTACTCTTGGCAATGAAGCAAGTATTGAAGAACATAATGTGTCAAAGCAGATGTATTTACGGCCAAAGTTGCGTTGTACAATGATGTTACGAGAGGTGGCATGAATTGGACATTATATAGAACCGCAAAGAAAATCTAAGAAGAGATGAGGACTTCAAAGAGGTGAACATTTGTGTCAATACTATAGTATATTCACTCTCTCATATTTTTACTAGACACATGGCAATCTCTATGACAGATTCCACGATGCAACCTCAAAACAACGAACTTTAGGCTTAGAAAAGTCTAGCTCAAGAAGAACTTATCGAGATGAAACTTAGTGTCCTAATACTTAATATGTCCCCACATCATCCCATACTATCATTTTTTCAATAAATGCACTCCCCGGCGAGATAGAACATTTCCAGGTATAAATTGTTCCAACGCCTTTTTGAGCATCAAAATCGCGAGGACGTGGCGTAATGGTAGCGCATTGGATTTCGGTTCTTCTGAACGACGTCCTCCAAAGGCTGCGGGTTCGAGTCCTGTCGTCCTCTCTTTTTTGCCGAGCTAATTATTACCTATATTGCTCGCACGACTATCTTATTTTATTTTATTTTATTTTAGCTCATCATTCATCATTCATTAGAAATATTACATACACTGCTTACTGTCCGTTGGTGGCTTCTTCGGCCGTCTCCTCCTCGTTCTCCTCACTGAATGCCTTATCACAGATACCCGCAAAGATCTTGGCCATGTCTGTCTGGGCGTAGACCTCCTGAAGTCCATCTTTGGCGTTCTCCACCATGAGAACAAACTTGGGATCGATGGGAACTGTGCCCAGAAACTTGCACTCGTACTGCTTGGCCAAGTTCTCTCCTCCTCCCTTGGAAAAGATGTTCTGACACTCTGCGCAGTGCGGACAAACGTACCCGCTCATGTTCTCAATGATTCCGAGAATGGGGAACCCGATTTTCTTGCAGAAAGACAGCTCTTTTCGCACATCTGCCAATGCTACACCCTGTGGAGTGGTGACGATAACAGCTCCCAGGATCTGGTCACAGTATCTGAGCTCTTCAGCAATGGAAATGTGTTCATCTGACGTTCCGGGAGGCGTATCAATAAGCAGGTAGTCCAGTTCTCCCCACACCACGTCTCTAATGAACTGTCTGATCATGGCAGTCTTTCGAGGACCTCTCCAGACGACAGAGTCTCCTCTGGAGCTCAGCAAAAAGCCCAGAGACATGAGACAGAGCCTTTTGGAGGCGTCCGTATATACCGGAACCCAGCCTGCTGACGACTGGTATACCTGTTTGTCTTCCATACCAAAGAACCGGGGAATGGACGGTCCTGTGAGATCGATGTCCAGCACTCCGACCTTCTTGCCCTGTGATGCTAGTGTGAGTGCCAGCTGTGTGGTGACTGACGATTTGCCGACTCCTCCCTTACCTGAGAGCACCAAGACAATGTTCTTGACTCCAGCTAGTGACGGAGACGACTGGGTGGCTGTAGAGTACATTTGAGCCATGTTGGAAGATGTGTGAAGGGTCTTATCTGTTGATCTGATGGGTTATGACGCTGTTGCTGAGACGCCGAGGGTGTGAATCTGGTGGGTGGTTGTTGTGGTATAGTTGTTGACTGCTTCAGGCACTATCAGTTGACGTTTCAAGGCTGAAATTTGAAAGAGGACGGATGTCTATGCTTGGTAATTATGCAGCTTGTGAGCACTGACTAAGACTGCAGGAGGGCGAAGAAAGTTATCTGATTAGCTCAAGTCATGTGATACGGGTACGCGGCAGTGGTAGACCAGTGTATATATGAGATTAAGAGCTGATTTTCGAGCAGACTGCTATTTGGTACATGTAGACTGCTTTTAGCGGCTTACTAAGCCTTATCATGTGATCAACACCACTTTTATCAGCTATCTTGCCGGCACGCATATCACCCCAGCAAAGTTTCATACGGTGAAAAACGATGACTAATCGCAGTAACTGAGTGGCCAATGAAGAAGCCCAAAACTTGGCGTTGTTGGACTACGAGTATTTATAGGACCCTCCGATTCGCTCAACACTACCCCAACAAAACCGGGGATCTATCTTAGCTGGTCTAAATCACGTGCAATAACAGACCAAAGTAAAATTGGCACCTGGTTTATGCACCACGTGGGAGACCTCCTTGGTCAGAACATCGCCAGAATACCAAGTGTGTACAAGTACAACCCACACCGCCAGCACATGGAATACAGCACCATCGACCACGATCTCACGCGAGAAGATTACGTGGCGCTGGCAGAACACCAGTCGTCCACACCGGCATCTTTTTCGCTGGAGGACAACGTTGTCTGCTACTTCGAGGGTACAGTCAACATTCAACTGCTTGGAGAAGATGGACAAGGACAACAGACTGCGTCTCAGCAACAGGGCAAGATCTACGTGCTCACCAGTCACGTGACTCTGTGGTTCCCCCAGACGTCTTCTGGAGTCAACATTCCGTACCAGAAAATTTTACTCCATGCCACACAAAAGGGATCTGATGGTCATCAGCAGATTTACCTCCAACTTGAGGACTCGCCATTGAGTTTGGTCGGCCCCTTTTCTGGAGCTAGCCAGGACTCGTTCAGCGAGGTGACTATTTCCACTCAGCCCGACACTTTGATCGACACTCTGTTTGCTGCTCTTTCCACCTGTGCAGCTCTTCACCCGGACCCTTCAGACTCCGATAACGATATGGGCCAACTTCAACCTGCCCTGGAGACTCATCCCGAGGAGCTAGAGGCCGACGGAGATCTTGGCGAGGAAGGAGTGGGTGGCTGGATCGCCCACGAGAAGATCCAGACGGATTCCATGGACAATGCGTCTTTGGAAGTGATTCTAGAAAACGAGGTACGTGCCGGTATTGTCCGACCCCGAGAGGGATCTGAGGAGCTGGCCGAGAAGTGGAGGAGGGTGGAGTGATGTGATGGGGATCTGGGATGCCTGGGAAGTCAACTACTAACTGTACACTACTATACCTTTCAACAGGGAATTAATAGAATTAGACACATTTCAACAAGTCGTAAACCGGTATGGTGCTGTAAACGGCAGGACTTGGAGAAAATCGCGTGTTTTCACGTTCAGAACGTCCGAGATCGTCTCCACATCTGTGTTTGTCCAGTCTGTTTTGTCTGTCCAATACCGGAGAGAGCTGTCGTATTACTAACGGATCCACACAAGTCGATCGATCAACAGACGAAGGCGTATTGAATACGACATTGTTCTTTCTATTGAAACAGTGAGTAGCTATGGAGTGGTACTACAGTATACACGGGTAACAAAGAATGAATGACATTAGACATGGACCAGCCATGTATATAAATATAGGAATGCGGAGAGGGCGGTCGTGAGACAAAGGGAGAGGGTATAAATAACGCGTGCAATAGACGCGAATTGGCGGGGTTTGAAACGAACAAATAAATAAACAGGGGAACAAAGCGTAACGGGATTGGGCAAATCCGGGGAGAGAGAGAGAGAGAAGATGGGGATGGGTGTTCGGAGACAATGAAGTGTCAGAATGTTCGCTTTGACGCATTAGGAAACTGCGCTTTGCTGCGATGAAACAATGGGCCAGGTACAGCCTTGCGGAAAAGGCGGTAGGCCGTTTCCCGAGTCCATTGTACTGCAGGTAGCAAGTGCCGGATCGAGACAAGTCAGATGTTCGATTGCCACAGCGCAAAAAGATGAGCTAACAGTTGGGTCAGTTGGTTAGGTTGAAAATGGGGCGGTACACTGGACAAGAGTAGCTTGCAGCCGTAGTTAGCGCGTTTTGAAAAAGAGATGGGCGTGGTGGTGGTGCTTTAGTGTGTGTGTGTGTGCACGCTGCTTTAGTGTCTTGGTAATGCTCTGGTAGTGCCTTGGTAATGCTCTGGTAGTGTACTGGCGTACTGATTAGTGCTGATCGTTAAAACCGTATCGGGCACGATTCAGACACTGTAGTACTCAACGACGCTGAGGGCATCCTCGTACATCCTGCTCATTCGTCGCTGCTCTTCCTCCGATAGAGTCGACCAGAAATCGTGGTGGCCAAAGTCGCCTGAAGAGCTGAGATAGTCGCTGCTGATGTCGGATTGATCGGAGGAGGGCGATAGCGGAACTTGGCGAGAGTCTACCAGGTCATCGCGAGACCCGGGACCTCCCCGGCCTCGTAGAATGGTGACTGCTCGCATGTTGGGCATGGAAAAGCTGCCTCGGAGCTTGCGTGGAGCCACCTCTTCGAACTGGGGCTTTTTGCGGCGAAGGAAGAATGATTTGAGTGACATCCTCCACGATCAAACAGCAGTGTATGTGAGCTGTGAGAGCAGTGTGTGTTTGGAAGAGTCGCACGTCGGTTGAAAATTGTTGCAGAAAATAGCTACATGGCAGACGCCATGGCACTGCCTATATGTGTCTTTTGATAGCATTTGAGAGAGTTCTTGGTGTCTCGGAGGTGGAGAAGTGCGTTTGGATCGTGGAGGCAAGTTATACGGGGAAGGGGTGGGTCGAAATGGATAAAAGTGGTATCAATCGAGTCGGTGTTGCTCGTGAATCACAACTACGGCTTCATAATAAAACAATATCCTCCGAATCACCCTCAAACACTCTCGTCCCAGATGTCCGACTACACCTCTTTACCCAAAAGTAACTTGTATGCATACCCGTGAGCATAAAAGTTTAGACTCCAGCAATGTTGATGTTTAGCCCAGAACAGTAAAAATGGGGACACTGGTCTTTGGCTACTGGAAAACGGGGAAAATACTTGAGAAAAATATGATAATTACGGCGTGGCCAGTCTGTCCTGATCTCCGTATTTACCTGTCATTTTCCTAAATCCCTCGACTAAGTGAACGTCACTCAAACAAGGTTCCATTGTCTTATAGAGGACTGTATGGCAGGCAGGTGCGCTAGAAACGTTGAATCGGACTTGTCACATGGACCCCTGGTAGCTATTCCGTGGTATAATTAGTCAGAGACAGTCTAGTACACGCCCCCAACCGACTTATGAGTCCACTGTAGACCTATAGGATGGCCTGGAGAGGTGTGCGTGTTTGAGCACCGATCCGTTCCCGAGACAACGGTCTCCAGGCAATGACGTACACACCAGGTTGGACTACTTTTTACTTGTTCAAACTTTGCGCTGTAAAGACCCACTTGTACAGGTGAAACTGGGGCAGTATAGGTGCAAACAAACAGAAGAGACAAGATAATATCTGGTGAAACACCACGTATTAATGCAGAGAACGAAGACTGAAGAAAGACGCTGTACGGCATCATCACAGATCAAGCCGAGAGGCACTTCTCGATCATGTACTTGTAAAAAGTTCCACAGGTCCAATGTCTATCACTCAACCCTAACCAAGCTCCATAGACAGCATAGACAGGTCTCAGCTCGCCAAAGTCTATGTGACAGCCCGCGCGCGCGTCTTACAGTGTTCTTTTTGCGTTTTAGGTCCCCCCACGAGCAACTTGCGTGTATTGTGTCTTGGAAGTGTTGAAATGGCTCACTCAACATTATTGTGGGCGGAACGGCGAGATATCGGATGATCCAAGCGGTCCACAAAGTGCTGATTGATGTGCTTGGTACCCTGACAGCCTCTGTTTCCTTATTGGTCGAGATTACGCCGTTTCTACCCCGGTGTGCGAGATCAACACTGTTCCGGGAGATGATCATCATTGGTGATAAGCCCTGCTAAAGGACGTCGATCACCGGAAAAGCGAATAAGTAACCAAGCACGTGAGCCCTGTGAAACGTATTCGGAGGCCGTCTCTGCCTTCTCCATCAACAGCCACCGCTTTCTTTTTCGGTGAATGACATCTGACACAACTATCTGGGCTTCTTTGTATCCACGTCTCCCCACACCCAAGGCGGCGGCCCGCACAACTGCGCTGAGACATTGGAGGTTAGTGAAACACAACAAATAAACAGAGGTGTCAAAGAGGTCCAAAGAGGTCCAAAGAGGTCCAACGACGTTGGGGTGAGACTATAACTCGGACGAGCCATGGGACGTTGCCGATACGACATAATTTCGACCACCGTATTGCGATAGTCCAGCTTACTGTAGTAGCTATCGCACAGTAGCATGTACATACGGAGCTACTTTAGACTGATAAAAGCACGATGTTAGCGCGCCTGTAATTACTCAGGACTGTATAGAGCGACGCTACTGTAGATTCATGGGCATCTCTCTTCGACAGGGTCTTCGGTCTAGTTTTCAAGGCGGAGATACTGTGTACCCACGGCTCATGACGTATTTCTCCCACCTGGGTTCATTCGGACTCCGGATTAGGAACATTGTTGTGGATAAATAAGCAGCTGAGGCACTAAGACCCGTCTTGGTATACGTCCAAGCTCTCTTCAAGGCGCCGTTGATTGCAGCTCAGACACTTCTGAAACGGCCGGAAACGGATTGCCCCAGAATAACTCGCACTATAAGTAGGCCCTCCATCGCAGCCCGTATCGAGTGTCTGTAGACTGCACTCTAATGAGAGGAGCCAATGCAGTCCCGATAACTGACCTAATGGAACCCATGCAACTTGCAGTTTGGACGCACATGGAGGAGCACAGGAATCAGGCGCGTCAAAATACGGTGGAAATAATATGGAAATATTTTCTCTATTGTTCCTGTAGAGAAGCCCTGCATTCTCTCCCTCAAGGTGGGTTAGTAATCAAAACGTAGGGCAATCTTCCAGGACCCCAAGAAGATGATCATGGCTTATCTCCCGGAGTGTCTTAGGGCCAGATGAACCGATCGACACCCTGCAACACGTGAACTCGGTAGTGCGGAAAGCCCCGAGCGAAACGAACCGGGTCTCGGATAACCGAGGATCACACCCGGGGTGCTTGTTTCTGTAATCACATCATACATGCTGTGTACATACCATCGTACATACAGTAGTTGCTCCTCTATCGTATGTACCGTACACTTCTTGTCCCGCTAATTAAGCGAGACGATAGGCCAGATTGAAGCCGTTTTTAGATCATAATATTTCACGTGTGATACGTCACATGAAATATTGGTCAAGAGCTGTCAGCTTTCAAAATTGCCGCTTTGAGAACACTCAACAAACAATTGCTTTGCTTTGCTTCCCACCCAAATAAATCCATATCGGTTGTATTGAACTGCTGCTGCCAATACAAACACGCAAGGCCTGTTTCAGGTCTCTCCGTCTGCACTGGTTGTACTCCGTACCGTACAAGCACACACTTGTTTGCCTGTGGGCTGCTGGAGACCTGCTGGGGAGGCCATCGCAGATCTGTCTGTGGCCCGTAACTGCGGCAACGAGGCGGCCCACGTCCCGATTAGTGGACACTTGTGCTCAACTGGGCCAAACCGCTTCATTCCTCACCATGCACTCTGCAGCTGCTGCATCGAACACTCTGCGGCGTCAGACGTCAGACCCTGTACGTACGATGCACTGATTACACCTTGAAAAAGAAAAGATTGCGGCCCGTAGAGGGGCGAAAGAGACGTTGCGGAACCTTGTGGTTCTCGCTGTCGAGGCAACCATTGCTGTGATTGACGTTTCTGGAACAACAGCCACCCTACGCCAGTGGTTTCTTTTTCCACCACTGCACAACACCAGCAGGCGCCTTGTTCATGCCCGTTCTTGTCCTGGTGCGTTTTCGAACCAATGGTGGGGGCCTGGAATGTCCCGTTCTTTCAAGTCTCCACCTCTGAGGTCGCGGAAACGCACCCCTGGAGCTCCGCAGGCTTTTTTCAAAACAGAAGCTACCGTTAGGCAAACTGCACCATGCTGTCAGCACTGGCTACCTACTACAGGCACTCCCGCAAGCTCTGGAATGAGCAGTGAGGTTCTGCCGCGGTACGTACCACCAATCATGACAGCTGCAGCCCCATTGTCCTTGTGTCACCATGTCAGGCGCGTTACACGACGGTCTACCCTGCAAAACCATTACATTCCGTGTTACTCAGACCTCAATGTGCACCGTCCTTTTATACTATATAACTATTTTCAGCCCCTGCTCAGCCGTCGGGCCAGACGCTGGATCTTTTCGTCATGCTCGTTCATGGCCTTCTTGAACCCCTCCTGCTGTTGTTGCTTCTCCTTGGCCTGCTCCTCGGTCGTGGGGGGCAGTCGCTCGTTGCCCAGATCGGCGCTTCGAGCCTCCTCAAACGAGCTGATGGCGTCTCGAATACCCTGTCCACCAAGCATGAGAGTTCCCTGGGGCAGCTTGCCTCCAGAGACAGCCTTGAGCTCTGAGACAGACTCCGACTCCTGTCGCAGAACGTTGAACAGACGCGAAACTCGACCAATGGCCAGGATCTTGTTTCTGAGAGCGCGTCGCTGGTCAAAAGAGATGGTGCTGGGAGTGTCGGAGTCTCCGGTGGCGACTGAAGCAGCAGGCTTGGGCTCGGTGGCCTCACTGATTCCGCTAGCACTGTCGTCATCCTCAAGCTCTTCCTTTGTGCAGATGTTGAGCATGGTGATGAGCATTTCCGTGATCTTCTCGCCCACAAACGGCATGGACCAGGTGAACACGTTCATGAAGTTGGGGAGCCAGTAGGGATGGGGCGACGAGTTGAACTGTCGAATGTTCATGACGTTGTTCTCGTACTTGAGCACGGCAGCCTTGTTGTTGTATGCGTCCAGGTAGTTGGGTGCCGAGAAGATGGTCATGACCGACGGGAACCCGGTGCTCTTGGTCTTTCTGTACATTCTGTAGCCGGCGTCCTGGGCCTCGTGAGCTCGGATGATGGACAGCAGACCGTTGGCCTCCAGGAAGGCACAGGCGGCATGGTAAGAGTAGAAGAACGAGCAGCCTCGCACGGAGTTGTGGACAAAGTGCTCGTTGCCCTTTTCGGCTCCAAAGTCCTCGCAGGGATCGGCCCACAGCAGATCGCACATGATTCCGTGGGTGGGGGGCTCTCGGAACCGGTCGATTCGTCGCAGGTCGTCCAGAGTATGCAATTCAGGCGACAGGCCTCCGTGGACACACAGAAACTGTCTGTTCATGATGGCGGCCAGAGGAAGGGTGCAGAAGGAGGCCAGACATGCCTCGTACAGATCCACGCCGTACTTGTGGACACATTCCAGCTTGAAGGTGAAGTATTCCGTCAGATGACGACACTCGTGGTTTCCTCGGAGCAGGTAGATGGAGTCCGGGTAGTGGATTTTCAGCGACCACAGGTAGACGACGCATTCGACCGAAAAGTAGCCTCGATCCACGTAGTCTCCCAGGAACAGGTATCGTGTGCCCGGTCCGGGGGTTCCTCCCACCTCAAACAGCTTTAGCAGGTCGTAGAACTGGCCGTGGACGTCTCCGCAAATGGTGATGGGGGCGTCCACCTCCAGCAGAGTGGGCTCCTGCTCCAGAATCCGCGAGCCGGCCTCCACGATTCGAATGGCCTGGTCGTTCGACAGCCGGCCTTCTCGGTAGAAGTGGTCCTTGAGGAACTCGAGGTTGGGTTTCCCGGTGGCTCGGTCGAACACCTCGTCGTCGGTGGGTTTGTTAGTGGCGGGCGCAGGCACGGACTTGATGGGCCGGTCGACCGTGGACACCACCGATCCGTCCTCCATGGTGTGCTGGGTGAAGTCGATTTTCGGCAATGGCTTGCGGTTCTGGAACGCCTTGACGGCGTTGGACAGCTGTGCGTTGTCCATTATGGAGGTGTGGCGAGGTGGTAGTCTGATTAGTTTTGAGGGGGGGTTGTAAGGCAAGGTCCGGTCAGGGGTAGATGTTGCTGTAGATCGGAGACTGAGACGCTCGTTATTGCAGGACACGAGTCGTGGGTTTCAATGTGTGGATATGGTGTGCTCGAAACGGCTCCAAGTAGAGTGCGACAGATAAATATCGTGCTTGTAGTGTTGTACTGTAGCTAAGAATTTACAAGCTTGATATTCTCCAATGCAAAGTGTGTACTTCTCGTAGTTAGGGTCGTGAGACGTGGTGTCATAACTCTAAAGAAAATGGAGACGGAAAGAGCCCCTACCAATGGCTGCTACGGACCTCTAATACGAGACTGCCCGGCCGGAAACAACAGCTGCTCGGCTCGCCAACAAGCCGGTCTTTTCAGATTCAAAAAAGCCCTCCTGCAACCCACACAAACTGCCCATTCCCTCATTTTACCCGGACGAATAACCAGGTGATAAGGGTAAGGGGAGGGGGCAGTGCGACAATCCGGACTGTAAATCCAACCGTGTACATCTGATTCGCGACTGTTATCGTATAATATAAAATGTACGCCTGGAAGCAGGTCTCAGATGGATGGCTTCTTTATCTCATGCTCAAAGCCAAGCCGTCTGTTGCCCTTCTCATGTTGCCCACAGTACACTTGTACACTGTACGATAGCACCGTCATGTTCCCCACACCTGCCCGCTAAACATCACATCTGCCAGAAGCAAGCAACTCCAACTGCTGCCCCTGGAAAGAGTTGCTGTGGTTGGAGCCGCTTGACGAGAGTACAAACGCAAACAAAATCGTAACTAAAGCGAAAATAATAGCTCGAGGCATATCACCTTCTTCCTCTTCCCATTGGCCATCAACGTTAGCTGAGGGGAAATCTCTGATGTGCACAAGACCGATAACGCCCAGAGCACACGGAACTAAACCTACGAGGGCTACATTACTACAAATGTACACAAAGCTCGCATGGACGAATATTCTCCAGAGATTTCATATTAATAAGCTACTGCTAATTATATAACTCACTGGCCACCTCGGAGTCGGAGCACAAGGTGGAGAGTGGATTCCTTCTGAATGTTGTAATCAGACAGAGTTCGTCCATCCTCAAGCTGCTTTCCAGCGAAAATGAGTCGCTGCTGGTCCGGGGGAATTCCCTCCTTGTCCTGAATCTTGGACTTGACGTTGTCAATGGTGTCGGAAGACTCAACCTCAAGGGTGATGGTCTTGCCGGTCAGAGTCTTGACAAAGATCTGCATACCACCTCGGAGTCGCAGGACGAGATGAAGGGTGGACTCCTTCTGGATGTTGTAGTCGGAAAGAGTTCGCCCATCCTCGAGCTGCTTTCCAGCGAAAATGAGTCGCTGCTGGTCCGGGGGGATTCCCTCCTTGTCCTGAATCTTGGACTTGACGTTGTCAATGGTATCAGAAGACTCAACCTCGAGAGTGATGGTCTTGCCGGTCAGAGTCTTGACAAAGATCTGCATACCACCTCGGAGTCGGAGCACAAGGTGGAGAGTGGATTCCTTCTGGATGTTGTAATCAGACAGAGTTCGACCGTCCTCAAGCTGCTTACCGGCAAAGATAAGTCGCTGCTGGTCCGGGGGGATACCCTCCTTGTCCTGAATCTTGGACTTGACGTTGTCAATGGTATCGGAAGACTCAACCTCAAGAGTGATGGTCTTTCCAGTCAGAGTCTTGACAAAGATCTGCATACCACCTCGGAGTCGCAGGACGAGATGAAGGGTAGACTCCTTCTGGATGTTGTAGTCGGACAAAGTTCGACCGTCCTCGAGCTGCTTACCGGCAAAGATAAGTCGCTGCTGGTCCGGGGGGATACCCTCCTTGTCCTGAATCTTGGACTTGACGTTGTCGATGGTATCGGAGGACTCGACCTCGAGAGTGATGGTCTTTCCAGTCAGGGTCTTGACAAAGATCTGCATACCACCTCGGAGTCGGAGAACCAGATGGAGAGTGGATTCCTTCTGGATGTTGTAGTCGGACAGGGTTCGACCGTCCTCGAGCTGCTTACCAGCGAAAATGAGTCGCTGCTGGTCCGGGGGGATACCCTCCTTGTCCTGAATCTTGGACTTGACGTTGTCGATAGTATCGGAGGATTCGACCTGTAGTTAGTATTGTGTCTGGGTTTGTGTCTGTGTTTGTGTTTGTGTTTGTGTCTGGACGCCACCCTGTCCGTGTAACATGGCGAGCCGCCCAAAATAGCCATTATCTCGTACTCACCTCAAGAGTGATGGTCTTTCCGGTCAGGGTCTTGACGAAAATCTGCATGATGGATGTCGATTAGTTGTTTTGTGGTTTCAACCAGTTATGTTGTAGAGAAGCAAGAGAGTTGGCGGGTGGGGACAGGTTATATATGAGGTGTTATCCGTGTAGCGGCCAAAGGCAAAATAAGGTTCCACATGCGCCGCTTACCGTGATTATGTTATGAGTTGCCACCGCACACACAAAGACAAGCATGATTAGCGCTTATCGCAACTAAGTCTTCTGGGACCCGGCCGAATATACCAGAAGGTGTGTATGGGGGAGGGGGGGTATTTTTTTGCGCCTGTAACGGTTGGGAAAAAACTGTAAATCAAGTTCGTTTCTAAAACTACTTTATGACACACCTAATTACAGTAGTGACAACAGTTTCCCCTCACAGTAGTGGCTCTTGATTGATCATTGGGCCATGTACAGTATGCGGACGCACTAGCTAATTATTCCTTCATGCCATCGTGCGTCATACTAGAGTTTGATTGAGGGATGTAGTGGGGGGTATAGCGCGGGTATACTGGTCACGTGCGGTTGCGTGTGGTTAGGTACAGTCACGTGTAGTCACTTGGAATCCAAAACCACCAGAAAAAAAAAAACACTTCCTACTGTAGCCACTGCTTTTCTCCATGAGGCTGAGTCGACGGAAGCAACGATAAAGTTGACGTCGACGTTAGGGCAGGCATGATTAGGTAAGGAGCTGTAGGCTGGGAGAAAGAGTGTGGAGCCAAAATAGGCTTCGGTGTGCCGCCAACAATTATGGCAGCAAAGTGCGGTCGGTCGGAGTCAACGCGGAGACACGAGAAAGAGAAAAACATGTGATGGAGAGTGGGCCGAAATGGTGGTTCAAGTGAGGGTCATTTATACAAGCTGAATACGGCCACAACACAGTCTTGTACAACGCCAACTACCAAAAGCAAACATCTCATGGTTATCTTAGCGTTAAATGGCCGTCTAATTTAGGGTGCCGTGTGGCTTGGACGGATACGACGTCTATGGTGAAGTCCAATTCTGACAATAGAGGCTGTCAGGAAAGACCTGGCTACTGTAGCAGAGCGTTTGGTACAAGTCACGTGAGTGGGGGTATTTCTCACGAGTCACTGTTTACGATGCACTCAACGTGCGTACTTGTTTGCAACTGACCTCGGCCGATGTCCAGATCCTACAGTGGTTGACTTTGTTGAAAATTTGTTGTCAATTAGTTGGAAAAAGTTTCATTTTGTTGGCAATTTGTTGGAGAGAGTTTCATTTAGGGATGCTTTTTCGGTGTTCCTGGAAAAAGAGAACTGGAACATAAAGAGAATACAAGAGTCTACCGCGCGACTGTTACTGATACAGTACCGGTACTGTACGGTAATTGCCCCATCACATTTCGAAATGTTGGCATTCCAAGCTCGTTTCTCAAGTGTTGGCTTGATAGGGTGTTAAGCTGTCGATCTCTGCTTCGACGTCAACACAGCAGTGTGAACGTCAGACGTCGCTATACTGTACTTGCAAGACAGTGTTTCTTGACACAAGAACGAAGATACTTATATACTGTACTGTACATACTTGTATGTACTTGTACTGTGGCTATACCATGGCAGTTATACTTGTAGTAAGATCGGTGTGTGTTGTGGAAGCTCATCAACCGTGGTACTTGTACAAGTAGCGTGTGATGTTGCTAAATGCATTCACAGGACCATCAAGTCAGATAATGTGGCGCTACGATCGTTATAACACACACGGTGCCACTCATACCTGCTGACTTGCGCTAAGTTGACCAAATGTTGAGTGAGATGCTAATGTTTAGCAGCCTGGAGATTTGCAAATGCGACTGCGAGTAGACACAACTGTGTAACGATTGTCTGTACCTGGTGCAACCTCGGCAAGTTTCAAATGGTACGACAACAGACCCGCTTGTCCTTCCTGTACGAGTACACGATACAAAGAAGTACATACTGTACTCCGTATGTACGAGTATCCCGTGGTTACACCCCGCTTGGACTCCAACCTTCATGTCGGCTCATGTGTGAAGACAAGGGAAGGAAGGAAGGAAGGGAGCCCATCAAGCATGAAATAATCTGTGGCCAAAGAGCCGAGTTTCGGGTGGAAAAAGCGGTGCAAAGGGAATATTTTCGACCCGCCTGCTCTAGCACCCCTCCTCGGGCTCCCACGTGTCCTCATCACGTCCCGCACGAGCCACCCCTGGCTCCCCCCTGACAAAGTTTCCCAACAAAAGCCCGCCAGCCGTGCATGGAGTAATTTTGTGCGGAGACACCGGGCAATTAGGCTCGCTGGTGAAAAAAAACGAGTCTCGTTAAAGAAAACGGACTTGAGTCTTGCAGAACCACCACGAGTCTCGCCCTACCGCATCAAAATTAAGGTGTGCGACTACACAGTAAAGTACGTCTTTCGAAAACCAAACATGAACAGTTGGATATATATCGCTGTGATCGCCGTCGCAGCCCTCGCCATTGCCCGAATGTCCGTTGCATCCAAGCTCGTCTTCTACGTGCGCGCCGCCATCGCGGTGGTCATCTTCGCCGCCTGTGCTACCTACGGCGTGCTGGCCTCCACCATTCTCACCGCCATTGGCAAACAGGGTCTGGCCCAATGGACCGTGGCCCGAGCCTTCTACTACTCGGTGCGCATCTTTCTGGGCATCAAGATCCAGCTGCGAAGCCGCCAGGTGACCGGAACCGCCGGCCTGGACGCCTCCAAGGTCGAGGTCGCCGACTCCGCCAAGCCGTTTGACGACATCACCAAACACCTGCCCCGACCCTGCATTCTCATTTCCAACCACCAGAACGAAATGGACATTCTGGTGCTCGGCCGAATCTTCCCCCAGTACTGCTCCGTCACCGCCAAAAAGGCCCTCAAGTGGTACCCCCTGCTGGGCCAGTTCATGGCGCTGTCGGGAACCATTTTCCTGGACCGAAAGGACCGAACCAAGTCCGTGCAGACCCTCGGCGGAGCCGTCAAGACCATCCAGAGCGGAAACGGCGGCAAGGGCCAGAGCGTCTTCATGTTCCCCGAGGGAACCCGATCGTACGCCAAGGATGTCGGAATCATGCCGTTCAAGAAGGGCTGTTTCCACCTGGCCGTGCAGTCCGGCGCCCCCATCGTCCCCGTGGTGGTCCAGAACACCTCGCGAATGTTTTCTTTCGGCCGAGGCAAGCTGGACGCCGGCGAGATCATTGTCGACGTTCTGAGCCCCATCGAGACCAAGGGTCTGGACGCCAGCAACGTCGACGCTCTCATGGCCACCACTTACAAGGCCATGTGCGAAACTGCCGACAAGATTGGTTACGCTGGACAGAAGACCAAGTAGACGAGACTGCGAGACTGCAACACTGCGAGTCATCAAGGTCATGATAGGTAATACGAAACATTTTTCCAAGGAGCGAGTCCAGCACTAGCACGAACTCACAGCTCGAAACTACAAGCACCGGTACCGGTATGTAGTAGCTAGTCTATGTCTACAAGTACAGATCCTGGCTACTCGTAGTACTGTACAAGGTACAACCCCTCTTAGATCATGGTCGTATTGGCTAGTAAGTGTTGACTTTTGGTTCAGTTGGGGCCTAGCTTCTTACAAGCTGATTGTACCCATTTTACGTGTATTAGTCATCATGATTAAATATCATTGTTGTCATTTCTCACAGTCATCTCCGCAGTCATCTCCACAGTCATCTCCCATACTCATCTCATAATCCAGCCATCCCAAAACAGCCGAACTCTACCGAGGCAAGACAACAAGGTTTAGACAGAGCCAAAATCGTCCGAGGAGCGTCAAGATAATCATGGGGGACGCATAGACTGGATACAAGCATGTCTGTTGAGAGCGTATCGTCGCCGGGGGGCTATATATACTCACGGGAACGGCAACAGTTGCTCTCAAACCAACAGCATCACGAGATCCCTGTAAATGTTGCTCGACAGGAAACGAATGTGAACCTTTGTGCCCATCATTTCCATTCATGGCCATCCATTTCTGGCAGCTAAAATTAACTCTCCGAAACACGTCGGCAAACCGAAATTAATTTATTACAGGTACGATACATAGCGTTATAACGCGACCCACAACCGCAACTAACCCTCTCAAAACACACAAAAAACTCCCCCCCTCTGATGGACTCCAGCACCGTCACCCAGTCGGAGGTCTCGGAACTGTCCTTTGCAGGCGACCAGGTCTCCTCGGGAGTCGAATCGGGCCTGGAAGCTGATCACTCGGAAGGACACGAATCGGAAAAGAACGCTTTAAACGAGATTCGACCCAGAAACACAAAACCGTGGCCCCAGCTCGTGAACCCCAATACCAAGCAGTTCAAACACGGAAGAACCCGGTCCAGAGGCTCTCTCGGGACTCTTGATAGACCCGAACTGACCCCGGTGGAATCTTCTCAACAAAAGACCAGAAACGTCATAGAGGTCATTCTCGTGGTACTTCCAGCAGCTATTGCCGTCTACCGAGAACGAAACGTCGACCTCACAGATCCCAAATACGCCACTCTGGTGCTCTCTTTGCAAGTCTGGGTGGCAGGCCTGGCCATCTCCTTCAGCTATTGCTACACCAATGGCATTTTCATCGCCAATACCCTCTACTTGGCGCTCATTCCACCCCTGGTGGCATACACCACTAACAAGCAGTCCACCACTCTGCTCTCGGTCAACCTCTGTCTCGCAGCCTGTACTCTGCCTTACCCAACCATGGTCTGGGACAAGTTTCTCGACTTCAACATTGTCGGACCCACTCTGGCCCTCGAGTACGTGACCCCGCCATTCCGAACTCTCAAGTCCACTTACGACTACGTGGCCCAGGCCGTTTCTTCTCTGACTCAAGAGTCTCTCACCGAGGTCGAAAAGAGACTGCTTTCGTCTCTGGTGGTCAATGTGGTTTGCATGCATCTCTTCCGAGACCCGTCGCCCGAATCCATTGTACTGCAATGTCTATTTCTGGGCTCCGTCTTCTGTATCTTCCCTACATACCCCTGGGTCGAACGATCTATCGCCATCATGCGCACCCCCAGACACAGAAGACCGCTACATTGGGAAAAGACTCTCACCAAGCTCAGTGTGGCGATTCTCGGCACGTTTTTCGTGCTCATGATCGTCCTGACCGTGCCGGTCTGCACCCATCTGCTCGGAGTCACGCCCTTCGAGTTCATGTGGCTGTACCTCAACCCCAACGAGGAAACTGGAGTGGGCCACACTCGACTGTACATGATGGCGTACTGGGCGCTGTTTGTGGCGGCCATTCCCGTGATCGACAAGATTGGCAACAAGTTCAACTTTTCGACCGACATTCGACGGAAAATCTGGCACTTTTGCATCGTGGGAATGTTCCTGCCCTGCGGAGTCAACACAGACGGCACCTTTACCATGCTTGCCATGGGCTGTACATTTGTGCTCTTCATCTGGGTCGAGTTTGTCCGCGCAACCGCCCTGTACCCCATTGGATCCCAGATCCACGAAGCTCTTCTGGCATACGTCGACGAGCGAGACACGGTAGGACCGCTGGTGGTGTCTCACGTCTACCTCATGCTCGGCATCTTTTTGCCCATTCTGTTCCACAAGTCTCCCATCGGCATTGTGTGTCTGGGACTGGGAGACAGCTCTGCATCTATCGTGGGACGGCGAATCGGCTCCATCAAGTGGTTCGACACCAAGAAGTCTGTCCAGGGCACTCTTGCATTCATCTTCATGGCCTCCGCTGGAATCTACTTCTGCCAACAGCTCATTCCAGGATACACCCACTCGGTCATCAGTGACATGCCTCTGTCCAAGATTGTAGCCACCACCACGGCCACGGCTCTGTTGGAGGCCAACTCGGACATTAATGACAATGTGGTGGTTCCCGTCTACATGTATTTGATGGCCGAGGTTTTGACCAAGTGACAACGAGGAGACGCAACGCCCTCTCACTAATATTTATCTGCTCTCGGAGCTCATATAGACATACTAATAGACTGTTTGTATTAGCGTGGATGTACTTGTAGCGAAAAATGGGCATTTCGATCGACAGCCTGCTTCAGGAATTCGTCGTATAGTATTCGAGAACTGCAAACAGAGTGACAAAGAGGACAGGATTATTTTGACATCCGCCTGTCCTATAAACACCAAAACAGTACTGTTAGAATTCTTAAATTCCGATGAGTCCAATGAAACTGTCCAAATTCCGATCAGACCAATACTGCACGAACTACACTGCACCATCACCGTACCCTCGCTTTACACGCGTCTCACTATCTACAACTTTATCTGAGATGCACACCAGCCACCGGTCATGGAAAACACGAAGCAAGACTTCTTCGACGCCATCCAACATTACGACCCGACCGATGCTTCAAACAACTCGTTACACTGGCTGCATCTACCGTCGGCAAAGCTGTCTGGTTTGATAGCTTTGACAGGAGCCCCGAGATCAGGCAAGACGACCGCTCTGTACGAGCTGTGTCGCGTGTGTCTGCCGTTTGATACTCCGGGAGGCGAAAACAAAACGGTGCTGGTGCTGGACCTCGACAACACGTGGACCAAGAGCAACGTCATCAACTACTTTGTGCTGGACCAATCGACTGGACTGGGAGAGAATGTTCTGGCCAGCTACATCCGCCAGAACCTGGTCATCGTGAACACCACGTTTGGCCAGCTCCCCGTCCAGCTGCAATCCGACAATCTCATTGGCCACATTGAAAAGTCCAACAACAGCTCGAAAATCAGATACGTCATAGTGGACTCTTTCTCCACGGGTCTGGACGGTCCTCCCGATGCTCACAAGAAGGCCACCTACGACGCCACCATCGTCAAGATTGTCAACCGAGCCTTGGAGACTCAAAAGATTCTCCAGATCCACATTGCTTTTTCCTTTCTGTACACGACATTCACGGATCTACCAGAGGATGGCAGCACTCCTCTGCAAGCGGAAGAAATCATTCCTCGACTGCCTTATATCATCCCCGAGCTGGCCTCGGTGATGGTGGCTCTGATCTTCTTCGACAAGATCAAACAGCAGGTGGAAATCTGGACGGATTCGGGCATTGTCCGCCGTCAATACTGGAGCTTTGCCAGTGATCGTCGAGAAGAGGAAGACACGTGCGAGCTGTTTGATTTCGAGACCAGTGACGAGGATTCCGAAGAGCTCAGCTCGTGTTTATCCCAACGGGTTTGTATTGGACCTAGTTGACCTTTTTGACGGACCTATTTGACCTTTTTGACGGACTTATTTGACCTATTTGACTGACCTATTTGACCTTTTTGACGGACCTATTTGACTGACTTATTTGACCGACTAGCTACTTGTACTGTACATCACGTCATTATTTATACTACATCATAATACCATACGTAATACCATAATACCATAATACCATTACCATTACCATTACCATATTTTCCGCTAATCATAAATCTCAATGGGAGGGATTCGGTCGAGGTTGTAGAACCAGTTGCCGCTATCCAGCTCCTTGTAAAGCCAGTGGGTGGGGAACATGACCAGATGGCCCTGGATGCCGTTGAGAATCTTCTCGGCAGTGGCCTTGTCGTGCACCTTGTCCATGCCCGATCGCTGTCGAGCCCGTCGTCGACGTCGACGTCGTGCGTTGGGGGTGTGGTGGAACGACGTGTGGGCGGCCGAGGCTCCATCATCCTTGAAGTCGGCGTCCACCTCCTGCTGCAGATGGGGCTGAGCAACTCCAGTGCTGTAGGCCTCGTTGACGGGGGGCTTCTCCACGGGCTGGTCGACCTCGCCGATATCTCGCTTGCCGCGCTTTCGAGGCTGCTGCTGGCCGTCAATGGCATGGCTGGGGACAAACACAGGCTCCTTGTCCTCCACCTGCGAGTCGTACAGCTCCTGGTTGAGCGGCCGGTTGTTGGCCAGGTTGATGTTGTCCGCCTCTCCCACCGGAATGGGGTCGTTGAACTCATCGGGAAGGAAGTCCCGGGGAGCCTCGTCGTTCACGTCGACAGGCTCGTGGTAGCTGCCTCGACGATTGGCTCGTCCCAGAGCGTACTTGAGATGTCCAGCCGCGTCATCAACACCATGTGCAATTCGGTCGGTGAAATTGGCACCAGTCTTGAGAGGCACATGGGACCGTCGGTAGTGGGGCGACGTGGATCGGTGGTGCTGGTGTCGAGCGTAGTACTTGTCGTAGTCGTGCTTCGGCCTGTTCTTGTTCTGCTTCTTCTTCTCGTCCTCCTTGTCGTTTCCGTTGATCTTGACAGCCAGAGGAGAATGGGCCTGGTGCTCGTCCGCATACGACGACTTGTTGTCTCCACTATCCTGAGACATGGAGAACCGCTCGGCGTAGGTGGTGAAGTCCTTGTAGTCCTTCCAGGTGGTCACCTCGTCGTCGGGCTGGCACCGGAACACCTCTCGGAAGAGTCTGGTGTTTTTCTCGGCGGTCGCCAGCCAAACGTCGTAGTAGAAGTCGTCGTCCAGAGGATCCTTGAAGCAGTAGGGGTCTACGGGAGGAGGGATTTTGGGGATCTCGAACCCTGCTTCCTCGAACGAGTCTGACGAAAAGTGGTCAGACACATCGGGATGGTCGGCATGAACGTTGCCATTGGCATCGGACACCAGATTGATGGGCGCAGTAGAGTCCGAAGAACCACTGTGGCCATTGACTCCATTGCTCTGAGCCTCACAATCTGCCAACGTGGGAGGGTTGTTGAACGCCTTCTCGGCCTCCATGTGCGAGTTGTGGTACCGCTGCTTCAGCTCCATCTGCTCGTAGTAGACCCGCTTCTTGAGCTCCTCCACGTCGTCCACCGTCTCGCTGGTCTGCTTCAGCTCGTGCTCCGTCAGCTTGTTGGCAAACTGCGCATGTCGCTGGATTCGCAGGCGGAAGTCCTCGGCAGACTCCTTGGAGTTGGCTCCTCGGTCGACGCCTCGTCCCTCCACGTCGGCCCGGTGCTTCTCGTTGCCCTGGATACGGTTGTCCGACGACACCAGCTTCTTCTCTCGAATGCCCTTGTTGTCGACTCCGGCCAGCGAGTTGAACGTGTAGATGTCCAGGCCCCGGTTGATGTGCTCCACGTCCTCGTCGTAGTCTCGCAGAAGCGCCTCGGCGTCGGAGTCGTACGCGTCGTCCAGATTGGCTAGCTGCTGGTCGGGATCAGCGTTGTCCAGGGTGGTACCTTCAACCACACAGTCCTCGTCCAAGCTAGGAGAAGTCGGGACACCAGACTGGTAAGAATGTCGCCGATTGGGAATCCTAGCGTAGGTGGAAGAGGCGGACTCTGGAGGAGGAGCATCACTGTTGCCGTTGCCGTTGCCGTTGGCTGCTCGGGCAGCTTGCACGGTTTCTCCAAAAATAGAAGTGGAAATATCCAGAACCCGCTCATCTTCAGAGCCGGAAGCTCCATCGGAATCCTCTCCTCCTCGCTGGGATCGTCGTCCACGGCCACGGGCACGTCGAGTGGACTTGTTCTTGATGATGGGCAGCTCCTGAGGCTCGTCCTGAGCCGCCTCGGCACGCTTGTGTTTCTCCAGCAACTCCGTCTTTCGCTCAATGAACTCCACGTGGTCCACATCGACACCCATGTGTTCTCGCATGAGCTGCAGACGAAGGGTGTGGGCAAAGTGGCCCACCTTGTAGGGCCGCCCGGCCATTGTGGAGTCCACGGTGTGGGTATCTCGAACGATGGCCGCCACCTCGGAGTCTCGGGTTCCCCGTTGAGACCGCTCGTTGATGTTGGCAGAACCAATGATGGCAATACGGTCATCAACAACCATGGCCTTGGCGTGGATGTACAGCTGCTCGGTCACCAGCTTGTCATTGGGTCCGATCTTGCCCCACTTTCGCAGCGAGAAGAAGCAAATGTAGTCCTCGGGATGGATGCCGGCGTTTTCCAGACGCGCAAAAATGCAGTTGGCGCCCCGAGAAATGGACATGTACTGGCACTGCATGATGACTCGGACCGACGAGCCCTCCGATTCGTCAACCTCGGCCTCGAATCCAGGCATCAGAGGAATGACAATGATGGCTCGCCAGTCCTCGTCGTTCTGATGGGCCTTGATGATTCGGTTGACCAGAGCGTCGCCAATCTTGTTTTCAATCACAATGTTGTGCCAGGAGGTGTGGGTGATGAAAAACTGGTTCTCGATGTAGACGAAATGCTCGCTCTGCTCAATGCTCTTGATGTAGGCGTTCTGGATACTCTGCTCGTGTTCCTTGACTCCCGTGTTCCAAGAGCAGGCAGATCGCAGAATCTGAACCTCGCAGGTACCGTTGAGCTTGTACTCCGCCAGCTCCTCCTCCTTGAAGTCAGGAGGAGGCAGAAGCAGAGGCGTGAAACGAGAGGGCCGCTTCTGCCGCAGAACGTAGTTCCATCGCTGGACGAAATGACGCACCAGGTCGCGAGCAGGCTGGCCCACCACCATCATGTGGATATCGTGCCAGGGCATTCGAGGCACCTTCTGACGGTCGTACATGTCCTCAAACGGCTTGTCCAGCGAGAAGAAGTCCTTGGTACGGGGGTTAGAGTAATCCTTACCTGGGAAGAGCTGGGTTCGGCCGGTGTAGCCGTCCTGCTTGTCGGCGTTCACAAACGTGGGCGCGTCGTCGACAAGAACGTGCTCTGCAGTGTCGTATCGGCCGAAACACAGATCGATACCGCCCACAAACGCACATGTGTGGTCGATCAAACACAGCTTCTCGTGATGGGCCCAGAAGTAGGTGTTCTGGATGAGCTGGTTGGGCGACCGCATGACGTAAATGTTGGGAGACAGATCGAGCAGCGAAAACTTGGTGTATTGCGAATCAATGGGGATCGTCTGCCCGACGTTTCGGTACACAATGACGAAGATCTTAACTCCCTGCTCGGCCTTGCGTTTCAGCACCCGATCGAGACGCCACTCCTGGTTGCCCTCCGGGGGTCGTCGCAGATAAATCTCGGGCGACAGCCACCAATCGTGGATGTAAATGACCTCCTTGGCCATATCCAGGGCGCACGACAGAGTCCAGAAGTAGTCTCGAGCGTCCACAAACCACTGGGCCTTACAGTTGGTTCGCACGGGGGCATACGAGTCGAACCGCTTCTGCTGAGCCCAGATGGATCGCTCCTTGATCAGATTGATGCTCTCCATCCACTGGGCCAGCTGCTTGTCGGACGTGGCCACCAGCTTGAGCTGTCGAGAGGCGTTCTCCACCTTGAGAGTGATGTGGGTACTTCCGGGTTTCTGCAGCTCCTCCAAATCGGACTCTCCCGAGGTGTTGAAGTTGGATCCGCCCGAAAGAGCGCCGTCTCCCCTGTTCTTCTTTTTGAGATTGTGCGACACCTTGAACTTGGAATCGAGCAAGAAGACCTCCAGGGGCGTGGTGGAGTAGAGATTGTCGACACAGACAATGTACGAGTGTCGCACCATGAACCACTTGGACGTGTGACGGGCCACCATCTGTCTGATATCCTCCACTCGCCAATGCGACACTCGCCATCCCGCCTTTCGAGCCGAAGTACGGTTGACCAGGAACCCCGCCTTGCCGTGGAAATGGTCCTCGGGAGCCAGTCGAATGGACATGTTGGACAGCTCCAGGAACTGGAACAGCTTGTTGGCCTCTCCTCGGAACAGCAGCAGCTTGAACAGCTGGCGCAGATACCGCTCCAGCTCGCCCTTGATCCGCTCGTTGATCATGTTTCGGTGTTTTCGTCGCTTGTCAAAAAACTGGTTGACCATTCGAGGTCCATGCGAAGATGCTCCTCCTTGCTGCTGTTGGTTGGCAGCAGCAGCAGCTTCGGCAGGATCACAATCAGACTCGCCGTCGGTGTCTGTGTAGTCTTCATCTTCCGGGTTGTTGGACTCTTTCTTGCCCTTCTTGCCCACCTTGTTTCGGGTAGGAAAAACAGGGATCTGAAGGGGCTGTTTCGAGGAGTTGAAGGGGTTCTTGGCGTTGAAAGCCATGGTTCGAAGCCGGCTGTGCAGAAACATAAAGTCCTTGTAGTCCTTGTAGATGGTCCACGTGAGCATGGTGTGGCCCGAGCCGTACGAGAGATCGATTCGGTACTGCCGATTCTTCTCCAGAGGGTTTTTCGTCACGTCTCTCAGCGCAAACCGAACCTGCTCCAGCAGAATGGGCACTCGCTTCATGTTCTTCTCGTCTCGAACCATGGAGGAAGCCACCATGAGGGCAGCCGGAGATCCTGCAGCCAGCTGGCCCAGAATCGCCTGGTTGTACGCCTTTTCGGCGCTTTGTTTGGCGTCCTTCTTCTTTCGGAACCGCTGACGAAGCCCGGCCTTGATGTCTCTCCAACGCTGGCCCGACGTGGTGGTGGACGAGTTGAGCTGAGGCCGTTTGAACAGCCGACGGGGTCCTCCAGAGCCGGGACTCATGTCTTCAGCCGTGGCACTGTGTCGTCTGAAGAACGAGGGGCTTCCCAGGTGTCCAAATCCCTCCTTGCTTCGGCCCCACCGCGAGCCCTGAGGCGTAGCTTCGTCTACCGCAGGGTTGTGGCTCATCTGCGGAGTGGTGGAAGTCACATCGGGCACCTCCTGGGGTCCTGGAAGAACCTGTCGAGTTCCAGGAAGGTCCTCTTGCGAGTACACTCCATTGGGGGCCGTGTTGATGTATCCGTCGGCAGTGGGTGCTCTGGGTCCCGCAGCCTCGCTTGCGTCTGAAAAGAACTCCTGATCGGGGTCCTCAGAGATAGGGTCCACCGTGTTGCCCTCGTTTTTGGCGCGGTTCTTTTTGCGTCTGCTCCTGATGGGCACGTTGACCGTCGCATGTTCACTGTCGTAGTCGGACGACTGCCAATCCGAGTCGGCGGCGTCTTCTTGGAACACTGTGTTAGTGGGTGTGGGGGGGTGGTGACAACAGAAGACAGCTGGTGGAGTGTTGTGTACTGGTGGAGTGTTGTGTATTGGTGGAGTGTTGTGTACTGGTGGAGTGTCCTGAATAACTGGCGAGAGCGGTACCAACAGATCACTTCAGACACGTAATCAAACAACACAGACTGCTGTTCCAATGTCGTGACCTTCCAACATGTCCTAACATCTCACTCTGTCTCCACTCTCATCACAACAGTGGAAAGACTGGATCAAAGGCAGTGCGGAGTCAACAAAACTGCCCTAATCGCCGACCCCACACTGCCATTCCACCATACTCACTTTTCGTGGCGACTCGAGAGATTTAGCGCTTCTCTGGTAACGGGTGCCGGTGCAACAAATGCTTCACTTGCTAGTATCTGGCCTGTTGTGCATTAACTACTGTAAGTACAACCTGTCAGGGGCTGCAATAGGAAAGAACTATGCACGGTCCTGCAGAGTGTTAATCACGTAAGGGGTGGATGGACGGGAGGTTGAAGGCGGTGTGGGGGTGGGTTGAGAGCGGTTTAAAGGTCTAAATCTGCTCTTGCGACACAGACAATCCGATTTATCTACTTTTTATCACCTCAGCTCTTCTCATACGTGTTCTGACAACACTGCCCCAGGTCCTGTCTTAGGCGCGTTCACTCCATCACCTGTACTTGTGGTTTGGAACTGTAAAAAACAGCAATCATAGCCGAGTTCAAGAGGAGATTATTTTGCGGTAGAAAGGAGATACGACGAGATACGACCGATCGAGGTCACCAGCTAGCTGTATTAAAGACTCGTGGCGACTTTTCTCGCCGAAAACGCGACTTTGACACCCCCCCTTCATCCCTCAGCCTCGTTGCGAAGCGAACCTACCTGCATCAGTTTCATCGAAAGCAATCGAGTTGAAACAGCGCCAGAAGATAGAACCAGGAGACGCTGGTACAAGTAGCTTGTACACCTAAGTCAACACACTTGTAAACACCACTCTTGCTGCAATCTCTTGCCCAGGCTTTAGACTCCACGGAAACCCTTCCAGATGCTCTCTTCCAGAAAAGGACCCTTTTTGCCAAGTTGATGGTGATCATTCATTTCAATGTTAGGCAACGCTAAATAGTCGCAAGGGTCCAGCCTGCTAAGATGAACGATGCGTTATTTTCACAGGTGGAAATTGATCATGTTGACTGGACCCGTAACCGTCACGTGACCTAGGCACTCAACTTCTTTGTTGCTCTCTTTTCGCCTTCATAAAACTGATGACTAAGTATCGGTGAACCCCAACGGCGACCGTTATTTATCATGTTTCAAGAGGTCTAAAATAGGGTCTTTGGATGGAGGTGGTGAGGTGAACCCACACAAGTACGATACATACACTGTGGGTGACAGTCTTATCGAAACAGACACCACACCATTGCTTAGTCACCACCCTCCCCTGCCTATCACTAATCAAAAATCCGCACACTTTACTGTCCCGAGAGTTTTCCGGTGTGTCGACCATTTTTTTCGCGGTTCAACGGTTGACCCTAAGAAGAAGCGCTTTTTGTTAGGGGGACTTTGGAACTTCACAAAGCTGGTTTGAAGTGGAAATGACCAGACTGAAAAGTACGACCAAAACATCATAACCTGTCTTGTTGGAGGTGAATTAGCCTAGTTGACGGCCTCAGAATGATGACTAATCGATAATTTTAATAATCCGAGCGGATTTCAGTCTTGTCCGAGCTCAATGTCATCATCATATACCCTCCCCCCTTCTGTTTTCTTCTCTGCCTCGGTAAGTCCCATGGGGTAACATTCATGTATCATTCATGCACCGTTCTTGCTTACCCCAGACTAACAAACTCTGTGCATAACTGGCTGTATTGTAGGGGTGAGTGTGAGGGCTTAAGAGTGAGGGAAAAACAAGGGAGAAAGCCCCTCCGACTGGGGAACCCACCCTATTTATATTCCCACCTCTAGTTACACAAATCCCCCTCTCTCACGTGCCAAACAAGTCAACGTCTATCATTCCACGTGATTACCCCGCGCGCATCCCACCGAGTTTATTTCAGACCGTGAAGATGATAAAAAGAGAGCGTCTGCTGTTGCCTTGTACGAGTAAAAAACAACGGTTCTGATCTCAACACCTACCACCATGGAACCCTTCAAACTGGCGCCCACGCCCGTCACTCTGCCCGAGTACTTTGCCTTCAAAGAATTCACCCCCCAAAACCCCGAGCCTGGCATCCGGTACTTCCACTCCCTCATCAAGCCGTGGCGGCCGTTTTCGTCTCCAGGAACCTTTGGAGGCTACTGTCTGAGCCAGGGCGCGCTCTGTGCGGCCTACACGTGTCCCAAGGGCTTTGTGGTGCACAACCAGCACTCGTACTTCCTGCTTCCAGGCCGGTGGGACGTGCCCTTCCTGTGGAGAGTGGAGTCCGTGCGAGACGGCCGATCCTACTGCACCCGAGAAGTCAAGGCGTTCCAGCCCGATCTGGGCGTCAACTTCCCGGAGTCGCCGTTCCAGCAGCCGGCCGATTTCGACTTCACAGCCCCCGACAGCAAAAAATGGCTCGCCTACACGGCCCACTCGTCCATCAAGCTGCCCCACAAAGACACCATGTTCCACGAAAAGAAGCTGCGACGGGACTTTTTCGCGAAAAACGTGCCTGGAGGAGCCGAGGGCCACGAGCTGGCGCCCGACATTGACATCCCCATGTGGGTGGACTGGTCCAAAGACCCGGCCAACGGCTACAAGCTGGAGCCTCACCCTATAGAGATGCGCAAGGTGGACATGGACAAGGTGCTGCCAGCAGTCAACAAGGGCAAGGACATTGCCGAGCGACGCCAGCTGTACTTTTTCCGAGTGCCCTACAGGCTGCCGGACGACATGAACTACCACGTGGCCGCGCTGCTCTATCTGTCGGATCGAAACTCGCTCTTCACCTGTATGAACATGAGAGACAAGATCCCCACCTTGGCGCGTCTGGCGTCGCTGGATCACCAGTTCACAATGCACGATATGCACTCACGAGTCGACGAGGGCTGGATGCCCATGGAGACATGGACCGATTGGGCCGGAGACTGTCGAGGACAGTACCAGGGCCGGCTGTACACGGACGAGGGCAAGCTCGTGTGCACGTTCATGCAGGACGGTCTGATTCGAACCATTGATGAGGCCGAGGAAGGTGATGATGAGGAGGACAACAAGGCTGATAACACTACGCGTCAGGTTCCTCGACGGAAGCGAAGGAGCCCTGCCAAGAATTTGTTTCTGAAGTTTAAGGCGGTGCTCTAGACACGGAAGTGAGTGGCCGTAGGTCACGAACGGACAACAGCCTGCACGGTGATATCCACCTGTTGTCTGATTGGAAACGGTCTGATCTGGGATGAGGCGAACATTCGATTGGTTTTAGACATGCTCAGTTTGAACAACCAAAGCTGTCCATTTGAAACATCGATTCGCCTGTTTGAACGAGATAATCGCCGTTTCGACCGTTTTCATACACCCAGCGCTATATAAACAATGTACAACTATAGATTTTCAGTGTATCGTGCAACTTGTATGACTATACTCGTACATAGTGGTGGCAACGGTTTTGCTCAGCTTATACGACCTCCCCCGCTCCCGCTTCTATACTGCAATGGATCCTCAAAAATGAAAATGTATCGACAAAAGGTTTCATTTGCTCCATGCCGTCCTAAAGGCACCAGACCAAACCAAGTCAAGTCTGAGGCTCTCTCTGTCAAACACTGTGTTGCTTTCCCAAAGAGGTAACCGACTCAAGAATGGCTAACGAATCGACGAACTGACTACCCTAGTTGATTCTGTTCTGGCATCAAACGATCAAACAATCAAACGATCAAACGATCAAACTAATGAGTAATTTTCAACCCACATTTCCCTCCTCATAAATCTGTACAATATTATTCACTCTGTTGTCTTGCAGAGGACTCCAAGTGCACGACCAACCCTTACCCTGTTTAGAAATTTTGCGCTATGAAAAATCTGAAGAGTGTTGATTTGAGGCGGTTGGAGTGGTCGCAGGGGTGGGGAAAGAGTTTCAATAAATTCTTCAGGGCAACACACCCCCGGATCCGTCTCAAAATCATCCCTTTAGTGCTCCATTCGACCCTTACACAGGTCCTCCCCCGTCCACCGCTTTACGTTCACAGCCTGCTTGGACGCCATGCATGACCAATTTTTTTTTTTCCGAGCGAGACGTAATTTTCTGAATCTCTTCTCACAACACACACAAAATGGCTGAACAGATCGAGAAAAAGGTTGTGGATCTGCTGGTCGACAACGCCGAGAACGACGCTGCTGACGCCGTTGTCCAGGGCGCCGCTGGTCTCGCCGAGAAGGCCGTCGAGGGTCTTGTCAATGTCGTTAAGGGCCCCATCGAGGAGGCCATCGAGGCTCCTGTTGCTGGAGAGGAGAAGGAGGAGAAGGAGGAGTCTAAGGAGGCTGCTCCTGCTGAGACCACCGAGGAGTCCAAGCCTGCCGAGACTGAGGAGTCCAAGTCTGCCGAGACTGAGACCAAGCCTGCGACTGAGACCAAGCCTGCCGAGCCCAAGGAGCCTCTGACCGAGGCCGAGGCCCCCATTCTCAAGCAGGTGGAGTTCTACTTCTCCGACCAGAACCTTCCCACCGACAAGTTCCTGTGGAAGGCCGTGCACAGCAACGACGGCTGGGTGCCCATCCACACCATTGCCTCGTTCAAGCGAATGCAGCAGTTTGCCGACCCCGAGGCCGAGAACCCCCTGGCCGTGATTGTGTCTGCTCTGCGAAAGTCCCCCTCTCTGCTGGAGGTGTCTGAGGACGGCACCAAGGTGAAGCGAACCAAGGCTCTGCAGGCTCCCGACGACAAGTCCAAGGACGAGGCCAACGCCCGAACCGTGTACGCCAAGGGCTTTCTGCCCGAGGACAAGGTCCCCACCAAGGACACCCCCGCGTCCGAGCTCGGCGCCCCTCTGACCCGAGAGGAGGAGCTGGCTCTGCAGATTGAGATCGAGGGCTTCTTCGAGGGCCACGGCAAGATTGTGCAGGTGCGGCTTCGACGACGAACCGAGCAGCAGAACCGGTTCAAGGGCTCCGTGTTCGCCGAGTTCGAGAAGCTCGAGGACGCCACCAAGTTCCTGGCTCTGGACCCCAAGCCCACCTTCCAGGGCCGAGAGCTCAAGACCATGTCCAAGCCCGCCTACTGCGAGATGAAGAAGGCCGAGCTGGGTTTTACCGACGGCGCCAATGGCAAGCGAGGCCCCCGAAAGTTCAACGGCTTCAAGGACCAGGAGTCCCGAAAGCGAGGCAACGACGATGACGACAACGGAGACAACAAGCGACAGCGAGGCAACCCTCGACGTGGTCGTGGCGGACGAGGCCGAGGCCGAGGAGGCCGTGGCCGAGGAGGACGAGATTAGTGTATTATAGACGATTCTGAATAGAGCAATGATTAACTAGCTGGTGGGGGTAGACGTCGTAGTTTGAGAGCCCCACTCACTCACGCAAATTTGGAGCAAATGCTTAGTAATTTGAAATGGAGCATGCCAGCAACTACATTAGTTGATGTGCAAAAATCCAGCCAGATCGGCTCACCCGCTATGAAATACCATGGTACCTTAGATACCCTGTAATAGTACCGCTGTATCGTCGTGTACCCTGCTGGCCAAACTCAAATAATTCTCTGAGCTGAAAAGTCAAAAACGCGTCGCGAGTTAATTCGCCAAACCACTTAGACACGATACAACCACTTGTACCTAAGCCACCACCACCACCACCACCATGACGCTGTCGGAAAAGTTTGGAGCCGTCTACGACGACAATGACGAGCTCAAAAAGGAGTGCGCCAACATCATGTCCATCTTCAATCTCTCCGAGGAAGATCTCTTCATCAAATGGGAATGTTTTGCCATCAACACCAACGGCGACGAAAAAACAGAGCTGGACCTGCCCAACCTGGCCAAGCTCAAGACGTATCTCTTGAAGGAGATTGAAAAGGCCAAGAAGGCCAAGACCACGACGCCGCGTCCGAAAATGCGACGAAACCGAGAAGGAGGAGCCGGCGACATGGATCTGTTTGACCAGCTGACCAACAGTGCTCTTGGAGGAAGCGCCAAACGAGGAGGACCACCTTCCGATACCTACGACCAGACCCCCGTCAAGAAACGGCCGCAGCCCAATGGAGGTTCTGGAAACGGAAACGGTCTCTCCATGTCTCCACCCCTGTCAGTGACTCCTATCAGATCAACCCCTCCCCCATCTTCCACTACTTCGGCCTACTCCACTCGAAAGGGCGCAGGAACCGTAATGGAGACTCTGAACGGCTCGATCGAGCTGACCCCGGGCCGAGCCGATCCGGAAACCAAAATCGCGGTCTCGGATCACGTGCAATCCGCCAAATACAAGTACAAAACCATGTACCAGAAGGTCTCCGAGGCGTCCGAGACTCTGGACGAACAGATTGAACAATACATGGACTGGTGTGTTCAAAAGGGCCTCGTCAAGTCCAACGCCGACTTCAAAAACCCCTCCCTCAGTGACCAGAACTCCATAGTGTGTGCTGGTCGAGTAGTTCTAGATACTCCTGAGATTGTTCGACTCACCGACGCTTCCGTGTTGCTGGAGACCCCCCGAAGCCGTGGAGGAGCTCTGCGAGTCAAGCTCAACCTCTCCCTACTTCCCTCGGTGTCTCTCATCCCCGGTCAACTAATCGCTCTCAAGGGAGTCAACTCCAGTGGACGAGATCTGGTGGTGGAAGAGATTCTCAGACTGGATCCTCCTCCTTTCAGACAGGTGGACAATGTGGCCGAAACGCCCTCTCTGACCCAAATCATTGCTGCAGGCCCCTACACCACCACGAAGGACCTCGATTTCCTGCCTCTCAAGGATCTTCTGGCACAACCAGCAGATACATTCATTCTCATGGGCCCCTTCATCGACTCCGTGCATCCTCTGGTGGCCCAGGGATCGTTCTCTGTGCCTGGAAAGATGGTGGCGACCGTGGAAGACCTGTTCAGACACAAGATTGCGCCTCTTCTCAACGCATGCCCCGCACAGATCGTTCTGATCCCTTCCACTCGAGACTCTGTCTCGCCCCACCTTGCATTCCCCCAACCGGCTCTGGCCCGAAAGGCGCTCAACCTGGGCAAGAACGTGGTCTGCCGAACCAACCCGGCCCAGTTCTCCATCAACGAGCTCATGTTCGGAACCGCCAACCTGGACATTGTGCGAGCCGTGGCCCAAAGTGAACTCAACAAGGGCTCGTCGGAAGACTTTATGTCTCGGGCAGCACGATACGTGGTGGAGCAGCGGTCGCTGTACCCGCTTCTTCCGGGTCCCCAGGCCAAACAGCCCGGAGTGGCCGAGGACAACCAGACTCTGACGTACCACCATCTGGACAAGGCGTATCTCGGGCTGTGCGACTTTGTGGACGTGTCTCCGGACATTATCATCATGCCGTCGCAAATGCAGGCGGCGGTGCGGGTGGTCAGCTCGATTGTGGTCATCAACCCGGGCTATCTGACTCGAATCGACAGTGGAGGCTCGTATGCTCTGCTGACGTCGGCTCCATACAAGGGAGGAGACGCCAAGGCATGGGAGAGAGTGAGAGTGGATATTAAGAAGATCTAGACGAAGGTGCGCAGACGAAGATGCACCGACGAAGTTGCACAATCTGGAAAGCGAGTGACCTGTTGTTCATAGCCCTGATTCGGGTCATGACCCTACTCCTGGTTGGAACCAAGCAAACCATTAATAACAGTATAGCATCTAATACAATCGTGCTTGAGGTGTCAGCAAGTGTAAGGTGGACACACACCATTGATCTAAGAGTAAGTGAGTGGATACAGGTGGAACGTGTTCTGATAGCTAGGGAGTTTTTACTAGCATGCTGGAAAAGCCGAAAACAGGACTAAATCATACACATGACTCGAAGCTGTTGCAATGGACATTTCCAAGCTGAATGAGTGTTCTGATAGTGCGACGAATGTACCCATTACAGTTCCCACTACTCTCGTACTCTGTATAAGCCTTGGGCTGTACAACTGTAGATAATATAATATGCATCACCATATAAGTATGACTGGTCAGCACTTCTACGGACGGACAAGTGGAAGGTATTCATACCTTCACACCGTCTACATTACACCATGACCAAACGTGACCAGGAAGAGCGGCTCAAGGACCGAATCGAGCAGCTGGAGGAAGAGGTGGCCAAGACTCAGGACTTGATTGAGGAGAACAACGGGCAGCTGGAACATGCCCTGATCAAACTGAAGCTGGCGCAGAGCGACGTCAACACCCTCAGAGAAAGTCTTGACGAAAACGAAACCTGTCTGGCAGGGTACCAGGAAGAGTTGGTTTCTTGTCGGCAAGAGCTGACGTTGCTGAGTGGTCCCAGTAAGAGAAGAAAGCTGGAGGTGAAGGAGGTGAAGGAGGTGAAGGAGGACAAAAAGGAGGAGATTACTAAGGTGAAGTTGGTTGTTGTTTAAGTGTAGGGTGGCTACAGCTGGACCATTGAGTGAATTGATGTGTATTGTATATACAGCAGCTTGGTATGTACTGTAGTTTGTACTTGGAAATTGTGGTTGCAAGCTTGATGCGTTCCACATCTACAAGTTTGTCTTACGTTCACGTCGGCTATTCGGATATTCACATAAATTAGTCATGAGGGGGTATAATTATAAGACAATCATCGATCATCCACTGAGGTTAAAGGTCAATGGGATGCTTAGATGAGGAGAGCGGCGGCAGCAACTCCGAGAGCGGCGGCAGAGACACCGAAAGAAACGGCGCCGTTGGCCTGCTCGGGGGCGGGAGGAGCAGAGGGGGGAGCCTGGATCTGGCCGTCGCCGATCTGAGAGACGACGGCGCCAGCGTTGCCGGCAGAGGAAGAAGCAGGAGCAACGACAGCGGTGGTAGGCACGGCGGCAGAGGTAGTGGGAGCAACGACGGCGGTAGTGGGGACAGCGGCAGAGGTGGCGGGGGCGGCAGAGGCAGAAGACTCAGCAGCGGTGTCAGCAACAGCGTAAGCGCCAAAGGGGATTCCGTCGTCCTCGCACTTGGAGTTGTCGTCAACGGCGTAGCCAGAGCCCTCGGGGCAGCCGGCCCAGGAGAAGCCGGGCACGGTCACGTAGCCCTTCTCGAGGGAGACTCCGGAGGTGCCCTTGCCGTCGGAGGCGACCTTGGCCTCGCCGGAAGAGAAGTCGATGGCCTTGTCACCGGCGTACAGAACGCCGTCCTTGATGGTGAACGAGGTGCCGGCAGCGCCGATGGTCAGAGCGTCGCCGGAGACTCCCACAGAGGACAGGTGGATGGCGGAGGCGGATCGCAGAGACATGATGCCGAAGGGCTTGGAGCCGTCAGAGACAATGTCCAGAGCGGAGGCAGCAGCGGCAAAGAGGAGGGTGGCGGCGGTGTACTTCATTGTGTTGTGTGTGTGTGTGTGTGTGAGGAAGTTGGTTAGTGTGGGAACAAGACGGGGAAACTACGTCGTATTTATAATTCCTGGGCACATGTTGGAGAGACGTCATCTGAGTTTACGCTTACAAGAGAGCCATCTACCACTGGTACAGCAGGCCTGCATGCAAGGCTATTTTAGGTGTAACGAACAAGGGTATAGGATTAGCGTTGGCTTGTCTCATGTCTAATGACGGCGATGGGTTGTGTATAGATGGAGAGACTTATTGGTGGTGACTATGCGGGGCAAGAATGTGGTGTGAATTGACAGATGCGCTTGGGTGTGTCTGGTGCGTGTGCGTGCGTACAAGTGTGTATATACGGTACGAGCACAGTACGATTACACCTACCGGTATGTACTTGTAGTGTCGTAGTTTGAAAGACACACTTCAAGTTTCAACAGTCTCCTCACGCATGGGGTTGTGAGACATGTCAATGAGTGGGTCGACAAGGTCGAACATGGACATTGTGCGGTATTCTCGTGACCCTTGTCTCGCTCAAACAGAGAGCTAGTGGCTGCCCTCGGAGTCAGTGGTCAGCGATAATATTATCGTTTCGTACCAGTAACTCAGACTAACACTCTCTCTTGTGTGTACACCGGCTTTTAACATCCGAGCTAACGTCAATGTTAAACCTGCCCAACAGAGTGCGGACGCCGAACTAAGCATTCCAGGGGAAGAGGGGAGGATACAATGCGATAATGGCACAAGCACTGTGTGTGTATACATTATGAGGCGGCCCAAAAACGGTCCAGAGCAAACCCCTCGAAAGATAGACTTTGCGAGGCCTGGTGATGTTTGCTTGAAAACTCGGCATGGTGTGATTTAAGCCAATATGGTTGGGACGGGAAGGGCGTCTTCGAACCGTCTCAAACCCTCGCTGAACCGTCTTCAAACGCCGCAGACCCGTATGACAGCTTGCGTGCGCGCCGTGTCCCGTCAGCTGTTTACTTTGGAGACGGCTGCCATGGCAACGTCGAGACGTCCAATGACGTAAAGAGCGTGTTTTCTACCCGAAATGGACTCCTTCTGCAAGACTAATGCAGACTTAGCGTCGAGAGAGAGGAACAATGACGTCAGAGGGCAAACGGCGAAGAAATACCAGCTACCGTACAACCAGTGAGAGATCAAATTGAGAGCTGTTGACGGCTCGTTGTTTGAAGTTTTATGACGTACACTTCTTTGCCCGTATACCACAGCCTTTACAATCTGACATGGTGAGGACTTGTTTACCAAAGTCAGGGACTACGAATGTACATACAGTGGTCCCGTATTGGGCACTGTTATTAATTATCGCCTATTCCCTCGTTTATGCGGTATTACGCAACCTCCCTGGGATATTATCGTGCCATGGAGGAGGTGTACATACGGTAACCACAGGCGTGTGCCTGCTTGCTAACCAACGGCACCCACCCCGTACACACACTAGCGTGGATCCCGGGTAAGACACGAGATGCCGTATTCAATCTCGTATAAACATCTTTTTTTAACCGGGGTCCAAAACGTCATCTGTCTGTTATCTCGCAAACATGACAGATTTCCACGGATCTAAATTTAGATCTGGCCAGAATACGACTGCGGGACCCGGAAGAAACCAAAGTGTCGATCACCGAAAAACTCTGTCCGTCAGCTAATGACATTTCCTGTTTGGGCGAGGAGGGTGGAGAGAGAATTGTAGGGATTCAAACCGCTCGACAAAAATGACGCTCAAATCGGTCCACCAAATCAGTAGCTGATCTCTACAAACCTGGAAAAGTATGTACTATCGTGAAGAATGTAAATCGCTTTGACAGCCCAAGCTCTGACAGCTACCCCTGAATGACAAGCATCAGCCGTAAAGCGTTTGACCCCCAACTCTGGCAGTCATAACATTGCGAGTGCTATTTATGGCCATTCCGTAAACCAAGTGGCCATAAAACGTATTCCGGTTAACGCGCTCTTTCGTGGTGATTTCGCGGAAATTTCGAGTTGGTTTCAAAGGTGCCTCAACTCTTCCTACCGTGGTTATATCATGTGTAGAAAAAAGAGGTCCACCTTTTTTCAGTGGTGAGGGCAGAGAGAGAGAGAGAGAGAGAGAGAGAGAGAGAGAGAGAGAGAGAGAGAGAGAGAGAGAGAGAGAGAGAGAGAGAGAGAGAGAGAGAGAGAGAGAGAGAGAGAGAGAGAGAGAGAGAGAGAGAGAGAGAGAGAGAGAGAGAGAGAGAGAGAGAGAGAGAGAGAGAGAGAGAGAGAGAGAGAGAGAGAGAGAGAGAGAGAGAGAGAGAGAGAGAGAGAGAGAGAGAGAGAGAGAGAGAGAGAGAGAGAGAGAGAGAGAGAGAGAGAGAGAGAGAGAGAGAGAGAGAGAGAGAGAGAGAGAGAGAGAGAGAGAGAGAGAGAGAGAGAGAGAGAGAGAGAGAGAGAGAGAGAGAGAGAGAGAGAGAGAGAGAGAGAGAGAGAGAGAGAGAGAGAGAGAGAGAGAGAGAGAGAGAGAGAGAGAGAGAGAGAGAGAGAGAGAGAGAGAGAGAGAGAGAGAGAGAGAGAGAGAGAGAGAGAGAGAGAGAGAGAGAGAGAGAGAGAGAGAGAGAGAGAGAGAGAGAGAGAGAGAGACCATCTTCAAGGCTACAGTGGTACACACTCGAAATTCTATCAAAATTCATTAAATAAACTAAACAAATGTCTAAAGAAGGAAGACCATGGCACCGGCGACGGCAGCAGCAACAGAGACTCCGACAGTGGAGGCACCGTTGGCCTGGGCAGGAGTAGATCCCTGGGGAGACTGGGGCACCTGGGGGACCGTGGTGGGCTGCTGAGCGGGCTGAATAGGAGAACCGGGTTGCTGAGGAGCACCTGGTTGCTGAGGAGAGCCAGGCTGAACAGGAGCACCAGGCTGCTGAGGAGCGGGCTGCTGAGGAGCGGGCTGCTGAGGCACGTTGCCAGAGCCAGGCTGTTGAGGCTGACCACCTGATCCAGGAGTGCCAGGCTGCTGGGGAGCAGGTTCAGGAGCGCCAGGCTGCTGAGGCTGAGGCTGGGAAGGCTGCTCGGGAGTAGAAGGCTGCTGGGGAGCAGGGCCAGGGCCAGCAGTAGGCTTGGGGCCAGGTCCGGCAGTGGGCTGAGGGCCAGGGCCGGCAGTAGGCACCTGAGGAGCACCAGGCTGCTCAGGAATAGGCGTAGGAGCAGGGCCAGGTCCGACGGAAGGCTGCTGGGGAACAATGGGCTGGGACTGAGGTCCAGGGCCTGGGGCAGGGCCAGGGCCAGGAGAAGGCGCCGGTCCAGGGCCAGGAGAAGGTGCAGGACCGGGGCCAGGAGAAGGTGCAGGACCAGGACCAGGAGAAGGTGCAGGACCAGGACCAGGTGCAGGCTGGGTTTGGGGACCAGGCTGAGGACCAGGGTTGGCGGTAGGCTCGGGCTTAGGACCAGGCTGAGTCTGAGGACCAGGAGCAGGAGTGTTGGTATCACAAGGGACGGTCAGAGTCACGGTGACTCCCTCGACGACGGTCTCAATCTCGGTCTGAGGGGCGTCAGTGGGGACTCGGGTGGTCAGAGTCACGGTGGGAGTGACGCACTTCTGGTCGTCGCAGTGCGTCAGAGTCTGGGTGAGGGTCTGGGTGGTGTACTCCACGGTCTCAGCAGGAGTGGCAGTGGTAGGCTTGGGGCCGGGGATGACGATCTCGGTGGTGGACTCAGGCACCACAACAGCAGTGGAGGGCCCAGGGACAACCTCAGTGGTAGGAGGAACAGCCACCTCAGAGGTGGGCTGGGGAGCTCCGGTGGTATCACAGGGGACGGTAATAGTCACGGTCACGCCCTCGACAACGGTCTCGATCGTGGTGGTGGCCGGGTTGGTGGGCACCACGGTGGTGAGAGTGATGGTGGGGGTGATGCACTTGTCCTCGTCGCAGTGGGTCACGGTCTGGGTCACAGTGGAGGTGATGGAGTCGACCGAGGTGACGGTGACAACGGGGAGAGCGGTGGTGGGGTTCAAGGCGGTGGAGTTGAAGCCAGTCTCAGAAACCACCGCCGAGTCAGAAGAGACAGGAATGGGAACTGAGATGGGGGCCGAGGAGGAGGCAGGAGTGGAGGAAGCTGGGGCAGAAGAGACGGCAGCCTCGGATGAAGCAGGAGTGGAAGACACAGGGGCCTCAGAGGAAATGGGAGTTGATGAGACAGGGGCCTCAGAAGAAATGGGGGTCTCGGAAGACACAGGGGCCTCAGAGGAAATGGGGGTCTCAGAAGAGGCAGGTGTGGAGGACACAGGGGGCTCAGAAGAGGCGGGTGTGGAAGACACAGGAGCCGAAGACACAGGAGTCTCAGTAGAGGAGGCAGGAGCCGAAGATACAGGAGCTTCAGTAGAGGAGGCGGGAGCTTCAGTGGAAGAAACGGGAGCAACTGTGCTAGAAGCAGGAGTTTCAGACGAGACTGGGGTCTCGGTGGAAGAAGCAGGAGCTTCGGTAGAGGAAGCAGGGGCCTCGGATGAGACGGGGGCTTCGGTGCTAGAAGGAGCAGCAGTAGAGGGAGCTTCAGTAGAAGAGGGAGCTTCAGTAGAAGAGGGAGCTTCAGTAGAAGAGGGAGCCTCAGTGCTAGAAGGAGCCTCAGTGCTAGAGGGAGCCTCGGTACTAGAAGGAGCCTCAGTGCTAGAAGGAGCCTGAGTGCTAGAAGGAGCTGCGGATGATGTAGGAGCCTCGGTAGAAGAAGGAGCCTGAGTACTGGAAGGGACAGAGGTGACAGGAGCAGCGCCCAGAATACCGAGATCAGTCATGAGCTTGGAAACTCCGGCAACTCCGGCATCAACGGCACTCTGAACGTTAGCATTGGTGGTGAACGACTTGACGTTGTTGGTGAACAGCGTGTAGTACAGATCGTCCTCGCTTCGCACGTTGCTGATGGCCTGCTGAACATCATAATGCGGCAGGTACTGGGAGACGAGAGATCGGGCTGTGGTGAAGTCCGGAGACGCTTCGTAGGCGCTCATGGAGTTGAGAGCGGCGGTGACAAAGGCAGGGAAAGTGTCCGTGTCAAAATCGCCCAGCATGGAGTTGGCAGCCTGGCCAAGTACATCGTAGATCAGAGGGTTGGAGGCAATGTACTTGATGAGCTGGTCGACTTCGGACTTGGCCTGGGCGTCGTCGATCTGCGAGTTGTGCGCGGCAATGACTCCCTTGGAGAAGCCGTCGATGGCTCCATCGGCAATCACGTTCTGGGCCTTGGCCTGGTGCAGAGCTGCTGCGAGGATAACGAGTGTGATGAGCTTCATTGTAAGGACTGGAGAAAAGACCGAGAGGAGAGGGGGTCTGGATTGAGCCAGAAACCAGGGTCCTTATGTACTCGTGCTCGTACTCGTTCTCTCGTAAACTGAGACCATGCAGACGGCGGGTCCCCGAATAGGAATCATGTTGCTTCCTATGATTATACCAGGGTCCGAGACGGCTCACAGGCCCTTGGCGTAGAGATTTCCAATAGACTCAAGCTATTGCGAAAGGCTGAGCCAAGCTGGGCCAGAGTTTGAGACCGGTCGTGGGGTGTGGTTCGGGGAGGTCTAGAGGTGTGGTCTTGTACGGTACGAGGACTGGTACATACTCGTACTCGTGTGGTATCACCTTTGATCAGTAGACGAGATTTGATCAGTGCAGAACAGCCCCGGAAGACAATTCAGCACACCTCCGTGCCATCTTATCGATACTCCGCCTTGCCTCGTATTGGGCATCGTCCATCCATGATCTCCAGTCAATCAGTCGATCTCCCATGGACGCTTTGCTTTGTGTGTCCGAGAGCCGGCTGTAGGTTGGCATGGGGTTGGTGCATGGTTGGTGTGATTTGCGCGATCTGCAACGCACGTTGTTCCCCTCCTTGGTGGGGGGTTGGTACGAAGGGTGGTGATGATTCATGGTGGTTACGGTGGTTGAAATAGTAGATCGATGAGGTCACACCGCTGGGCTAAATGAGACGACAGTTTCTGTCTCACAACAAAACCAGACGATCTTGTGAATCGACCGGTTGATCTGGCTGGACGAACAAATCGCTGAAATCGAGCACGTCTCACAATTAATAAAAGAACACCCCAGCTTGCAGCCATGTTGCACTCTGCACTCTGCACTCTGCACTCTCTGCGCCTTGGGCACTCTATTGCCAACTAACCTTGGACCCCCCCCCTTGTTGAAAATACAGGGGTCGATTTCATTCTGAGCCGGACCAGATGGACTGGTAGGATAGTGAGACCGTCCAATACAGCAGGACGGTTCAGCTCCAGTTCACCCGGCTCCTCCAAAGGCACCATTATTAACTACAAACACCTACTGACTCCCCCATCACATCCACCACACACTCTCAGCTCCGATATTGAACACTTGCAAAGCTGCCTCTCAAACGCACATGTCACCCCGCAAAACTGTCGTCTTTTTCTCACACCCAAATCTTGTCTTCTCGGAACCTTCGCAGTTTAGCGAGAGCCGATTGGGGTTTGAGAGGGCGTTTGAGGGGTGTTTTAAAAGCGTGTTTTGAGAGGACTTGGTAGTGTTGTTTTTCTTATAGTTGTGCTTGTGTTGTCGTTTTTCAGACGATTCCTGTTTCCATACTGTATCTGCCAGGGTACAGCCTCGCACTCTCCAACAGAGTGCTGTCTCAATGTGCAACTCTCTCAACTGTCTCACACCCATCAACAAACCAGTTTTGGCCGCTTCTAATGACGCAAACCTTGGATTGCGGCGGTTGACATTTTGACGGATTCGAATCTCTGTTTTGTTAGTACACTCACACGATGGCCAGGCCTTGTATGTACCTCCTATGGTGCTGGAACTCACACCTCTACAATCTGAGATCTACAAAGCAGATGAGAGTACGTTGCCCAATCGCTTTATAAAAAGACACAGGCCAAAGACACAGGCCAAAGACACGGGTTCAAAGGCACGGCCCAAAGAAGCCTGTGGGTTGCTCTTTTTTTGATTCTAGGGAAATGATCACCCAGTATTATAATGCATGCACAATTGTCTGAGATATAGTTAGCAGGCTGTGTTCAGATCAAGTCATAGGAGTGCAGTTAAGGGAGGTTGAATGGCATGGCACCATTCCACAATTACTGTGTTTCTTTCTCGTATCCTACACCCGACAATTCCGTCTGTAGCAGCGTACAAGAGCTGGTGTTTCTTCCTCTCGCTCCAGTCTCACCCTCATGAGACGTCTCACCCTAATAACACGTCTCAAACCCACACTATGATTCGTCATCATGAATAACGGTAAACTGTTCACCCTGATCGACAGTTGCCGGAATTCTATCTAGTAAGCTTGGTAGTGTCAGACATTGGTTAGTCATCTCACATTCAGCATATCAATTGACGTAGACACTTGCTCGTACCACAAACACACACACCCCACGTTGGTCTGTTGTCTCAAAGTGAAGACGCGAAGTAGTGAAAGTTTCGTGGTTTGAATGAGACGGTTGGTGTTGGAATTGTCTCGAACCCTTCGGTTATAACTGCAAACGACAAACTAGTAGGTCTCAGATTGTATACCTCTGCAAAGAATGTATAACGACAAAGACCGTAAACATCGCCTCCTAATTCTCTCTCTTCGCCTCCCCACTATGTTATCACATGCTATTACTATATACATACTACTTCTTTGCGAGTAGTTTCTTGCTTTTGGTACTCTCCTCCTCCTCCTCATGCATTCTCACTCCCTTGACAAGAACCTCCAGAAACTCGTCCTGCTCTTGAAGGGCGTGTCTGTGTCGCTCGTCCATAGCAACCTTCAACTTGTCCAAAACAGCCACAAGCCCGGTGCCGTACTGATACTCCGTCAGACTCAGAAGAGTCTTGTACGTCTGGTCGGCCCGTACCTTGCGAGCTCGCATCTCCTTGACCAGCTTGTCAATCTCACCAACACTGCCCAGACGAGCATGACACTCGGCCAAAAGAGCATATGCCATGGGCTCTCTAAGCTCGGCGTCCGACAGAAAGTCCCGGGCCTCCACGTAGAGTCCCTGAGACACCATGTGCATGCCGACCACGATCCATTCGTAGCCAGTCTTGGTCTTGTACTTGGAGCTGCCCTTTACACCGCTCTCTCGCCGCGGACCCTTGCTGGTGCAGTGCCAGGCAACGTAGTCTGCCAGAATCGCCCGTGGCGAGCCAGACTCTTTCTCTGTGATGTCCATGCCTGCAGTTTTGCTTCTCAGCATGTTCACGTCCAACCGACACACTCGTTTTCGCCACGATCCCTGGGGCACGGCCGCTTCAAAGTCGCCCAGCGTCTCCTCTGCCAACTGGAGGAACCCCTGCCGACACAGGCCTCTGATGAGCGTCAGGTAGTCATGCTCGGAAAACGGAATCTCCGTCTTGGCCAGCGCCGAGTAGTACGCGTATGCTCGCTCGGGCTTGCCCTGACGCACCATGGCCTCGATGGCTCGTCTTCTCTTGATATGTACACCTTGGAAGGCCGCCAGGGAGACTCCATTGCGCACGTCCGTCGAGTTGAGAAGCATCATGGGCACCATGTTTCGTAGATCGAGGTTTTTGGTGAGCACTCGGATCTCAGAAACGGCCGGAGACGCCAGTAGTCGATCCAAATCGCCAGACTGTTCCGGATAATGGTGACAAAAGACCCGGAACAGCGCCGAGACAGCTGCTGGAGATAACCTCGGCATTGACTGGGCCTGTAGAATGGCACTTTTCATGGACTCCATCGCTCCAAGGGCCTCAATCAGACAGCAGTTCATCGTTTCGTGGATTTCCATTTTGGGCCGACTCTTGATGAGAATCTTGTGGAATGCCAGGACTCCCTCCCAATCCTGTCTTTGTGCCAGAGCCGTGTATCCTGCGATGATGACTTTCTTGGAGTGCCACCGTTTGCTCTGCATCAAATTGAGAGCCTTGGCAAACTGCCGTAGGTACAGATATCGCAGAAACATGGCCTCCTTGACCTCCTGGATCTTGTCGAGCCCTCGAGAACACAGATACTGCTGGTAGATTGAGATCTGTTTGGCGGTTCCGAGCTGATGGAACCCTCGCAGCATCTGGGCAAGCACGTTGCCTGTCCCCATGAACGGCAGATCCTGGTACTGGGTCGCAAACCGCATCATTTCGGACAGATTGAGAGCTACCGTTCGAGCCCCCTTCAAGTACACATGGGCCACTCTCTCGTGAAACATCTCGTCGGTGCTGAACCGTTTGTCATGCATAAGTTGGTCGACAAACGCCCGGGCTATCGAGAAATCAACGTTGATAAACACCTCCAATGCCGTGAGAGAGACACTGGCAGGCCCCTTTTCCACCAAATCCCAATGCTTGTTCATCAGCTGGTCTGCAAATCGCCATTGGTTTGTTTCTGCGGCGCTCGACAAGATCGCCTCGAACTCTGCCGTGTGTAGATCGTCACATTTGAGCTTTTTGCACAGCTGCACCACCGTTCTGAACTCCTCCCTTTTGTACAAGTTGAGAAACACCCCCTTTCTATGTCGCCGGGTGAGCTTGTATCCCTTTCTGATGCCGTCCACAATGTAGTTTTGTATGTCGGCGTTGGGGGCCTCTGAGTTGATCTGGCCCCACACGCCCTTCAGCCACTCGTTGTTGATTGTTGCTGCTGGCGTTTCGGTCGTTTCGGTCGTTTCTATCGTCGGTTGTGTATGCTTAGTGTCCTCCTCCTCCAGATCCAGTTCCAGTCCCACAAATCCACTCTCTTCAATGCTGTCGTAAGGTGATGTCGGTCTTTCCGAGACCGCGGATGCTGCTGTCGTTCGTTTTGGTAATGCTGATGCCTCTGGCTCGTTAGACGGTGAACTCGTCACTCCAGCCCACGCTTGTGCCTTGTGTGTGATCTTCTTCTCCTGGGCCGCCTGTTCCTCCTCCAATTGGCCCAACAGGCTGCTCACGTCGGCCGGAGCGATGCGAACTTGCACCGTCGGAGCCCGCTCTCGCACGCTGTTGCCCGTGTGGAAAAACAGCGACGCTTCCCGGCCATTGTCGGATGGAGGAGCCATCTTTATCGTTTCTCGGTGCGGTTTCTTGCTGAGATCGGCCTTGGGACGCGGTCCCAGCAGCTCTCCCTTGCGGGCCAGCTCGGCCATCATGCGCCGTGTGTACGCATTCCTCAATACCCGTGTTGCCAGCATGGCCGAGTGCTTTTTGTGGGGTCTTGCCGGCTTGATCTCTGAAAATTTCAAAGTCGGGTCTTCATGCGCGCTAAAGTTTTGGGCCGAGTCACGTGGTGCTTTTCGGCCAAGCAGGAGTAGACGGTGTAGAGGAGAGTGGGGGGGAGGATCGGGGGGATTATAACGAACCGAATTTACTTGTAAAGAGCGAAATTACACATCCAATGTCGTACGACCGCAGTTACACATCTCCAAACTGCTCGTGGTGTTGTGCAGATGGAGGCATGGATGGCGATGTCAGCAATTGGGAGAGGTCAAATAACAGCCCACAAAATGTTACTCCCAGAGTTCAACCAATGTGAACGCGGGGACGGCACACAAATATCCACGACATGAGTCAACTAGAGATATATCTATCTAAGGAAGGCAAACAATGTATTGCTGAATAGTGAGGTGTTCCATCCTGTAATAATGGATAACTATGAAAATCCATGTAGCTACAGTATAGCTAGCTGTTTTCTCAAATATTGTCCAGCCACTCCTTCATCACCGAACCATGACCTTACTCTTAACCTAGCTTCAAGTAATGGAGTGACCAGAACTGGGTGCTGTAGCTTAGTATGGAGCAATGTACGAGCTGACAATACTGTAGTACAGTATTGGAAGGTCTGTCCAAGTTTTCAGGACTACATTTCAGCTATAAAACATACTCTTGACAGAATCTGGTCATTTGGAACTGTACGGAACACCATCTCCAAGCTATACGTCTCTGGTTTGGGTGTTCAGAAACGAGGCTAGAGAAGTCGAATCAATCCGATTTTTCGACAGAAGGTACTCGAGGGCAGTGTAAAGCGATGTTTCAAGTCCCGGAGTCATCAAAAAAATTATTGACGGAGTTGCAGCCTTTTCTAGCTGCTGTAGGTTGTAGCACACTGTCAAGTGATGTTGAATGCCAGACTTGAATAAGGCATGTTTGAACTGATCCAGCTCTCGTTCTTACAGACACTCGGTATTTACATACGGCTTCGTCCACTACAGATACAGATAAAAGATAAGTGTTGGTTACACGGGGAATCTAGAAGACACTACATAAGAAGAGCGGCGGCACCGAGAACGGCAGCAACCACAACGTTAGCGTGCTGCTGAACGCCGGCGTTGGCCTGGGCAGGCGCCGAAGAGGGAGCCTGGACGGGGATGGTGGTGTTGTCACCCTTGTGCAGAGTCTGGGTCAGAGTCTGGGCCAGAGTCACGGTGGAGGAAGATGCCACGGGGGCGGGGACAGGGGCAGGGGCAGTGGTAGGCTTGGGGGCAGGCTTGGGGACAACAGCGGGAGACGAAGACTCGGGGGCAGGCTTGGGGACGGCAACAGGAGTCTCGGGGACGGGCTTGGGGGCCACGGAGGAGGTGACGGGCACGGGGACGACGGGCTCGGGCTTGGGGGTAGGGACAACGGAGCCCTCCTGAGACACGGGGGTGGTGGTGGTCTCGCAGGGGACGGTCAGGGTGACGGTGACTCCGTGGGTGACAGTGGTGTGGAGGGTAGCGGGGATCTCGTGGCACTTGTGGTCGTCGCAAGAGGTGATGGTGACGGTGGCCACGGTGGTGTTCACGTGGGCAACCTCGGTGACGGTAGCGGGTGCGGTGGAGTTGGCGTAGGCACCATCTGTGTTAGTATCGGGGTTAGAGCCGGCACCAGAGTCAGCAGCAGAGGTAGTGGCAGCTCCGGATCCGTCGGTGGCAGTGGCGGAGGCTCCAGATCCGTCGGTAGCGGTGCCAGAGGCGGGGCCGGAACCAGATCCGTCAGTGGCAGAACCAGTGGCAGAAGCGGAACCAGCGCCGTCAGTAGCAGAGCCGGCAGCAGAGGATCCAGATCCGTCGGTAGCAGTAGAAGCACCAGATCCGTCGGTAGCAGAAGAAGCACCAGATCCGTCAGTGGCAGAAGAAGCACCAGATCCGTCAGTGGCAGTGGAGGCACCGGAACCGTCAGTAGCAGAGCCAGTAGCGGTAGCAGAGCCAGATCCGTCGGTAGGAGAGCCAGAAACGCCAGCAGAAACTCCGGCAGAAACTCCAGCGGAAACTCCAGCGGAAACTCCGGCAGAAATACCGGAAGGACCAGCAGAGACACCAGCAGAGACACCAGCAGAGACACCAGCAGAGACACCAGCAGAGACGTCGACGGGCAGAGAGGTAGGGACGGAAATGGGCAGAGAGGTAGGGATAGATGCAGAGACACCGACAGAGGCAGAGACCACGGGGGAAGCTGAAGAGGGAATAGCAGCAGAGGAAGCAGAGACCGCGGGGGCGCTGGTCGCTGGGAGAATGTTAGTAAGGGTGCTCACCACCTGGGTCGTGGAGAAGCACGAGGTGGCGGCGGGCAGGGTAGTAGCTACGTTGCAACCAAGCAACACGTTTACAACGTCGTCTGTGATGATTCGCAGCAGATCGCCAAGGATGGGGAGACACAGCAGACACTCGGTCACGAGATCGCCAATCTGAACAATGATGGGACACAGGCAGGGGAGCAGGCCTGCGCAAGTCAGAAAGGTGTTGAGGACCTGAGTGCAGCTCTCGGTGCAGGTGGCGATACTGGGGGGAGTAACGGCGGGACAAGCGACAGGAACGACGGATTGGATAGTAGTTAACTCACCAGCTTGAGCGTGGGCTCCAACTGCAGCTGCGGCAGCAATAATAACGAAAGAAAACTTCATACTTGGAAGTGGTAGTTGGCAAAGGCAAAGAGAGAAAGTGGTCGGTGGGGTTGTTGCTGAAGAGAGGAGAAGACGGCAGGGCAGAGCAGAGCCCGTGTTTATGTACTGTTTGCAACGAGTCGCCAAGGGGGGTGCGATTATTGGAGCACGTCCCCACTAGCGTCACTTGCGAGACGGATCAGGGTGCCGGGCTCTTTGTCTGCCGTATGTATGTACTGTGCTCTTGTTGGCGATAGTTTGATGGGAATCCGCCGGCCGTAAAAGCAAAATGCTGGGGAAGCATTCTGCGATATTATGGGCTTGGTAGGGTGACTGACAGCAGTGAGAATGTCACGATGTGTCGCGAGGGTATGAGGGTATGAGGTGAACGGGTGATCTCAATGATCGTCGATGTTAACGTCGATATCAACGTCTCGGCGATCCTTCACGGTGATCATCCCTCACGGTAACGGTGGCTTGGTTCTTTCTCGTCGCCCGTGGCTTGCCATTCCGGCTCTTCGTCATGTGTGTCCGTGTTTGGCCACGACCACAACAAACAACGGAACAAGGAGCCCTGGGGACGTGTCTGCCTCCAGTTTTAGCCCGTAAACCTCGCGTTTAGGCCGTGCTAAGGGGAGTTAGAGTGGCTGTGCGTTAGCTCCTAAGAAAGCCGCATAAGGCAACGTGAGATGGGCACATGGAGGGGGTGGAGACGGGATATGGGCGTGTCACAAGCTGGCAGATTGACATTCTCTATCGCCTGGATTGTCTGAAATCCGGGTTCTGAAACATGTGGATCCATTTTTGCTGTCGCCAACGCACTCTCATCTCGGGGCAAATGTCCGACCTCCTGGATCTTTGTAGCACCCACCTTTGTCCCAACAGGGTTTTAAGATGAAATTGTTTGTTCCTGGAAACTGTTTTCGGCTAAATCTCCACAGGTGGGCAAACGCACCTCCCCCTGTATCGAGTCGTAGAGGGTATTTGGCCGTGCAGAATATTATTAATGCGGCAGGGAGGTGGTGGTTGCAGGGTTGGAGCACTTGGAGCTGTTGAAGCTGTTGAATCTGTTTCATCGTGGGTATTCTTGTCACGTCAGTACAGTAAACCTCCTGACGCTACACCTAACGCTACATCACACTGAATAGCTACACTTCTACATTCCAAGCGGAGGGTCAACTAAACACTGCCTAGTGTCGGTGGTCTGATTGTCTGGTTTACGCGACTGAAGAAAGTGTGCGTCCATTAGCGTCGAATATCGTCCAGTAGCGTGAAAAATCCGGTCCAAAACGCCCAGCTCTTGCAGGGTCAAAAAAAAACAAGGACAGGAGATGGTGCGCGTGCAAAGAAAAAAAATCATAGACGGATCATAGACGGATCATAGACGGATATTTATGGCCGGAAATTTGACCTATTTGACCGACCAATGGTAATAATACATTCAGTAGCCCATTCCAGTGGAATTGCTACTGGTCTATACGATTTTGCGACCACATATCTGCCCCGTTTGCACTCTTCACTTTTTCTCGCTTCCCCGCATCCGGCCAGGTCTTACACATGCTGTAGGAGCTGAATCTTGCAGACGTCTGGCAAGAACGAGGCACCTTTATCTGTGGACGTCCAAAGGGGGGCTCGGTGGTTCCCGAAACGGGAGTCCAAAGGATGTTTCTTGTGAAAATGTCACCTTGTTTGGCCCAAAGGGTTCTCTGTTCTCAGGGCACTAATGCACCATGCACCCTCGAAGACAGGCTAATTATAGGTGTAAATAGTTGGAAAGACAAAGTGGAGAGAGGCACACAATAGGTTTGTGAAAGGAGGAGAATTTGTTGGGGTTCCGATAATAATAAAATTGTAGTACGTGTAAGAACGTCGCGACCCAACCTCGTATACACCCGCCCTGTGGTTTCCGTTCTCGTCTGACAACTATGTATTTAATTACGAAAGGAGCGTGAAACAGGCATCGAAGCCTAGTCCAGGACTAAAGGAGAAGAGCTCCAACAGCCAGGGCCATGGCGCCAACAGCCGCCTTCACGTGGGCTCCCGCGTTAATCGGAGCCTGCGATTGCGCGGTAGCGGTCTGGTTGGAGCCAGCAGCGTTGCTAGTCTGGGGGCTACCGGAGTGCGTAGTGTTGTGGAAGCCGCTAGTGACAGTGACTGTGGTCTTGGAGGTGGTGGTTGATTTGGAGATAGAGGCGGTGGAGTCAGAGGCGGTGGTGGAGGCGGTGGTGGAGGCGGTAGTGGAGCCAGCAGAGCCAGCAGAGCCAGCAGAGCCAGCAGAGCCAGCAGAGGCTGTAGTGGAAGATCTAGTGGAAGCTGTGGAAGCTGTGGAAGCTGTGGAAGCTGTGGAAGCTCTAGCGATAGAGGAGAGAGCTGAAGTGCCGGCACCAGCAGAAGCTGTAGAGGAAGGGTTGGATTCTGTGTTAGAAAGGCTAGTAGATGCAATGGTGGAGTTGGTAAATCCAATGGTGGAGCTGGAGCTGGTGGATCCAATGGTGAAGTTGGCGTTGGAGGCGGGGGAGGTGGCGGACTCAGCAGAAGACTGAGTGGTGGTCGATAACTTAGTGGTTGAGGACTGAGTGGTTGAGGACTGAGTAGTCGAGGACTCGGTGGAATTGGCAAACTCGTTGAACTCAGTAGAGACAGCAGAGGAAGACTGGCCGGTGAACTCAGAGGGTCCGGAGACTGTGGAAGCAGAAGTCTCCGTGGAAAGCCGGGGAATGGTGCCGTTGGTGAAAGCAACTGGGATAGCCTCAGCAGAAGCTCCAGCAGAGGATTCGGCAGTGGAGTTGGCTGAGACACCGGCAGAAGCGTCGCCGAAAGCCCCACCGGAGCCGTTGTCGGAGGTGGAAGGGGTGGCAGTAGCGGAAGACGAGGCAGAAGGAGTTGAAGACTCAACAGGAGTAGCAGAAGCCTCAACAGGAGTAGCAGAAGCCTCAGTAGAAGGCTCACCAGAAGAAGTGCTTGTAGAAGACTCTCCAGAAGTAGAAGATTCACCAGAAGCAGAAGATTCACCAGAAGCAGAAGCCCCAGTGGATGACTCACCAGCAGAAGACTGAGCAGGAGACTCAGTAGAAGACTCACCAGAAGTAGACTCGGAAGGAGACTCAGTGGAAGACTCGGAAGGAGACTCAGAAGACCCAGTAGAAGACTCAGAAGTAGAGACAGGAGACTCAGCAGAAGAAGCGGAAGACTCAGAGGAAGACTCACCAGAAGAAGCAGAGGAAGAGGGAGACTCGGCAGTTGACTCAGAAGTAGAGACAACAGGAGACTCGGTGGAAGGCTCAGCAGAAGACTGAGAAGTAGAGACAGGGGCTGACTCGGTGGAAGACTCGGTGGAGGACTCAGAAGTAGAGAAAGAAGTAGAGACAGGGGTGGGGGTTTCAACAGGAGTGGTGGAAACGGCCTCCGACGTAGTAGGGGAAGCCTCCGACGTAGAGACGGCCTCAGAAGACGTAGATGAAGCTTCAGAGGTTACGGCAGAACTCACTGAGACATCTCCTTGGAGAAAACCAAAGGCAATACCGAGACTGGAGACTCGGGAGGTGGCAAGGGCCCATTCTCTGGAAAACTGGGGAGTCAGACCAGGCAGGGCGGGGGTCACCATTCCCAGAGCTCTGTTGAGGTTGCTGCCAATGTTAGCAAGAGCCTGGGCAGGGTCGTAATGAGACATGATGTTCTGGAACCCGTCAACCACAGACTGGTAGTCCGGAGAGTTCTCGAACGCATCAAGGGTTTTTCCAGCCTCGGTCAGCAGAGAGGGGAAGTTGACGGAGTTGAGACCCGCGATGGCCGCTGGAAGAGCCTGCTGAAGCCATCGGTCGACCATGCTGTTCTGGGTGACAATGTCCATGATGGACTGGATCTCAGAGGAGGCCTCATCGTTGGAAACGGCCGTGTCTGTCTTGGCATCGAGAATACCCGTGACGATGCTTCGAACGATCTGGGCAACAACAACGTTCTGAGCTGAGACCAAAGAGGCCAGCAGGATAGTCGAGAAGAGAATCGAGTGAGCGTTGACCATGATAGTGAGTGTGTCTGGTGATAGCGAAGGAGTAGGGGTAAATGGAAGACGAGCTTGCCGTTAGAAGGACGTTCCAGAAGCCCCCTCTTATACGACGTACGAGTCTTCCATTTAGGAACTATAGATAGAAGCTCTAGCTATACTGTCGTGGTTCTAAAACAGGGTCCCTTTGGTTCAGCATCACATAGAAGAGCACAGCATCACATGGAATCATACAGGATCGCATTGTCTTCATAGCTCGCATTGCACTAGCCGCCTGCCCACTATTTTGAGACACGAGCGAGAAAAACAGGGGGGTAAGGTGAAGTTTTTTGTTGTTGTTTTTTGTTGTTTTTTTGGCGTAACCGAGTGTTCAGAGAAAACGACGATCATCAAGACCGGTACTTCACCCGTCTAGCCACAACCCAGACGACAAGCTCCGAAGTAACATGGAAATCACGTTGCATTAGTCGCCTTGGTTTATAGAACCCTGCACTAGTTTTCGACGACTTAGACCCTTTCCAGGCCTAGATGGGCAGCCTCCAGCCCTACAGGGTTGCATGGGGAGCTAGGGCGCGCTATTTTGGGCGCCTGGACCAGCATCTCCGGCAGAAGAGGGACGTCCCGTAGCAGAATGAGGCGATTGCGCGCGGGAGTGTTCTTAGCCGCGTGTAGAGTGCGTGTAGACCAGAGTCCAATGCAACACAGGCACGTCACTGTAGCATTAGATGGGTTGAAGGGATCCATCGGCAAATCGAAGAGCCGTTTTCTCCGATCCGTTCATCGTGAAAATGGACGTCGTCAAATGGACGTCGCCAAATGAAGATGCTGAAATGAACATCGTCAAGATGCACATCGCCAAAATGATTCTGAAATGCTTCTGACCTAACTCACTGTGGAGCCGAACCCTCGTTTTTTTTGGATATTTGGTAAATTTGTGGATGGGTATCATACGGCTGAAATTGGTCTCTGAAACTGACCTCATTGTTCCATGTCTTGTCGCATTAGTAATCACTGGGTTTGGATAGGAAGGAGAACGTTCTAAGACGGTCCATTTACAGCACCTAATCTGTATGTGTATGGAGGGTGGTTGTTTGGTGATGAAAGTGAAATATTTGAGCGGTTACAATTTCACAAGAATCTCCAGAGTCACATGATCAGAGCCGTATATTTTTCCGATTTGTTCTGATTTTTCCGCCATTTTTTTAGGACTTGAGCCCACCACTTCGGACTCCGGCTAACTCCCGCACTCCTCCCACTCCCGCACTCTCCCACTCCCGCACTCTCCCACTCCTCAGCGTATTCAGATTGCTCTTGTGATCAGAGCAACAGCCGCACAGGTTAGAGTGCAGCAGATTTCGCAGGCAGGAAAGGATGCAGGTTTGTAAAGACAGGTGTCCATTGGAGGAGGGTGTTTCGGTGGATACGTGGTCCTTATATAGTCTTGCCACAGCTGGTAGCTACCAGGTACTTGTGGTTGGTATCAATTTAGCCTGTAAGTGAGAGGCTGGAAATGGTCACGATAATAGTGGTCACGATAATACAGTGTGTAGATGCAAATGATAATCCAGGAAGAGACCCCGATGTAATCGCTCAAAAGACGCGATTTGAGGGCCAAAAAGCAAGAATCTCGCTGTTTACCACCGCCCCAGGTGATTAGTAGCATCCTGAGCTTCCCAACGACACGTATATCCCTCTTATCGCCCACTTTACAATCCCCCCAATCTTTGACACTTAAATTTACCCTACAGTCGCTAAATTCCGGTACGGCTGGCCAGGTGTAAGTGAGTAATAAGTACTGTACTTTTCGTATAGACCTACACAAACGACCGCAAAACGCTCAGACGGACGGAATACATGTCAGATACCGACTGGGCCCACGATGACAAGCGACGGAAGGTAGAAAAACCGGTCAAACAGACCCATGGCCACGCTCATCCGCGCCACTCGCACTCGCACACCCGGCAGACTCCTCGGCCCGTTTTCAATGACGATGGCGACTTTGATTTCAACAGCGGAGCCGGCGAAGACGAAGAGGGACCCACAGGCACGTCTGCAGGCACAGACTCGGCCGACAGCGATCTTTCTCCGATCGAAAGAGGGCCTCGCAAACACTCTGCGGTGCTCAAGGCCCAGATGCAACAGCCGGCTTCGCGGGAACGACACAATTCCAACCATGCGGGCTACACGAGCGACACCGGCGGGTCTGTGCTCGATAACGTGTGTCGGTTGTGCCACCGAGGCAACTCGCCCAAGTCCAATCAGATTGTGTTTTGTGACGAGTGCAGAACCCCCTACCATCAGCTCTGCCACAACCCTCCCATCGACCGGCTGGTGGTGGACGTGGCCGACGCCCAGTGGTTCTGCAAGTACTGCCAGCCGAAACGACGGGAACGGCAGCTGGAAACCGGCAAGTCGGGCGAGGGGTTTTCGACCCAGGTCAAAAAGACGTATCTGTCGTCTCTGTCCAAGGCCCAGCTGGTGGAGCTCATCCTGTACGCCGAAAACAACGTGCCCAAACTGCCCATCTACTCGCCCCAGACCCACTCCATTGTGCTGCAGATGCAGCTGGAAAACTCCAACAAAACAGACACCACGAAAAGCAACCGACGGCTGCTGTCCTCCATCAACTACGAGGACCTGCTGATCGACACGCTCAAGGCCAAGTCGAACGGAGAAGAGGCCAGCGCGCAGCAGATCTGGAAGTGGATCGCGTCGGACACAAACCCAGATACCGTGGACCCCAAGTTTGTGCAGGCCGCCACCATGGCTCTACAGCGGGCTCTGAGAGAAGGTAAGATTCTGAAACGAGGCAAGTCGTACCGGGTGAATCCGGACTATCAGAAGAGCTCCGAGATTTCGCTGTCTCTGCTGATTTCGCTGGACGACGAGGCCATGTTCAGTGACGAGGTGGTGCTCAAGCTGCCTCCCGCCACAGAGGAGGACTTGTACTACACGATAGACGACAACGACGATGTGTTTAGTGCGCGGTTGCACGATGAGTAGGAGAGGAGGGGGGGAGAGCGCTGTCTGGAGGTGGCAGCGAAACGAGGACAGTATTTATTTGCATCACTACAGGTACCGTATCCGGTATAGGTACCGTAGTCCAAAGACATTAATAGCAGCATTGAGACGGATTGTAAGTGTAGTTCATGTAGTTCGTGTAGTTGGTGTAGATCATTTTCTATCAGGTGAATATATTACTATGAGTGAGTTTGATCGTTTTGTCCATTGACCATTGCCATTGACCATTTTCCAACTTTTTCCAATTTTTTCCAATTTCCCTTTCTTTTCAACCAATAAATTTCCCTTTTTCCTCAGCCATAGGAAACGTCAACGGTGTTGGACATCAAGGCTATGTTTTCGTCCAGAGCAAGGGCGTATTTCTTGACCAGATCGGAGTTGAGACTGGTATTGTGGTGGAACCGTTTCGACAGAGCCACGACCTTGCTGAGCATCTCGCGGATCCACACGTCCACGTCGGCCACGGTCTGGAAATGCGTTTCCGAGGCCTCTTTGGCGTCCGACGCCGAGTTGGGCTTTTTGTTGGCCTGTCGATCGCGAATCACAGACATCATTCGGCACAGCAGCAGACCCGTGAAGACCCCGCTGAAATGCAGCTGGTCCGACAGGTGTCTGAAGTACTCGTCATCGGCGACATTGAGCAGTCCGTCAATGACTTTTCGGCCCAGCGACGCCATTTTGTAGAGCGTGGAGAGATTGACCTCTTCCAGAACGTCACTGACCACGGTGAATTGTGGATCGTCCGATACCAGGCCCAGAGCGAAGGGATCGAAGACTGAGTCCGAGAGTTCTGTGAGTTCCAAAAGCGAGGTGAAGCCCCGTTTATCATTGTTCAAGTCCACCCCTCCTCCTCCTCCTCCGTTGGTGGGTTTTTGGCTCTTCTTTTTGAGATACAGAGAGCGGTAATGAGAATGGTACAGAACCACCAGGTAGCCGTAGTGGTAGCCCATTTCTGTGAACTGCGTGGTGGGCTGTTCAAACAGATAGCCCCATTCCTCCAGCCACTGGGCCAGCTCGTCTTCAAACGTCTGCAGAGGCTGGAGAGTCTCGATGAAGTTGTAGACTATGAGCTGGAAAGAGATTTCGGCGATCATTCGGCCGTCAAAGTTAGTAGCGGAAGAGAGGTCCAGAGATCGACGGCACTGGTCCAGCCGGATTTCGTCGAGAATGCACATTCTTCCGGTCATGACACAGTTGACCAGATGGGCCAGACACAGATGGTTCCACACCCGGTACGTGGTGACCTCGTCGAACTCCGTGACGGGCGAGATTCCGTCGGCAGACATGACCAGACCCAGCGCGTCTTTGGTGATGAAGTGTTGCAGAGCCACCGACGAGATGAACCACGAGTCGATGACAAACTCCTTGGCCGAAAGCGACAGGCCGTAGATCGACAGCAGCGTGAGCGCTTGCATGAATTCAATCGTCTGTGGGACCACCAGTAGCGATGCGGTGAGTTCCTGCTGCAGTTTGTTGAGCAGCAGAGGGTACACCTTGGCCTTGTAGTCTGCCATGCGAGGGTTGTATCGTAGAGACACACAACACACGACCGTCAGTAGCAGCGAACATCGTTGTCGGATGCGCACCAGCAGCTGGTCTGCCGGCAGATCCATGGGGAACGAGACCCATCGGCCGCAGTTTTGGCGAAACTCCTGCAGGAACCGTAGCGCCATGGGTTCGCTGACAATGTCCATGGAAATCACGTCCTGGTCGTGCAGCACCATCTGCGGGTTCATGAGCCGCTGCACCGGCAGCGGAATGTGTTTTTCGGGCAGAATGCCGGCGATAATCTGGAACGGCGACGTGACGTATTGGACTGCGGGCGTGCCGAACGACGCAATCACGTTTCTGTAGTTGAAATCGGCCGCTGTAGCCGGCGAAAACGCCGTGGTTGCACGCGAGAGCCGTCCTGCCGACGCCACCGACGTTGGCCGTCTGCTGTTGCTGTCCTTGAGCTCCTTCATCATCTCCATCATGTTCTCCATGGTCTTCTCCATGCGGTCCAACCGCGCATTGACCTCGTCTGGCACCTTGGAAAACTGCTTCTGCGTCTGCTGCGACGCATCGTAGTCGTCGTTGTCGCTGTCGATGAACGAGCACGTCGTGTTGAGCACGTGGCAGCGCAAACAGCCCGGCCCATCGGGCTTTGGGAAACATCGCGTCTTCTGATGGCGACACATATCGCAGGCGCGGAGAGCGCGGGTGCCCACGTTTCGTTTTTTGACTGGCGGCGCGTCCCCGCGGTCGTCGGCCCCGCCGCGGCTTTCCCCGAGTTTTTGTGCTTCCTCGTCGCGCTTCATGGGGGTGAAAAACGCTTCTTCTTGGCGACACTCGAATTTTGTCCTCGACTTTCGATTTTTCAACAAACCCAGATTATGCGCTAGACCAGCGTCTGCATATATGTATGCGGCGTTTACTATGGGGAGGGTGGGGAAGTGGAGAAGAGCGTAGAGCCGTGTGCTAGGGGTGGTACGGTTAGGGGTTTCTTTGTGGGGAGTTTGTGGGTTCGAAACACGCGCCTTGTAGCCTGACTATAATGACATCTATCGTGTCACACCCTGACGTTCTCGCTTATCAATAAATTTGTGTTTAATCTCATTGGACTTGTTCCGAAGTGGAACTCTATTGACCGTAACGGGGTTGTACAGTAATTAGGACGGCTTTTCGAACGGCTTTTCGAAGAATGTCGAAGATGTCGAAGATGGCAAAATGATAGAGTAGCTTCGATGCTCTGATTTACTTTGCTTTGCTCTGATTTTATCTACCTTTCCGAGTATTCCGATTTTACTCCAATCAAATGCACTACTTGTATGAACAAGCCATGGCTGTACAGATAGAGCCAACCTAAAGGTCCTACCTTTGAATTACTTGTAGTCTAGACTCAAGTTCACGAATACGAGCCGTTACACCTTTTTGGGGTGTAGTCTGGCTATAGGCGCTAGCACCGCACTACAGTACGCTAGATCAATGCCGTATCTATTATCAGTTGTACTAAATAGAAAATTATTCACAAACGATAGTGATCTCCAAAGAGTCTGGTCTCTGGTCTCTGGTCTCTCGTGTCTGGTCTCTCTCGTCTGGCCTCACTCGTCTGGCCTCACTCGTCTAATTGTACTCCCGCACGTGGATCAGAGGTCGGTAGACGGGTCGCCACATCTGGGTCTCGACCCACGCAAGACAGTCGTCAAAGTTGTCGGGAATGCTCACGTTCTCCTTGGTGCCGGGCTTGTACTCCTCCTCCACGGTGGCCATACCCTCGGCCTTGGCCTGCAGAACCACGGCGGTGGCCACTCGGGCAGAAATGCTCTGGATGAGAGCAACGTCGGGAAGCACTCCCTCGTCGTGATTCTTGAGAATGGGAGCCTGCTCGGCCAGACACTCGATGGCGGCGGCAATCATGGTGTTGGTGATGAGCTTGGATCGCGACAGAATGGCGCCCAGCCCGATGCCGGGGAAAACAAAGCAGTTGTTGTTCTCGGAAGTCTCCTTACCGTTGACGGGGTCGAACGGCGAGCCTGTAGCCACCAGGGCCTTGCCGTCGGTCCACTTGTACAGGTCTGCGGGGACAGCCTCATGAAGTCGGGTGGGGTTGGAGAGAGGCAGAATGATGGGCCGGGGAGTATGTTTGAGCATCTCCTTGACAACGCCCTCGTTAAAGGCGCCGGGCTGAGTGGAACAGCCAATCAGAATGTGGGGCTTGACGGCAGCCACCACGTGTTCCAGAGTCTTGGTGTCCACTCCCTCGAAGTTGGCCTTGTCCTTGGCAAACGGTTTCTGCACGCTGCTCATCTGCTCGTCGGACAGAGCGGTGGTCAGCAGACCCGGTCGGTCCATGAGGAAAATGTTGTGTCGAGCGGTCTTGTCATCCAGACCCTGGGCAATCAGGTTGTCGTAGACCTGTTCAGCAATGCCCATTCCGGCGGATCCGGCTCCGTAGACCAGGATTCGGGTGTCGGTGATTTCCTTGCCCAGAACCTTGAGGGCCGCGGTGATGGAGGCCAGGGTGACGGCTCCCGTGCCCTGGATGTCGTCGTTGAAGCAGGGGATCTCTGGTCGGTACTTGTCGAGAATCTTGTGGGCGTTGGTGAGGCCAAAGTCCTCGAAATGGATCACGGCCTTGGGGTACAGCTTTCGCGCGGACTGCACAAAGTTGTCGATGAAGTCGTCGTACTGCTCGCCTCGCACTCGGGGCATTCGTCGGCCCAGATACAGAGGGTCGTGCAGCAGCTCCTGGTTGTTGGTGCCGGTATCCAGAACCACAGGGATGACTCGAGAGGGGTTGACTCCCGCACACAGAGTCATGAGGGCCAGCTTGGCAATGGAGATGCCGATGCCGCCCACGCCCTGGTCGCCAATGCCCAGAATACCCTCGGAGTCGGTCACGACAATGTAGTCAATGTCGTCGTGGTCTCCAAAGGCGCCCAGACGCTCCTCCACGTCGTAGGGGCTGGTGATGTCCAGGAAACAGCCCTCGGGCCGTCGGAACAGCCGCGAGTACTGCTCAATGGCTTCTCCCTGGGTGGGTGTGTAGATGATGGGGAACACCTCCTTGACGTGCTTGAGCAGCAGCGCGTAGTAGAGCACTTCGTTCTGGAACTTGAGCGACGTGCAGAACCCGTTTTTCGCCAGGGGAGTGCCGCACTTCTGGAATTGCTTGTATGCTCGGTCCACCTGTTCATCGAGGGTGGCTTCAGCCGAGGGCAGAAGACCGCTGAGTCCAAACTCGCGTCGTTCGTTGAGAGGAAAGCCCGAGCCCTTGTTGAGATGGGGCAGGTTGAGAAGCCGGATGCCGTCAAAGCCCACGTAGATGGGCCCCTCGACCGACAGACGGGTCGTGGGCACCTTTCGGTGGCCGATTTCCCGAGTGCCCTTGACGTAGGACGAGTACTCGAAGCCCACCGAGTTGGACGAAGACAGGTTTCGTGTGGAGCCGGGGGTGAGAGCGGCTCGGACGCTGGATTGCGTGGGTCGCATGGTTTTGAGTCGTAACATTGTGGGTGTCGTAGGACGTATTAGTAGGAGTACTTGTACTTCAGATACAACTGGCCAGAAGGAATTTAAATCGACGGCTTGGGTACGACGACTCTCGGAGAAACGCTCAACCTTGATTGCCTATCAACCTTGCGGGATTATGCGACGCGAAAAGGGCCATACAAGGGCAGTTATAGGTGCTGGAATTGTGGGGGGAGAAGCTTGACCGGGTATTTGGCGGTCGAGAAACATGCCGGTGAAAAAACCACACCGCTAGCTGCGCTGCCCGTCCAATTGACTGCGTCTTCCCCCTCAGCCAACGCCCGTCGTCATGCAAGCCAAGACAAGCTGACATGCATACACGTGGAGAGGGCAGCACCTAAATTGAGATTTGGCAGTGTGCAATAAAATAACCACAATTGAAGCTACCGGTAGTACTGTAGCGTAAACAAAATGTACTCAAAAGACACGCCATTTCGCACTTTTCTCGAATGCACGCATTTCGCACCCTTCACGAATGCACGCATTTCGCTAGACAACGGTATTCTTAACACTACTTCATCAGCCCACATATGAGACACTCGCATCCGACATCGCATGCGCAGGTTACACACGGGTTCGTTCCCAACAGGAAAAACCAAACATATGATAATTAAGAAATAAATACAATAAATATGTAAAATGCAACTAAATGAACCGCCTCTGAATCTCCTCCAGATCCCCCTGTAGCTCCCGGTTCCGCTTAATGTTGCGAGAAACAATGTTTTTGATGCTCAACGTCAACTCGTGCTCATGGACCTGGTAGAACCCGCCCAGCTCGGACGCCAACGTGATCTGGGCGTTCTTGGTCTCCATCGACAGCCGCCGGATTTCGTTCTCGGTGATGTGGATGCGGTTCTTGATGAGCCGCGTCTCCTTCTCGCGGTCCTGGAAAAAGTCCCGGAACGTTTTCTTCTCCGACAGAGCCACCGCATCGGCCTGTAGCTTCACCAGCAGCATTTGCTGAAGTCTCAAGTGCGAGATTTGAGCTAAAGGATGGGCCAACGCCAGAGTGGTGGCATCGGCCATGTTCTGAAGCGACTCAATGTAACAGGAGAAGACAAACGGAGACGAGTTGTTGATTCGAAAAGTGTCCCCAAGAGTCACCATGGCCGAAGACAGATTGGCAATGATGTCGACTCTGGGAGACTTGCCTGGGATCTCCTTGAGCCCGTCCACAGTCTCCTTCATCAACATCCAAGACTTGCAGTAGTCTCTATGAGCATTGCACATCTTGACACTGGCCTGGTGAAGGTTCATGGTGGCCTTTCTCATCATATCCACCTGCTGCAGGGCATGGCTCACAAACCCTTCAATCTCGTCCATCTCGGGATCCCCCAGAATAATGTACTCCTCCAGGTCCTTCTCCTTCTTATTCTCGAGCTTCTTGGTGGTGCGCTCCGCCAGGTGGGTGTGGCTAATGTCCTGCACCAGAAGCCACTCCCACAGAAGCTCGTGGTTGCAGAAGGTCGGATGCAGCAAGAGCGTTCGCAGAAATAGGTTCAGCCGCAGGTGCATGGCGTGAAGAATCTCACGAGACGGTCTGTGTGGAATGGCAAAGGGGTTGGTGGGCGTCATGAGAGCCGGAAACCAGGAAAGGGGCTGCTCATGCGCCAACCACTTTTGCAGAAACACAAAGTCGCTGTAGGGTCGTCGCACAGCAGACAGCTTGCCGTCCTGGCGGGTCTTGATGACAAAACAGAGCTCGCCATCGGCAATGACCGACCGCAGAATCTCGCAGTACTTGTCTGTTTCCCCCAGATTGGGCTGCAACGACATGTAGCAGTCGTCCAGAAAGTCCGCCGTGCGTCGGTCACGTGCTATGTCAAACACATTCATGCCCTTGTTGTCGGTGGGTCCAAAGTCGATACGGGGATCTTGACACAGCACCTCAATCGCCTTCAGCCGCGCGTACTTGGCATGGGCCATCAGAGCGGTCATGCCTCGCTTGTTGGGCTGGTTGACGTTCACAAGCACGTCCGGATGGTTCAACAGGGTGCTGAGAACCTTCTCGTCGCTCACAGTGTGCAGGAGGGTGTTCCCCTTGGCGTCTGTATGGACTCTCAGGTCCACCATGCCCGTAGCGTCGAGACAGGTCTTGAGCGCATTCTTGAACAAGGCATGGTAGTCGGGGTTGTCGTAGGATCTGCACAACGAAGAAAGCGGGGTTTGCCCCTGGTTATCGCGTGCTGTCCAGTTGATGAGACTTCCAACCTGCTGTTGTAGATACAGCGAATGGAAAAAGTAATGCCCCACAGATCGTCCGTACTCATCGCCTACAGACAAGTAGTGGGCCAGATCGGCGCTATCTCTGACTCGGTCCAGAACAAGCTTGATAATGTCTTCGTTCTCGGTCCTCAAAGCAGACACCAAAAGAGTGCTTCCTTGCACGGATCTGTCGGCAAGAATGTCCTCTTGAGAGTACCCAAAGTGGTCCAAGAGACAGGTGAGGGAACTCTGTTGATTGGAGGACACAGCACACATGAGAGCACTTTCTCCCGCGGGGTTGGTCGCTGCAAACACCGTCTTCCAGTCAGCGTCGTCTCGCTGAAGTCCTGATTTCATGGAGGGACGCTCAAAGTCGAATTCGGTCAGATCGCCCTTTTCGACCCGCTCGAAAAACCACCGGTTGGCCTCCGACAGAGCCTCCAGCTGAGCTCGGTTCTCGCCAATGTGGTACATGACGGCTTCCAGGGTACTGAGCATGTACCCGAGTTTTCCCGAATCCACGGCGTTTGAAGAAAACGACCGGATGTAATAAATAGTCGAGTTGAGATGCGAAATGCTTGCCCGTGCAACCACCACGAGAAGCAGGGAGACCAGCACATCGGCATTCACCTGAATCGAGTCGTCCGTCAGAGTGTCAATGCATTTCATGAGAGTGTTTTCGAGGTATCGACAGTTGCACGGCGAAGACTCGTTGGTGGAGGTGTTTGCCAGAGTCTGAAGAACGTTGGCAGCAGCCACAACCTTGGCCTCCCAGTTCTTTTCGTTTTCGGGAAGATCCACCTGATTGAGAGACAGATGTCTGATACTCTCGACCGCCTTGTCCAGAGGTCCATCTTCGTTGACCCGTAAGCTGATGAGGGCGTTCCAGAGCTTCCGAGACAGTTGGCTTTCCACGTACTCATCAATCTTCTTTTCCAACTGGGTCTCCGTCAGTCGTTGTTCCTCGATGATCCTTCTCACCATGAGCGGGTCTATTGCCTGGACGTATTCGATGGCTCGGTCTGTGGCTCTTTCAAACTCGAGATCCAGCTCTTCCGTGTTTGCTGCCGTGCTGGTGTAGTTGTCGAATGTGGTTGCTAGTAGTCGAGAAAGCTGTCTGCCCACGTTGGGGTAGATGAGCAAGATATCTTCAAAGCTGGGTCCGTCGTACTGGTGCTGGTCAATCTCCTTGGGCGCTTCCGGGAGCGGCTTTTCCGTCAAAGACCCCGAGATCTCGTAGACCAGAAAGTTCTGGAAACACGTTCGAGGCAGGTACCAGCACACCGGAGTGTACACGTACTGGCCCAGAATGTTGACCGTGACATTGTTCTTGTAGCCTCGGTAGGTCATGACCTGGTCGTTCTTGAAAATGACGGTGCGGCCGTTCATGGACGCAAAGTACCGGGCTCTCTGGTTTTCCCCTGTGTGCGAGATGCGGATCACGTGAGAGAAAACCGCCTCGGGCGTGAGCTCTGCGTCAAAGTGGTCGTCCAGCGAGATTTGCGGCACCAGAATGGCGTAGTTGGAGTGTGCCAGCTGCGCCACCTGGTCTCGGAACTTTTGCGACGGGTTGGGGTGGTTGAATAGAAACGAGAGTAACGGGTTCATTGCTGAGAGCTGGGGGAAGAGGCTCTGTGGGGTTGGGGTTGGGGTGTTAGTCGTCTTTCTTTCTGTGTCTGTATCTCTGTCTGTAGTTGTCGCGTATGTCGATCGGTCCTTCTCTTCAATACGACACATCGCCACCACCGGAGTATCATGCATGTTGGGAGTTTAATCTCGACTAATCTCGACTAAGTGGGATCAAGTGCAGGTCATAAGACTCGTTATTTCGCCCCCCCCAAAACATGTCTCCACGGGCGGCATTTTTCCCCGGACAGGGGCTACAGAAACCGCGAATGCTGCAGCAGCTGTGGCAACACACGGCCATCAGAAACACCCTCAAACCGGCCGTGGATCAACTCAAGCCAGAGGTCCAGGGGGTCCTGCTAGGTACCAGTTCTCTAGGCGAAGACGCACAGATGAAACTGATCACACGGACGGAAAACGCCCAGCCGGGGATCCTGCTTTCGTCTTACGCCAGCTTTCTGGCCAATCAGGGCGCAGATAAGAACTACGCCTTTCTACTGGGGCATTCGCTCGGAGAGTACTCGGCTCTGGTTTGTGGAGGGTACCTGACTCTGGAGCAGGGAGTGCAATTGGTCCAGAAGCGGGGCCAGTACATGCAGCGAGCCAATGACGAATCTGGCAAGGAAACAGCCATGGTTGCGCTGCTGTTGCATCGTTCTGTGGACATGGACGTGCTACTGAAGCTCTGCGAGGGCTGGCAGGGCGCCAATGTGGCCAACATCAACAGCAGCGGCCAGGTGGTTCTCAGCGGCGAAAAGAGCGCGATCGACGAGCTGGTCGCGCATCTCAGGGCCTCCAAACTGCGGGTTCTGAAGGCAATTCCTCTGAACGTTTCGGCGCCGTTCCACTCGGCCATCATGGCTCCGGTGGTGTCTGAGCTGGACTCGCTTTGTCAGCAGCTGCGAATCCGTCCCGATTTCAGCGCAGACAAGCCTCCGGTGGTTTCCAACGCCTCGGGCAAGCCGTTTGGCAGTGGGGACGAGATGTACGAGTCTATGATTGGTTCGCCGGTCCACACGGTCGACTGGCTCGGCAGTGTGCAGTTTCTGAAGCAGGCTGGGGTGGATCAGGCTGATGGCTACGGGCCTGGCTGTGTTGACATTGGTAAGATGGTTCTTCCTGGAGAGAGATGTGACTGAGGGAAAAGTGGGTCAGCAGAGAACGTGATCAAGAGGCCTATATTGGTCGGTAGAGACGGTGTTGGCCAGTAGACACGACATTAGTCAGCAGAACGTGGTCAGCAGATACGATATTGTTCAGCAAAGAGCAGCGACGATTCGATTTCCGCTCGATCCCGTTTCTATTAGTAAGCAACACCTACAGTCAGACCAGCCTCCAGCCCCACTGTCTCAGATCGGCTACGACGTCTAGCCGTTGAACGGTCACGTCACATGTATATATTATCCGGATGCTCTGTAATAGAATTTCGGTTGGAGCGAAGCGATAACGGGGGAGGTGTTTTTGGTACAAGGGTTGTATGCATGAGCCAACGTTGCCAACGTTTTCACGTTGTGGATGACACAGTGTATGGCTTCTTGTAATGACAACTCCCGTGTAACTCGTGTAATCTATAAAAGGCGGTCGTTTCCGTGTTTTCCGTGTCACTTTTGCAACCATTTCGCACCTGTTCTTACCCGTTCTTACCCACTTCTTACCCCCACTTACTCCTCCTGACGTCATGATCATGAGACGCTTATCGCCCTAAAAGCCGAACCGAACCGAATCCCCACAATACCCCACACTGTGCATATCTCCAAACCTAGCGGTTGCTTGCCAGAGCTATACCAATATGTACTGACTACTCGTAGCAAAGAGGGCAACGTGGCAGTCTTCGGAACGATCGGCGGGAAACTCCGGGATATTTCAAAGTCAATGTGCACGTGAATGACTGGCTACGACGTATGTACAAGATATGGTGATGTTGGGCGTAATTGCTTCCTTACAGGACAAGTCAATGACACCTGTGTGCGCACTATCTCAAGACAAAGAAACGTCTGAACGGTCTGGAGCGGTCTGGAACTTGCCCTTGAACATAAGCACCTCTCCTTCCCTCCTTCTCTCAACCAATCAAAACGCCTCTTGTCTCTTCAATAATGCATACTCCACCCTTCAGCATACCGGTGTCTCTGCGCATGTTGCACGACCACTTTCATAACTCGTTTTTTCATGACCACGTTTTCACAGGCTCGGAGCAGCAATAAGGTTAGTCCTGGCTGCATATGAACCGAGGTAGGGGTGGTTTGCAGAGCAACGTTGTGGGGCGGGTGGGGGTGTACGTGCGGGTATACAGACACCGTCAGAAGAGTCAGCTACCCCCGATAACCCGATTCAAGCCTTTAGCTACCAAATTCCGCCTACAATAGACCGAATACAAGCTCCCCAAAGTTACCCCAGAAATGCCGCCCCGGATTTCTCCAAAACCTAATAAGCTTCATGGAACTTGGTGGAAGTGGGTGGTGGTGGGTGGTGTGGTGATTGTGTAGAGATGGGTATGTGTTTGAGGTGAACTGCTGGCGGCCACGAATTACAATATCGGTCACGTGACACCCATTAACGTACCGTACTTATGGCCAAACACACCTACTGTCACACGCATACTACCTCGGCTCTCCACATGCTGAACCTTATGTTTCGTGGGGATCATACCGAAAGTCCAACCCACCCAGGTATATATAAACCCTCGTGGTGTCCCCCCCAAATCCCTTTCTCGAACTCCATCCAAACCCCAACCTCACAACTCAAAATGGACCGACTTAACAACCTCGCCACCCAGCTCGAGCAGAACCCCGCCAAGGGCCTCGACGCCATCACCTCCAAGAACCCCGACGACGTGGTCATCACCGCCGCCTTCCGAACCGCCCACACCAAGGGAGGCAAGGGTCTGTTCAAGGACACCTCTTCTTCCGAGCTGCTCGCCTCTCTGCTTGAGGGTCTTGTCAAGCAGTCCAAGATCGACCCCAAGCTCATTGGTGATGTCGTTTGCGGAAACGTTCTCGCTGCCGGTGCTGGTGCCACTGAGCACCGAGCCGCCTGCCTGGTTGCCGGCATCCCCGAGACCGTGCCCTTCGTCGCTCTCAACCGACAGTGCTCTTCCGGCCTGATGGCCGTCAACGACGTGGCCAACAAGATCCGAGCCGGCCAGATCGACGTCGGTATCGGCTGCGGAGTCGAGTCCATGTCCAACCAGTACGGCCCCAACTCCGTCACCCCCTTCTCCAACAAGTTCCAGAACAACGAGGAGGCCAAGAAGTGCCTGATCCCCATGGGCATCACCTCCGAGAACGTGGCCGCCAAGTACAACGTGTCGCGAAAGTCCCAGGACGCCTTTGCCGCCAACTCGTACGCCAAGGCCGCTGCCGCCCAGGCCGCCGGCAAGTTCGACCAGGAGATTCTCCCCATCAAGACCACCGTTCTCGATGATGATGACAACGAGAAGGAGGTCACCGTCAACAAGGACGACGGCATCCGACCCGGTGTCACCGCCGAGAAGCTCGGCAAGCTCAAGCCCGCCTTCTCCGCCGAGGGAACCACCCACGCCGGAAACGCCTCCCAGATCTCCGACGGAGCCGGAGCCGTTCTCCTCATGCGACGATCTGTCGCCGAGAAGCTTGGCCAGCCCATCCTCGCCAAGTTTGTCCACTGCAAGACCGTCGGTGTTCCTCCCGAGCTCATGGGAATTGGCCCCGCCTACGCCATCCCCGCCGTCCTCGAGGACCTTGGTCTGACCGTCAACGACGTTGACGTGTTCGAGATCAACGAGGCCTTTGCTTCCCAGGCTCTGTTCTCCATCCAGCACTGCGGAATCGACGAGTCCAAGGTCAACCCCCGAGGTGGAGCCATCGCCATTGGCCACCCTCTGGGAGCCACCGGAGCTCGACAGTTTGCCACTCTGCTCTCCGAGCTCAAGGACTCTGGAAAGAAGGTCGGTGTCACCTCCATGTGCATTGGTACCGGTATGGGTGCCGCTTCTCTCGTCGTTGCCGAGTAAATGTACATACAAGATTATTTATAGAAATGAATCGCGATCGAACAAACCGAGGAAAACCTGCGAAGCGGGTTTTGTACCAGTAGTCACTGTACCAGTAGTCACTGTACCAGTAGTCACTGTACCAGTAGTCACTGTACCAGTAGTCACTGTACCAGTAGTCACTGTACCAGTAGTCACTGTACCAGTAGTCACTGTACCAGTAGTCACTGTACCAGTAGTCACTGTACCAGTAGTCACTGTACCAGTAGTCACTGTACCAGTAGTCACTGTACCAGTAGTCACTGTACCAGTAGTCACTGTACCAGTAGTCACTGTACCAGTAGTCACTGTACCAGTAGTCACTGTACCAGTAGTCACTGTACCAGTAGTCACTGTACCAGTAGTCACTGTACCAGTAGTCACTGTACCAGTAGTCACTGTACCAGTAGTCACTGTACCAGTAGTCACTGTACCAGTAGTCACTGTACCAGTAGTCACTGTACCAGTAGTCACTGTACCAGTAGTCACTGTACCAGTAGTCACTGTACCAGTAGTCACTGTACCAGTAGTCACTGTACCAGTAGTCACTGTACCAGTAGTCACTGTACCAGTAGTCACTGTACCAGTAGTCACTGTACCAGTAGTCACTGTACCAGTAGTCACTGTACCAGTAGTCACTGTACCAGTAGTCACTGTACCAGTAGTCACTGTACCAGTAGTCACTGTACCAGTAGTCACTGTACCAGTAGTCACTGTACCAGTAGTCACTGTAGATTGACCAACTGTACATACATACATTCTGATACTCATATGGAGCCTTTGATTCTGTGTGTATTACAGCAATAGAATGATTTACAAACAGGTTTCCATACTGTTAAATCGATGGGTCTGACGCTAAATGTTGAGTGAGTCCGTCTTCTCAAAATAGCGACACTCTCTTGAATGAGTATTTGGCCATTGACTCGGTGTGAATACTGCGAAGGGGAGGTTTGCCGTTTGCATCTAGAGTGTAGTGTGCTCGAAGGGTACAGATGATGGTTTTTGTAGGGTGTCTGCAACATTGGGCACTGTTGAACTACGTACTTTCCTACTCCGCACTGTAGTATTGTTAACCAGGGTATCCTGACATCGAATGGAAAAGCAGCTTTGAATCGCTTCTGCCAAGTAGAAACACTCCTTAGACATTGGTCGATGGAGTAGTCCTACAGTCTTGCTACGATACAAGTGGTACGACGATGATCATGAACACCCAATACAAGTGGTACGATGAAGCAGGTCTTTACGATCTTCGATCTGAATAATTAATATAGTGGCTAGTGTACAGTTGAAGTGTGGATGTTAATGCAGAGTGTTGGCGTGTTAGATGGGGTGTTGGAGTGTCAGATGTTAGCGTCACATTCTCGTTCTTCATGACCCACCCTGCTTCTTCATCAAATGCATCTCGAGAATTCCATTCGCCATGTGCATCTTCACCTTGGAAGAGTCGATCTGGACGGTGGCGGGAAACCGGATGGCTCTTTGGAACGTACCGTTGTGACGCTCTCCGACCATGAGACAGTCGGAGAGATGTGCAAAGGGGTTGGTGTAGAGACCCGTGACCGTCAGGCTGTTTGATTCCGCATCGTACGAAGTCGCCAGATCGGACGACCGCACCGCAGGAAGACTCGCCACCACAATGTACATGTCTCCGAGGTCGTAGATGTCGACTGGAGGCGCAAACGGTTCGTGGGGCGAGGTGTGGGGGAGAGGAGTGGCTGGTGGCGAGTGGGCCAGCTCAGTTTCGGCGTAGTCGGGCATTACAAACGACATGTGAGGGGGTGGGGTGGCGTTGGTGGTGTTGGTGGTGAGAGTGTTGAAGACGAGTGAAGTGTTTGGAGGAGAAGAACTATGGTCTTGTCGTTATCCAGTGCCCCACTCTTCCATACATCGAACCCATCAGAGTTCATGCACATGCAATGACCTCTGGCAAAAGCCGGCATGATTCTTGCAGCGCTAATTATAGCACACGAGGAAAAGGCCAATATGACAAAGCTGGCGGAGATAGTCCGGTGACGTTTGTGAGGCTGTACTGCCGTTTTGGGGGAGGGCACGTGATCCAAACCACGAGAAACACGTGATCATTTGCACTACCATGAGACAATACCATGAGACACTAACCTATCGCCACTACAATTGAACCATCCGGAACATCCGGCACATCCGGCATAGGCAAAATCGTTCGACAATACGAAAATACAATGGCGTTACGTAATACGACAATGACGTTCTACTCGTAATTCGACCGATTACGCACATCCACAGTGCACCTATCACGTGGTTTTTGGCCGAATCGCAGCTATGAGAAGATTCCAGAAGGTGGGAAAAGGAAAAAGCAGGCAGTGCTGGAATTGAGGGGGTGTGGTAGTCACGTGATAGTATGGGGTGGCTGATAATTATTGGTTGCTGCTGGATATTGTCGACCTCAAGAATTGTTCTTCTTTTTCATTTTTTCCATTTTTTCCATTTTTTTCATTTTTCCCCATTTTCCTCATTTTCCAATTAAATCAGTTAATTGCAACATTATTCAGCACAATCTTACTGGTACAAGTACATACGGTATTCGTACAACTGACCACAGCTATTTATCGACCTATCGCCAAGTGAAAAGAACATAAACTATGTTCATCGATCTAGCCGCGATTTACAATCACTTTAATTCTTTTATTTTCAACACTCACATAATTCCCACATTTGCCACTCGCCAGAATTTTCAACCCACCCAGCACATGACTCTGACACGCTAAATTTCTGTACATTAGTTTGGACACGCTAAATTTCTGTACAAGTACATTAGTTTGGCAAAACAAACAATAATTTGGCCATGATTTCGCACCGTCAAACCCAATTTGGTAGCGCCCAAATACACAATTGCTATCGTACCGGTGTGTAGTCTCATTTGGAAAAACTCTATTCGATGACTAAGCAGAGGTTTCGTGCTTTACTGGCGCTTACTAATAATTCTCCAGACACGACACGTGACTACACCCTCCAACCCAGCCCCTCCTCTCCCCCACACGAGATTTACGCGTGCACATCGTTTTATCTTGTGCCGATCATGCGGGGGCGGTCTCCGTGGCAACCGTCTGATCATGCAGGCTTACCACCTGGGAGGATGCACTGTCTGCCAAAATTCAGGGGTCAGTGACAGGACAGAAGGAGTGCACCCAGAGATTCTGACACTGCTTTCGACTTTACCGCCATGGAACGAAAAGCTAGCGCCACGAGCAGCGTGTTTTCGGCCACCAGCAGAGGAGCAGGAGCCACAGCAGGAGGAGCCACCTCAGGAATGTCGCCAGATGTCGATTCCACGCCTGATTCTACCGAGTCGTCTGCGCCCGAACAACCCGAGCCGTGTTTCATTGGAATCAACATGCCCAGCGCCGACGGCCACTCGTCGCAACTCGTCGTGGACTGTGCGCTGGAACAGGGCTACGACATGATCACCGCCACCATCACCAACACGCATTACCGCTCCAAGGTGGAGCAGAGCATTTCTGCAGGCCAGCTGTCTGTTCCGCCCCCGTCTCTGGACGACGTGACGATTATGCCCGGAGGCTCGCACGTGCACTCGACGGTGGTGCTGGCGAGCGCCTGGATCGAGCTGGACGCGAAAAACGAAGCCACCGCAGCCATGTCCCTGCAGGTGCTCAAACACGAGCTGGCGTACGCGTCGTACTGTGGCGTGGCCTTTGCCATCATTCCGGGGCCCAAGAGCCGCAAAAACGTCGCCACGTACGCCCACGCGGTCGCCGCAGCCCTCAAACACGCTCCTTGCATCCAGGTGGCCATTCATCTGCCCTTTGCCGAGGCTGACGCGATCCAAAGCAGCCCCCACATGGGCGGACACGCCAGAAAACCGTCCCAAATCTCGGATCCCCTGTCTATCTGGGAAGTCTGGCACTCGGTGCGAACAATGGCCGGCTACCCGAGCTCTTTATCGGTGGCTTTGCAGCTCCCCAGAGCGCTGCCTCCTCTCCACGTGGTGGACAGATGGATGGCAGAACCCATTTCCTTTGTCTGTGTGTCTGCAGCCTCCTTCATTCCCAACCCCAAGGGCTACCCGGTGTTCAGCAAGTCGCTGCAACAGCTTCTGCTGCGCTGTCTCAAGCTCAAACCGCTCACGCTGCTCCAAGAAGACGCCACGGCCGCCGAAAAGTTCCGCGGAGGAGAACAGGCCTTCCTCATCTACCTGAGATACATCTACGCGCGTCGGCCCAGTGCGTCGGCGCTCGAAAAGTTCTCGGACGGCTACCACGACTTTCTGCAGGCCCCGCTGCAACCTCTGGCCGACAATTTGGAAAACGGCACGTACGAGGCGTTTGAACAGGACCCGGTCAAGTACACACTGTACGAGGAGGCCATTGGCAAGGCTCTGGTGCATCTGGCACGCGAAAAAAAGAACACAACAGGAGGCACCTTCATGGTCTGTGTGGCTGGAGCAGGTAGAGGGCCCCTGGTCGACCGTACTATTGCTGCTGCGCTGGCCACAAACACCCAGGTGAAGATTGTGGCGGTGGAAAAAAACCCGGCAGCCCACGTGCAGCTCCTGCAGCGAAACAGCGACGTCTGGAACGCCCAGGGACATCGTGTAGAGGTGGTCATGTCAGACATGCGAACATACGAGAGCCGGTCTGAACAGTTCTTCGATCTCATCGTCTCGGAACTGCTGGGCTCGTTCGGAGACAATGAGCTGTCTCCGGAGTCTCTAGACCCCCTCCAGAGACTCCTGCATCCCACCAGAGGTATCATGATCCCCCAGTCCTACACTGCATTTGCCGCTCCAGCGCTGTCTCCGAAACTGTACAGCTCTGTGCTCTCTGGAGGCCCCACGCCTGCGCAGGGCCCGCAAGAGGGCTCTGGAGGCGCTTCCAACTCATCCACCAACTCCTCCTTCAATACCCCTTACGTGGTGATGCTCAAGCAGGTCGATGTGCTGGCGCAGGCCAAACCTCTGTGGTCGTTTGCTCACCCCGGAAACGCTGCGGTTTTCAGCAAGGAAAACACCCACAATACCCGTTTCTCCAAGACGTCGTTCGAGATCCCAGCCAAGGCGTGTGTCCATGGCATCGCCGGCTACTTTGAGGCGGTGCTGTTCCAGGACGTGTCTCTGTCCACCGTTCCACACACCAAACACAAGTCGCCCGACATGTTGTCGTGGTTCCCCATCTGGTTCCCTCTCAAGACCCCGCTGAACGTGCCGGATCACTCTGAGATCGACGTGTGTTTCTGGCGAAAAACCGATGGAAAGGTCGTGTGGTACGAGTGGGCGGCCGAGACGTTTTTCCGGCCTCTTCAAAGCAGCCCCCGAATGCGTCTTTCGTGTTCCGAGATTCACAACGTCGGCAGAGACAGCGTCATGAGGTTGTAACACCGCCCATATAACAATGCATTGATAATTATGATTGTCCGAACTGGACTAGGAGCTGCTGACTAAGCCAGAGCATCGGGTAGACTTGGACATAAGCAGTTGACAAGCTGTGAACGGCTTTTAGGGAGGTCAAGGCTTGCTACTGTACTGATTCGTTGTTTCAACAAAATGAAAATAAGCTTACGAAACCTCAACTAAAGTTTTTTATCTGGAAAAGTCGGTTTTGTCACTTAATCGACAATATCTCGAAACTTTGGCAGACACGGGTGGTTTTTTATTTCCTCGTTGTTTAGAACATGCCCTTTCTCAATCTGCAGATATACTCCCTGTGACTCCAGGATGTCCGGAACATTGATTTAAATACCCCCATTAGGTTTTTCCGCTCAACTATTCGCAACTGATTTGTCAAGTAGTTTTAGCCGAGTCAATACTAATGCCATAGTCATCGTCCAAAGCCACATATTACGAGATCTGTGAGTATCAGTGAGTACTAGCGGTCGTTGTTAATCATATCACGTGATCACCAATTCATCCCACCCTTATGGGGCCTTTTTTATTTGATTTATTCAAATCTTTCCACCACCAAAACCCGCACCGATAACCGGTGGGGAAGATGAGTTTATTTTTAAGCGTTGAGAGCCGTTTAGTGAGGTGGAGTGCATGACTGCATATTATCGAGAATACTGTTTATAATAGGCTCTTTGGGGTTCAAGCTGATGTCACAGTTACCAGTAAGACTACGACTACAAGTACTACGACTACCACGTCTACTTCGATATAGCACCATGTCACGACACCCCAGCCTCAAGGATCTCGAAAAGGAACGGCCCGATTTCGCAGATCGGCCGGGATTCACCTTCACCAAAACCCCCAACACGGAGTGGAAGTTTGGAGAGGGCGCCAACTCGCTCGATGACGGCTGGAAGACACACAAAAAGGTCAGCTTCAGCCCCACCGCCGAGGGCCGGCCGCCCATGTTCAACTACAAGCTGCTGATTGGCGCCGTGACGCCTCGGCCCATTGCGTTTCTGTCCACCGTGAGCAAGACTGGAGAACGCAATCTCGCGCCCTTCTCCTTCTTCAACATGGTGTCTTCGGACCCGCCCGTGTTTGCCATTGGCATGACCCGGACCCCCAACGGCCACAAAGACAGCTGCCAGAACCTGCTCGACACCGGAGAGGCCACCATCAACATCATCAGTGAGTGGTTCATTGAGGCCGCCAACTCGTGTGCCATTGCTGCTCCTGCCGATGTGGACGAGTGGCTAGTGAGTGGTCTGACGCCCGTGGAGTCCGAAGTCGTCAAACCTGCCCACGTGGCCGAATCGTGTTTCTCCGTGGAAGTCAAGCTGCTGCACCACTACGATCTGTACTCGGTGGCAGACCTCAAGAAACACACAAACACCACCGTGCTGGTGCAGGCGGTGCAGTTCCATGCGCGCGAGGACGTGATCAACGAGGAGCTCAACTTTCTCGACGTGGCCAAAATCAAGGCCGTGTCGCGTCTGGGCGGCATTTCCTACGGCAGAACCACCGAGGGCTACGAGCTGCCAAGAATGGTCCACGCCGATGAGAAGGATAAGGAGGAGTTTAAGGGCGCCGTCCAGAGGGGTGATTGATGCTCTTAGAAACGAAACTACAAGTAGAAGCAATAGATAAGTTATTATTAGTGAGCATGACTAGACAAAGCACATCTGAGACCAACAAGCAAAACGCACCTGAGGTCTTCTGCGTATTCTGTACGCACTCTCGTCGTCTATTCTCCGAAAGATTCTCCATCTGGAATGACGAGCCGAGGCCTTTGTCGACTACGTACAGCTCACGCCTTCAAAGCCATTGTAGATAGAGCCCAATGCCCACCATTATGCCCCAGCCTGACCGTGCGTCGTAGAGTTAAGAGTTAGGCTGCTGGTACAGCTGATGTCGCACCTTCTCTGCCTCAGGGCTTGCTGATCTGTGTTGTGGCTGCGTTAATGTGCTCATCAACTCAGAGTGTTCTTTCTTGAAGGGTCTTTGTACAAGTAGATTTGAAGTCTTAGCACTGTAGATGCTTTGAAGTCTGTAAATGCTTCAGAGACAGTACAAACACACTAGCAAATGTTATAACGCTGTTGAAGACCCAGGAAGTTCAAATACAGCTTTGTACGACGCAAATGTACTACTCCAGCCCTCCCACATTCTTCTACAGGCAGCCAAGTCACATGTATCCCTGCCTTCTGGCGTGATACAGGACATGTTGGCTGCACGACTACACTACAGAACAAGTAATTGGAAACAACACCCTACTCCCTGCAATGCTGTCTCGAACCCTGAGGCTCGAACCCCGAGGCTTGTCCTCAGACAGACTCAGACTCTCAGACATGCTGTGGCCCGTGGTTCGTGCGCTACGTTTCATTGTCACAAGTTATGCTGATCCATGCTCTACCTGCATTAGCTACAAGTAGAGGCAACTGGTACAAGCTCATGTTTCACCCTCTGCGCATCTGTCGTTGCTTCTTCCATGTCTTTCAATTGCTTTTTCCTCAGTGAATATATTTTTATATTGAACGAGCAGGCAGGACACACATACAAGCAGTCGCTTAACGCTACAGCAGGTCCTAAACGCTACAGCAGGTCCTAAACGCTACAAGCAGGTCGTTAACTCAACTGGTCGTCAACTCGGGTAAGTCGTAACTAGTACTCGCACTGTAACTCGTCTGTAACTCGTCTGTAACCATTTAGCGCTCGCTCGTGCGTAGCTTTTATTCTCCTCGTGCTACGCACTCAAAGAATAACGCTACGACTCGCTCGCTTAGTTGTGCACAATCTGGTCCACATTATCCCTCACCTCTTTATCCTTATTCTCCCTCTGCCACTCGGTCGCATCGTAAATCTTCTCTTCCACGGCGAGAATTCCGCATTCATCAAACATTCGCAGCACCTTCTCGGCATCTTCCACCGAGTAGTTGGCCAGAACCTTGTTGATTTCCGCGAGTTGGCCAGACTGGACCGCCTTCTGCATATCGGGCGAAAGCTCTGCAAACACCTTGAGCGCCTCCGCGTCCTCGGGGTTGGGCTGGTTCACCACAATCTCCGTGTTGGGGTCCACGGCGTGCAGCTGGATCTGCTCGTTTTCCTCCTCGCTCTCCTTCTTGAGAATCTCGCACCGCGTCTTGACGTGGTTGATGGTGAAGGCCACGTCCTTCTTGAGCACCTCCAGCGCAGGATGGCCCTGGGGCTGCAGAATCCGCTCAAAGAAGTTGCGGTAGCCGTTGGGCCCCAGCTGAGCACAGTACTGCAGCAGAATGGCGTTGTGCACGGTCCGCTCCATGTCTGCGGTCTTGCCGGCCAGCTGCAGCTGGAAGCCCTCCATCACCAGCGCGTCCTTCTCCTTCTCGGTGCAAATCTGGGGGTGTTTCGACACAAACGCGTAGCACGCCTTGAGATCGTTGGCGGGGATCTGGGCAAACTTTTGAGCAGCAGGAGACGGGTCCGAGTAGTCGTCCTCGGTGTTCTCGGTCGATTTGGCCAGAGTGCTCTGAGGCACGGGAGCATCAGAAGAAGAAGAAGACGGACCATTAAGAGTCTCCACTGTGGTCTCTGTCTTCTTATCCTTGGGTCTCTCCAACTCAGCCAAATCGTCCTCTCCAGCATCGGGTTCCTCCGTGGTCTTATTAAGTACAGTCGAGTTGTAGACATCGTGCACGTCGTCGGAGGTGATATACTTTGCCTTTTCGTCGTAGAGCTCGGCCAGACGCAACTTGTGGCTCTTGTCGTGGTCCACCAGCTTGTCTCTGTGCTCCTTCAGCTTGTCGTGGAAGCTGGCGCCGTTGTCGGTGTCCACATCGGGCTTGATCATGTCCAACAGACTCTCCAACATGTCGTCGCAGTCCATCTGTTCGCCCTCCTTCTGGGGGTTGGGGGCCGTGGGAGTATCCTTGGCCTTGAGTCCTTCCTTCGACTTGACCAGCAACTCCTCAATGGAGTCCTTGGCCAGCTGCGATTGGGGCAGACTCAGCAGCTTGTCCAGCCGCTCGACCAGCTCCACGTCGATCTTCATGGTCAGCTCCAGAGAAGCAATCTCCATCTTGTTTCGATCTCGCTTGTCATGGATGTCTCGTTGCTTCCATCGAATGAACGACTTCTTGTCCACGTTGGGGTGCACTTCGACGTCCGAGTCGTCCGACAGTTCGATCTTGTCCCATTTCGAGTAGTCTAGTACCATTTTGGGTGTGTTTTGGTTGTGTTCTGTGGTTGAGACAGGGATCACGCTCGATGATATATATTGGCATTATGCTTTAGGGCAGTGTCACGTGAAGGGGGCGTTAGGAAAAGAACGTATTTATTGCGACGAGAAAAAGAGCTACAGATTTGGTGAAAAGTTCAGTCGAACGATTGACGTTTGAATATTCGTATTTGACGGCAAAAACCAGCATCAACCTATCCAAACTACGTGTCCAAACATTTGCCAGCTTCTTCCAGAACCCTCTACTTGAACGTTAACGTGCATCTAATGGTGTGGTTATTTAGTTGACACTAAGGCTATTAGTTGACATGGTAGTTGGAGAGGGGCCAACAGCAATATTACTGTGTTTGTACCACCTCACGGAAAAACCTCAATGGGCTGACTCACAATGGGCAGGAAAATGGCGGAAAACAGCACCAGAGAAATCTCGGGAGCGCCCAGAAGAAGCATCTTCTTGGTCGTCTGCTTGCCACGTCTCTGCTGTCGTCTTCGAGACCAGATTCCCAGGGCTGCCAAACAGATGCCGCCAGTCACCCAGGTGTAGATCTGCGAGAACCTGGACCAGCCCGACAGAGCACTTTCCAGCTGCAAGTCCGTGAGATGGTCAATGAGACCTGTGGTTCGACCCCACAGAAGAGCCAGGGTGCCCAGCGGCTGCAGATTGACCGCAAAGATGGGGTATCCGATGAGAATGAGGGGCGAGTAGTTCTCGTACAGCGTCTCTGCGTCAATGTCGAGAGTTTTGGCCAGACGAGCCTCGGTTTTGCTGGCGGACACAATTGGGCCCTCCTTGAGTCCTCTGAGGGCGTAGATGGCTGTGAAGACGGGGAACGCCGTGGAGAAGAGCGTGTTGACGGCCACGTTTCCCGTGAGCTGCCAGGAGAACTGTCCACTTGCTGGCATGGTGGGAGAGGGGGGAGTGTGCAGTGGGGAGAGTTTGATGCTGAGAGAGTTGAAGTAGGAGGTGTATGTACTTGTACGAGTATATATAGTGTTTTTGTGTTACATGGATGGTGTAAGAGATAATGTCTAGATCACAGCTTGCATCGATTAGCACAACTCGTTAGTAGAAGAATGTAGTCCACAAGTACTCGCACCATACGTCTCACTCATACATGGCTGCTCGCTATAGAGCAATAGAGTTAGCAAGTCAAGGTGATAAGACTGGAGATGGGCGGAGTAATGTGGTGTCAGAATGGGGGAATAATTTTGAGAAATTGTTGGTAATTACAAGCCGGCTGTTGGCTGAATTTACCACAATTTACCACAATTATTACCCCCCTCCACCACCCCTCCACCCCCACCCACACTCCGATAAAGCACCCCATCTCCCACCTTCCGAGTTAATTCTTTTGAATTTCCGACATGCAGAATCGTGCAGGGTGACAAACGACCATTGTCGGATACATCCCCACACCAAAGTCGATTCGTATGGACATCCTGGAATTCGTGCAGTGGGTCGGGGGCGACTTGGGCGCTGTCGCGACAGAAACAGCCGTCTCGGCCACCGCCCAGGCTACAGCAACACTCTCTTCTATCACTGCCCAGACAGCCACAGCGACGGTTCTTTCGGCCCCTCCGTTTGCCGACACTCTGCAACAAAACCTCGAGTTCTGGCTCAAACCGGACTCCAAGTTCACCATCCACGTGGTGTACATCGTCAGCTCGTACGCCTCTACGTCTGTGATCATGGCTGTGATCATGAACCGCATGTGGGAGTTTGCCCAGCGTCGAAGAGCCACGGTGCTACCAGCAGCCAGTCAGATCATGGCCAGGAGTATCCCCATCATCCTGTCTCTGCCGTATCTGTGGCGACTGTTCAAGGCCTCGGCGACCTGGGGACCCAGCTGGATAGGTGCTGCGGCAAGATACCTACTGCCAGCTTCGTCTCTCACTAAAGATACCCTGGTCGACGCCTACCCGGGCATGTTCCGGTGTATCTGCATTTCCCAGCTGGTCGAGACGTTTGTGTCGCTGATCCAGGGCCAGGTGCCGTACTCAGAGTCCAACATGTCGCTGATAGAGTACTCTCTGTCGTTCCACGAGGCCGCCCAGCTGAAGGAGCCCGTCCCCGAGATCATCGTCATATGTCTCATGGGCCTGGTCAGTCACGTGTTCATCCACCTGCTGGCCATCTTCAAACTCAACAGATACAGACTGATCCCGTCGGCTCTGGTGGGTCTGTCGTTTCTGGCGTTTTTCCAGGTCCAGGCCATGAAGGGCCGTCTGCTCAACTTCCCTCTCATTCTGGTGCTGGGATTCATGCCCCAAGTCATCTACACGTACGTCATTTTCAGCACGGTCGTCATGGAGGTGGCCACCATGCTCATGACCGGCAAACGGGTGCCCTCCATTCTGTTTGAACGGGTCTCTCTGTCTCAGGACTTTTACACCTGGTTCGAGGTGGTCAGCAACAATGTCACCAAGTCTGCATCCAAAAACAGATACATCAATGCCGGCTACCTGGAGACCCCGTCAGAAACATGGATCGACCAACAGCTTCGGTTCTTCCGAGACCCCAACCGAGCCCGCTCGCTTGGAACCACTCCAGGCTACGGAAACCAGGTCTTCATGCCTCCCGACGGCGTCAAACAGCTCATTGACCAGTACAATGTCGGCATTGCCAACCAGCTGATGGACCGGGTGCGTGTCTACGTCGAATTTCTGCGCATCTACTCTCTCGTGGTCTTTTTCACGCTGAGAGGCATGTTCCGGTCGGTTTTCCAGTCCAAGTCTCAGCCGTCGTCCACGCAGACGTTTCAGACTGCCGACGGCGAAACGATAACGATTCTGTCGGCGTCGTTTGCCGACGAATCCGAAGAGGAGGATTATGTGTATGCCGAACCCCTCTACGATGAAGACGACAGAGCATATGAGCTGCACTCGGATTATGGCAGTGATGGGGAGGAGGACGAAGAGGAGGAAAACGAAGAGGAGGTCATTTCGGTAGAACAGAGAATCATCTCTCAGGTCGAAGAAGCCATTCTCTCAGAGTCTTCAGAAACAGAAACAGAAACAGAAGCTTCTGTTAGCAGCAAACAACACAAGAGCCGGCTGCGCAAACGTCGACAGTCGGAGCTGCAGACGTTGTACGACCCCTCGGAACTGACGTCCATCATTTCCCAGCCCAATGCCAAGGAGTCCAAGATTCTGACGGCCCACATGAACCAGCATCGGCTGACCCGATCCAAGTTTGGCTTACTGGCAGAAGACGAGGGAACCAAGCTGGCACAGGTGATTATGGAGGCCCGACAGCGGTACGAGGGGATGGAGCGAAAAGACGAACGACGGTACTGTGTGGTTTGCCAGTACGAGGAGCGGTCCGTGATTGTGTGGCCCTGTCGATGTTTTGCTCTGTGTGGCATCTGTCGTCACGAGCTGCAATGGAAGAACTTCAAGGGCTGTGTCTGTTGTCGACGCGATGTCGAGTCCTACTCCAGTGTCTTTCTTCCGTGAGGGGGGGAGTCCGAGAGGAGGAGAGTCGTCGTTTTGCATTTCCAGTTTCAGGAGTTTTATAAGTTATACAAGTTTATTTTGATGGGTGGAGCGCAGCCCTCTTGGATCATGACTGGGGTTGTGGAGAGTGTATGGAGAAGTAGGAAGATCTCCGTAGGTGTTTTTTAGAATCGTTGTTTCTGTTGTCTTTGTGCAAGTGTGTCACAGCTTACTTGGGGTATTTCTCCCAATTACTTGACTTATCAGTTGAGCCAGGGAGGCGCTGAAAATAGATCATCCAGCAACCCTATTAATAGCCGAATACGTGGTATCGAACAGTAGCCATAGACTCCCCTCACAAGCACCAAAAAGACCAAAAAGACCAAAAAGAACAAAAAGAACGCTCTCTTCACCAACTCATTCAACCGGTTTGGTCATTTCAGGACGGTTTTGGGACAGTTACAAGACAGGGGCTGGCTGTTTCGAGGCGTGAGAACCCCCTGCATTATGGGCAGCACTTGTTCCATGTTTTGGCGATCGTCCGAGAGGTGGAAACGCGAATAACGGCTTTGACTGAGGTTGCAGAGCCAAGCAGTAAGAGCTCTCAACAAATTCACTTCGTTCTACCCACTCTGTGACCCTTTGCTTGTCTCTGATATTGCCTCTTTTCTCTTAAAGTTGGTCACAAGGTCCGTTGCAAAATCAAGGTGCCACTCTGTATAGGCTCGAAATAACGCTTATCACGGAGTCCCCCTTATTACAGATCGGAGGGGGGAAACCGGGGGTAAATAAATCGAATAAAAACGGAAAAAATCTAGAAAGATAACCAATCAACAGCTCCCGTGTCTCTCTATCGAATAATACAAAAACCACCACCCTCCCACCACTTTCCACCCCTACACGACCTTCTTGTCCCCACCCAAATGCACAGCCTCCATGCCGATTTTACAGTTCAAGTACAGTAGGGACGCACTTGAAATAGACACTTCATCAGTAATCGTTTTCATCACCACCACCACCTCATACCTCATACCTCACACCAAATCAGCCACCATGGGGTTCAAGAAAATGTTCAAGAAAAAAGACCCGACCGAGGCGGAGATCCGAGACTCCATGCAGGACGCGGGTCTGTTGGTCAAGACGGACGTGAACGGATACAACCGCAACAAGTTCGATTCCTACAAGGGCTACGCCGCCCAGGTGACTCAGAAAACGTCGGGCGGTCCTCCTCCGCCCCGCAGCAACCCCTACGCTGTTCAGAACCAGCAGCCTAGTGGCGTGAATCCCTATGCAGCTGCTGGAGGGGCAGTTGGGGGGGCTGCAAGCGATCCATACGGTAATGGAGCAAGTAACGATTACGGCAACGGCAATACTAACAGTGGTTATGGCAACGGCGGCAACACAAACAGCCCGTACAACAACCCCAACCCAACCCCCAACCCATACTCCAACAGCATGCCTCAGGGAAACGAACCCCCGGCCAAATCGTCGTCCAAGTTCAAACGGTTTGGACGCAGCAAAAAGGAAGAGGCCGCCCCTCCTCCCCTGGAAGACCCCCGACTTCGCCCACGTCAGTACGGAGCCCCCACGGACTTCAACGACACAGAACGAGACGACTACGAGCCCGTCTACGACGTTGGGTTGCCCGAGGAACCCGATCTTCCTCCTCCCCCGATGCCTGGAGCCGTCAACCCCTACGCCTCTGCCAACCAGGGCTACGGATCGCGGTTTGGCAACGTGGACCGCGAGCTCGAGGAGGAAAAGAACGAGCTGTTTGGGCCTCGAACCGACGAGCCTCCCATGGACAGCAGCTACAACCCTGCCCTGTCGGAGCAGCAGCCCAAGTACGCCGAAAGTGTCATGTCCATGCCTCGCCAGCAGCTGTCTCAAAAGGTGCGTCAGAAGGAGAAGGAGCCTGCCGCAGCGCCTGCGCCTGCAGAGTTCTCCGAGTCGGCCGTGGCTGTAGACGAGGAGGAAGATCTGCTTCTGGGCGGAGGTTCGACTCTCAATCTCGGCCGAGTCGACTCGTACAGCTACGGCAACGAGCAGGAGTACGGCAAGCAGAACTACTCGTACAACTACAACCAGGGCCACGAGTTCGACACGGTGCTGGAGGAGGAGGAGAAGACGGAGCAGGACCAGGAGGACGAGGACGTGGAGGCCGTCAAGCAGCAGATCCGGTTCACCAAGCAGCAGTCCGCTGCGTCGACCCGAAACGCGCTGCGACACGCTGCCGAGGCCGAGGAGAGCGGTCGAAACACCCTGGGAATGCTCGGTTCGCAGGGAGAACGGCTGTACAACATCCACAGCACGCTGGCTCTGGCGACCACGCAGCACAAGATTGCCGAGGACAAGGCCAAGGAGCTCAAGACGGTGACGCGGTCCATGTTTGCGCCGCACGTGAGCAACCCGTTCAACAGCAAGCGGCGGGCGCAGGAGAAGGAGGACCGGATCCGTCGCGAGCGGGCTGTGGCTCAGGTGGAGCGAGAACAGCGACGACGCGACGCCTACGACTCGCAGCAGCGGGTGGTGGGGGCTCTGGACGGAGTCGGCGAGAAGTCCAAGGTGCGCAAGGAGATGATGAGCAAGTACGGCAGCCGTCCCGGCAGAGACCGGTACCAGTTTGAGGCCGACGAGGAGGACGACATTCTGGAGGACGAGATCGACAACAACCTGGACGAGCTGAGCGGAGCTGCCAGCCGACTCAAGAAGCTGGGACTCGCCATGAACGAGGAGGTGGAGCAGCAGAACGAGAAGCTGGACCAGATTGCCGAGCAGACCGACGATCTGGACATCAGTGTGCATCTCAACACCGCTCGGTTGGCGGGTATTCATTAAAGGGGGTTTGGCAATGTAATTATTATAATGGGTACGACGATAAAATTGACAATACTTGACGTACTTTACTGTAGTTGAGACTTTTGTCAGGCTGTGGATAGGTATCTCGGTGTTCTATGATTCTAGGGCTTTGAAAGGGGTGTGAATCGGTCGGTAGCAGCCATGTTCCCATCAAAGCTCTCACAAGAAACACAGCTGAGGTTCTAGCATTGGTGCTATCACTTCGTCTTTGTAGATTCCGGTGTTTTCTGGTAGAGACTTTAATGTGCTTGAATTAAGAGTGGAAACCGTTACACCTTAATGTCAGGGTGCAAGATGTATGAGTGGACGGCAACCTACAAGAGTGAACAGCAACTTGTAAATCTGAGGAGGAGTAAAAAGCAGCCTGCAAACCTGTACAAAAGTGGACAGAGCATGATTTGACAACCCGTAGAGAACCACCAGAGTGAGTAGACGGCTTGTACATAACACAAGATGCAAAACCAATCAACTCACGCAAAAAAAGAGCAACGTGAATTCCGACATGTTCATTGTACTCAGCTCGCTTTTCTCTACAAAATGGTGTACTTTACAGCACCGTTTGAACACCCCTTCTTGCGTCACGTTGAACAGTCCTACAAGTACGAGTACTGCAATTAGGCCTACATCTAGACCCTATACTTGGACGATGTGTAGATCGACACAGATCCAAGACTGATACCGCCATAAGACTACTGCCATGAAATTGCTGTGATCATCACGGATTCAAAGTCCCCGTGGGTTTTTATGTTTTGTTGCGAGCTCCAGGGAAGTACTCGCTGTGGTTCTGGTAATACTGGTTGCACGTATGACTGTTCCGATTGAACTATCAAACGATTCAGTGAGAACTAGTATAGTGGTTCATCTCCTTGTGTCATACTGGCAGATGCTGAATAAAGCAGGGCGTACAATGTTTCGGGCATGTGATGTTCAAACATGGGGTTCTCAGAGGGTGTTGAGGTAAGCAACGAACGAGTTCAGCTCTTGAACAGCTCATTCTGAAAAGCAGCACATGTCAATACAAGTGTACAATCCTGTTCCCAGGCTACGCGTCACAATAAGTTGATCCAAGAGTATGAGAGCAAAGCACATGTTTATCTTCTCGGTGCCGTGTGTCAGCAGAAATGGCGATAGCTGGCCTGGGGATCTGATGAAGCCCTGGTGCTAGACTGTTCAGGGGGTGAATATGTCTGACGGAATTTGCATCTAAAGTGGAGCAAAAAGGAACCCGGCTGAATCAACCGACAGCGCCGATACGGGGAATTGAACCCCGGTCTCCACGGGTCTCGCAATGAGAGCGTGATATATCGGAATGGATGAAGTGGATTAGTTGAAGATATCGGGATAGTTGAGGATTTTGTTAAGAACATAAACCGAGTTTTGCGCGGAAGGACAAAAGGTATGAAAGATCTGAGGTATTCAGAACAGTCCTTGAACCTGGAGGTATCTGGTAGTGGCTTTTTGTTTCAATCATTATGTATTCGCTCGTGTGGCGAGTTTCACAGAAGCCAGAGATGGATCTGAGGTGGAACTTGTAGTACTATATTGAGATAACTGGAGTTCGAATTCAGAGTTGATCTGTTGTATTATTTTTAGGCTGCCAAAAGATTTTGTTGCTCCAAATATTCATCAATTTTCCAGCCATTTTCCAGCCATTTTCCAGCATTATTTCTTCAACCCTCCTCCCTCAAATCACATGACTGTGCAGTTTGCCTGGTCATGCATGCTTATCACTTTTGACGAGAATCATAAAACAGCCCGATAAAACCACCTGAAAGTTGCTAATTCACCCCCCAAAACAACAATGGACAAATACGCACTAACGGAAGAGTTCGCCAAGGACACGGTGGGCCGGCTTCTGGGCGGGTACGACAACGAGACCGTGGCGCAGCTCGTGGATCAGGCCATGAAGCTCACCGATCCGCTCGAGGTGCACAGCTACTTTGTGTCGATTTTGGGCGAGACGGAGCCCGTGTTTCGGTTTGTGGAGGATTTCAACCGCAAGCGGTTTTCGTCCAAGAAGCTGGAGAAGGCCAAGGCCGACAAGACGGCGAAGAAGGAGCCTGCAAAGAAGAAGCAACAGACGCCATCATGGGCCTCGAAAACGGCAGGACAACAAAAGGTGGAGGACGACAAGAATAAGAAGAAGGAAAAGACGCCTCGCAACCGACTGGATGGAGTGGGCAAGAACGGAGCCACAACCTCGGAACTGCTGGATCTCAAGCCTAAGACCAAGGCCAAAAACAAAATCAAGGTGGACTCCATGGCCGAGATCGACCAGGCCTTACGGGACCTGGAGCTGGTGGAACATGGAAACGTGCGCAAAGACGGGTCCACGGCCCGGGCAAAATGCGATTGTATGGCGTCTAGACACCCGTTGCTCGAAGTAGCGCCAAACTGCATGAACTGTGGCAAGATCCACTGTCTCAAGGAAGGTCTAGGACCCTGTACGTTCTGTGGAACGCCTCTGTTGAGTGCGGAGGAGCGAAACGAGATCTCCTCGGTTCTGTACCAGCAGAAGGAAGACATTCGGGCCGTGAACGCTCCCAAACCCGTGGTCCCCAAGAAGAAGACAAAGGCCATCAAGTACAACCTGTCTCAGGCTGGAGGACGGGCTGCGCAGGAAGAGGCGATCAAACAGATGGAGGAGGAGAACCGGCAGGTCCAGGAGGCCAAGGAGAAGGAACTGCAGCAGGCCAAGGAGCGGCTAGATACCCTGATGGCGTTCCAGGAGAGTCAGGCGGAGAGAACGCGAATCATCGACAATGTGGGCGACTTTGAGCTGCCTACGGCCGGTGTGAACCAGTGGGCGTCTGCTACCGAGCGGGCTCTGCAGCTCAAGAGGCAGCAGCGACAAATGGCCAAGATGGAGGAACGAGACGCGCGAAAGAAGGGCAAGAAACACGTGATTTCGCTGGGGCTGGACGGAAAGGTGCGGGAGCAGGAAATGGAGGACGACAGCACGGACGACGAGGAGCTGCGGGACCTGGAGTCCAAGATCCGGGCGGAAAAACAGGAGGTTGCCGAGCTCAACTCGCAAAACGTGTGGAACCCCGCCATGGCAGACTCTAAGTTGAAGCGAGTGAGATATGTGCCAAGAGGAGAGGTTCAGGAGAAAAGGGTGGAGGAGCGAGGCATTGTTGATATTGATGGAGAGGACGATGAGGAGCGTTTGATGCGGTTGTAGGAAAACCGGGGTGAATTGGAATGTACTCCTGGTGATGATATCATGTATTATAAGGTACCAAGCGGATCACCTCAGTGTATCGACTGGAATTTGTATTAACACATCGTTGTATGCTACATATGTGAGATTATTAGTCACGTGATTCTGTGGTTGTGAACGATGTTTAGTCACGTGATTAAGTGAACAGCACACCCCTCTCCAGACATGGTGAACTCTCTGTCTCTCAATGTCATACAAACATCGTCTGTAAAGCAAGACTTAACATATGAAATACAATTACTGATACACCATTGGAATGCTCCGGTCGAGAGGAATCCAACCGTGTAGTTATCTTATCCCAGTCGCTTTTGGATCAGAAGTTGTATAAGATGTGATCTCTACAATTACTGTATATAGCCCTTTGCTCTTCTCTTTTGTTCAATGAATAAATAATTAACGTACTGTAGTTCTCCTGTGAATAATCAACGTATCTCCTCTTTTCTCCTTCTCCTGCCTACAATATCGGCAGAAAATTACCGACAATCATCATGGGAATGTCAAACACGTCTCGTTTGATGGTCAACGAACAGGCGGTATTAACGACTTCTCCCGAGGGCTTTGTCAGCCCAAACGTGGTTGTGATCGTGCCTCGACTGTCTCCAAACGCCAGCTCCGAAAACACGTCAAAGTACTGCACCACCGACTTGTTGTCCATGCACTCGATGATGAACTGGCTCAGCAGGTCTGCCTGTGATCTCATGGTGAGCACGCAGAACTCCTTGCCCACCGCCGCAATCTGGCCGGTTCGTCGCCACAGCACCGTGGGCGTTCCGCTCAGCGAAATGTACTTTTCAAACTCCAGCAGCGTGCGTTGGAAACACTTTTCCATAAACACGAGATCTTCGTACTGCAGCGTCTGAGTGGTTGCAATAAAACTGGGCCGGTAGAACGCCATGCTTTTGACCACGTCCAGCAGCTCCTTTTTCTCAAACCGGCTTTTCAGGTACGCAATCAGCGCGTGGAACCCCGTGGTGTAGGCGTACGGCTTGGTTATACTGGTGTAGATGTCTGTAGGCGAGCCCTGCGGCGTTCCGGCCGTTTGGCTGCCTTCCTCTTCCATATGCAGACCCGGAATCGACATTGGAGACGGCATGTGGGGGCTGGGGGCCGGGAAAAAGTCTGGAGGCGACGAAGTGTCTCCTCTTCCTAGAATGTTGGACAGAATCGAGTACTCCAGGTTAGCTGCTGACGAGCCAAAGTCTGTATCCGGGGGTCCCATTCCATGTTGAACGGGTTGTCCGACCGGCTGGATCGGTTGTTGGTGTTGCTTCTGTTGCTGATGATGTTGAGCGGCCTGTGTTCCTGGAGGAGTAGGAGGCAGACCGACCAGATACTTGGCCTGCTTCCTCTTGCCGTCCACACACTGGTCTCCCATGTTTTTTTTGACGCAGCGCGCACAGGGACGGCCCTCGTCGCACGTGAGGTGGGCCTTCTGGCAGTGCAGACACGCCCTGGCCGTTTTTCTCCGTTTTTTCGGCACCGGAGGCGGAGGTGGACTCTCCTGTTTGGCCGGGCCTCTGAGTATGGGGTAGTAGGACATGTGGTGGGGGTGTGAGAGGGGTTAAAAGTGTCACGTGATGCAGTAGTAGTCGGCTGTTCGTCGGTATGTCGTCTGAAAATCGTCTCTGTATCGCAAGACCGTTGTCGCGTGGTTTCTGGTCTTTTTCTTCCCACCTCTCGCGTGTGGTGAAATGTCCCGTGGAGTTGAATTTTATTGGACAAAAGTTGTTCCGTTTCCCCGCAGGAGTCTAAATCCCCTCTTGTTCAGGGGTCCTCACAGCGCATTTTGGAGCAAGAGATATGAGCCAGGAGCGGGTCCAAGCCGCTACAAATAGATACAGATTCGGGGGGGATTCGACTTATTACCACAGCGACAGAGGAATGGGTATTTTTTGCGTTTGTCGCTTGAGTGATTTTGAGATGGATTAAGGTTTGGAAGAGAAGAAATGGAAAAACTTGAGGAGATTCGAGGACGTAGTCCGAGAGTCTCCGACTGGTTGTACGGACCACGTGACTATATAGGTGGACCGGTTAGATCACGTGACCATACCACACACGTGACCAGACCACACTGCCACGTCACCACACTGATCACACCGTTCACGTGATTCTACAGTGGGCTAATCTATGCTATACCCTCCTATGCAGCCGTCCACGTGCACAGGAAATTAGCTGGGACCAACCTCATGGAAAAACGGGTTGGGAAATGCGTTGAGTTTTTGACCATGTGAAGTATTGGCGACATGTGACCACCAACCAACAGCAAAAAACATAAACTCACACTCAATGGTATAATAATGACCTGGTTGAGCTGAGATGTACACATCTTCCTAAGTATGAACATCACAGCCCCATCGCTCGACTGGTAATAGCAGGCAAAAGTGGTAGCTATTGGTATAAGAGGCTACATTAACAATGGCTGTTGGGGTTATGGCTTTTGTTGCTGTTCAGACATCGCGCTGTTTCAGATAGCTTGGTCAGACCCTATTCTGTACGTCATATTGGTGCAACAGTAATGGACCTGTTAGAAACCAAGACATTTCTCCGCTTTCTGTTGCGTCTAGTTCCAGTCAAATCACAAGAACACCCCTAAAGGACTTGACTTTAACAATTTCCAACTATTGTTAACTAGCGGATGATCGGCCTGAGAGTGTTTCTCTGAGCACTGGTGTGAGCCTGTATGGATAGCTTTTGAGTCCGATAATGAACCCGGGAAGACTCAAACAGCAATCAGAAGTGTTCAGATTCGTATCTGGACTACCATTATCGCATGGAAATGCCACATGTTGGGCTAGTTTGGTTGTGTTGGGCTAAGCTTGAGCATGGTCCTAAAGATACGTCGACTCTCGAATCTGTTAATACGAGTACAAATACCGATACAAGTACGAGTGCAAGTACAAGTGAAAGTACTCGTACAGTACCACTTTATGTTGTGAATTTCATGACCGCGATACTTCAGCTGTGAGTAGACAAACAAGAGCTGATTTTATTTGTCCTGGCTTACAAGAGTGGAGTTGATACACAGACACTCTTGTCAGCATACAGTAGCGCAATATAACGTGATTCTTCATCAAAAGTATGCTCAACTGATTGATGTACAGAAGCACTCGGTTTATACAGCCATCAAGCCATCAAGGCTCAGCCTGGTTGACTACCTACAACCCAACCGTTGTTCTTGGAGCTCTACACATACGGTAATTACCTACAAGTGTACATACTAAAACTCTCAGTGGAAGTGGCAGTATGAGCTGTTTGGTGTACTCCAGTTGAATTCGTCACAATAAGACCAAACCACAGTTGTCACGTGACGGAGCTACTACTTGTACCAGGTACTAGCAAGTTTGCAGGTCTCATGTCGTCCACTCATAACCTGTCTCTGTCTTTGCACCTCATCCCCTCATAACCTGTGTCTGTCTCAGAACCTCGCACGATAACCAAGGTCACATTACCGTTGAAGACGGAACCTTAGCCGCGGCACAAACGGGTCTCTCTCAAAGCAGCCACAAACGTCACAGGTGCTTACTAAGCGGATTTTGCCGTTGCTGGGTCTCAATGGATCACGTGATTGCCCCCTTTTCCCCCGTACCACCAAATCTCGTCTGTCTAGCCCTCTCTAGTCTCCTCCCGTGTATACAGACTTCATGCAGAGGGTCTGAAAAATATCTATCGCATGTCTGACCACAACCCCCTTTTGTGTAGTTTATGTGATAGAAAGAGCAGGTTAGAAGCCTTAAATGAGATTATAAAGATGAAAATGTTACACTGGGGAAAAAAACCACCCCTCAACACCCCCTCAACCGCTATTACAATGTCTCTACCACGCACCTACCTCAGTGGGTCCGTCGATAAAGTTATCGTGCATAGCTGGAAATTTTTATAAAGAAGCTTTCTTCTTCTCAACCGTCATCAACACCACCACCAGCAAAATGTCCCTTCCATACACCGAGCAGCACTACTTTTCGTCATACGACCACTTTGGCATCCACGAGGAGATGCTCAAGGACGAGTCGCGAACTCTGTCGTACAAGCACGCCATTCTGCGAAACCGAGACCTGTTCAAGGACAAGATTGTGCTGGATGTGGGCTGTGGAACCGGCATTCTGTCCATGTTTGCCGCTCAGGCCGGAGCCAAGCACGTAATGGGCGTCGACATGTCCAACATCATCGAGATGGCTCGGAAAATCGTCGATCTCAACGGCCTCAGCGACAAGATTACCCTGATCCAGGGCAAGATGGAGGAGATCACTCTGCCCTACCAGAAGGTGGACATCATCATCTCCGAGTGGATGGGCTACTTCCTGCTGTACGAATCCATGCTCGACACGGTGCTGTACGCCCGAGACAAGTACCTGGTGCCCGGAGGAATCATCATGCCCGATAAGTCCACCATCTACGCTGCTCTGCTCGAGGACGGCGAGTACAAGGACGAAAAGGTGTCTTTCTGGGACGATGTTTACGGCTTTGACTACTCGCCCTTCAAGGACATTGTGCTGTCCGAGCCCCTGGTCGACACGGTGGACCTGCGACACGTCATCTCCAACCCCTGCCAGGTGTTTGAGATCGATCTGTACACCGTCAAGGTGGAGGATCTGGCGTTCAAGGCCAACTTTGATCTCAAGGCCCGAGTCAACGACACCGCCCACGCCATTCTGTGCTGGTTCGACATTGAGTTCAACAAGCTCACCACCCCCGTCAAGTTCTCCACGGGCCCCCATGCCAAGTACACCCACTGGAAGCAGACCGTCTTCTACATTGACGGACAGGTGTCTCTGCGACCCGGCGATGAGGTGACCGGCTCCATCGACTGCCGACCCAACGGCAAGAACAACCGAGATCTGGACATCACTCTCGAGTGGGAGTGCAAGGCCGAGAACAAGGAGGGCAAGCGATTCTACTGCATGAAATAGAAGGTCGGCATTTGCAACCGTGACGGCCCCTAACCAAAAGATTTATAGAATGTTAATTGTATTTTTTATGACCAGCCAGAGGGGTAGACGGCAAACGTGTTTGTAGAACAGCTTGGACTTTACAATTCTTGCAATAGTGTTGACGACAACTACACTGGACTCGCTAATTCGAATGATACCATTATGGCCCGTTGCAGTGGCTCGAACTCCACAAAAACTGCACCAATGGACTCGTGAGCTCACGCTGATTCGAATGAAACCAAAATGGCCTCGTTGCAGTGCCTCGAACCTGACGAAAACTGAACCAATGGACTCGCTGATTCGAATAGCCCCAAAATGACCTCGTTACACTAGCTCTAGCCCGACTTCAACTACACCAATGAACTCGTGAGCTCACGCCAATTCGAATGATACCCAAATGGCCCCGTTGCAGTCAAAATTGTGGAGTTGAACAAGTTCTCTGGTTGCCGAATCATGCTCCAAAACAGACCCTGACCCACCCTCTCTCAGTTCGATCTTCGGTTGGAAAATTTTGATTAAAAAAAAAAAAAAAAAAAACCGAATCCGAATTACGAATCGAGTCATTATTATACGCCGATGTCACGTGACCGTCTCATAAGCCACGTGATATCGGCGACAGCTACTAGCAGCCTACATATATAGCATGGTCTCCTATTCACCAATAAGGATAAATGGAGAGTGCGCAGATGTGATGTCGTTCTGTCGTTCTGTCGTACTGAGAGTTACACGGGGGTGGGTGTTATGCGGGTAGATTGAAAACTGGAGGGCGTAGGTATCGCGTGATGGGTTGAAGACATGAGCTGTGGAGATGAAATTCGTAAACTGGATACGGGCTTTGTCACGTACAGACAGCTCCTGTTACCCCCACAACCACCATATAGTAACAGGGCTTGTTCAAATCGTCCATTCGGTATCGTACATCATGCACTGGTTGTAAACCTCCCAGCGACACTTGTCTCCACTTCATCCAACACGGATACCTTCGCCCAAACCGCATCAACAACAGCTTCCATGTCGGGCAACAACTCACCAATAAACGCGCAGCGCTTCCCGGATGCCCCCGACGTGACCAAAGACGCGCTGGCCACCTTTGTCGAGCTGCCAGAGTGCACCTACATGAAGGGTCTGGGATCGTCTCAGCAGGCGGAAGTCATGGCGTGTGACTGCAAGCCGGGACCCTCGGCATGTGACGAGGACAGCGGGTGCATCAACCGGCTCACGTCGATCGAGTGTGTGCGCTGCAGCAAGAGCTGCCACAACAAGCGGTTCCAGGGGAAAAAGTACGCCTCGGTGGACGTGATTGACGCGGACAAAAAGGGGTTTGGCCTCCGAGCCACCGAGGACATTGCCGCGGGCGAGTTTGTCTACGAGTACGTGGGCGAGGTGATTGACGAGCCCACGTTCAAGGAGCGTACGACCGTCTACATGACCCAGGGCGTCAAGCATTTCTACTTTATGATGCTGCAAAAGGGCGAGTTCATCGACGCCACCGCCAAGGGCGGGCTGGGCCGGTTCTGCAACCATTCGTGCGCGCCCAACGGCCACGTGGAAAAGTGGGTGGTGGGCAAACACCTGCGGATGGGCATTTTCGCATCTCGACACATTCAGAAGGGAGAGGAGGTCACGTTCGACTACAACGTGGACCGGTACGGAGCCGAGGCCCAGGCGTGCTACTGCGGCGAGAAGAACTGCGTCGGCTTTCTCGGCGGCAAAACGCAGACGGAGAGCGCAGGAAAGGTCTCTGGAACGCTTACGGCGGCTCTGGGACTCACTTCTCGCGATATCAACGCGGTTATCCGGGGCAAAAAGTCGCCCGAAGACGTGCAGCCCCGGGATCTCTCCGTCGAGGACGTGTCCAAGGTGATGGCGTCGCTGATGATGTGCCAGGAGGCGTGGCAGGTCAACCTCATGCTGCAGCGGATCGCGCTGAGCACAGACTCGTCGGTTCAAGGCGCGGTCATGAAGATGCACGGGTACCAGATTTTCGCGCAGATTCTGACCGCCACGTGGGGCGACAACCCGCTGGGGCTGGACGAGCGAGACCGGATCAATGTCACGCTGATGCTGCTGCGGGTGCTGCAAAAGTGGCCGCGGATCACCAAAAACAAGATTTCGTCGTCGCAGATTGAAAACGTGGTCAAGAGCCTGACGTCCAACGACAACGCGGACATTGCCACTATTGCCCAGGAGCTGTTGTCGGAATGGGCCAATCTGAAAATGGCGTTTCGAATTCCCCGTCGAAAAATTGATCCTGATGGAGATGAGTCTAGAGGGACTAGTGAGGAGGTGAAATCGGAGCCCAAAAAGTCCGAGGAGCCGACCAAGGATGATGACATTGAGGTTGTCAGAGTAAACAAGGTGGATAACGGTGGCCACGGTAGCCACGGCAACGGACATGCCACAGGCGGTGCTTCAGGTGCTGCTCGCTCAGAATCACCCTTCACGTTCATCCCCACACCCTACTCTAACAGCACCGCCCCCAAGGGCCCCAAAAAGACGTCCAACAAACCCCCCGCATCGCCCATGGTGCCGCCAAGGTCTCTCCCCAAGGGCTGGCAGTTTGCCAACGATCCCCAGGGCAAGGTGTACTACTACAATCTGGAGCTGGACGTGCAGCAGTGGGACTTCCCCAAAGGATCTCGTGCGTCGAGTCCCAAGGCTCCCAAGCATCCCAAGGGTTCCCGGGGCAACCGTCGAGACGAGCGCCGCGATCATTCCGAGCCTCGAGAGCCGCTGTCGCTGCAGTCTCAGCGAGAAAGCGACCTGCAGCGCATCATTGAGCAGGCTCGGCTACAGGAGGTTGCAGCCAAGAGCAGTACTAAGGCTGCAACGTCGGCGGCACCACCAGCCAAGCCCGCCAACGCCCAGGCGCACCGTCTGACCAAGCTGCTGGCCAAGGTGGTGCCCAACCAGGTGTCCAAGTACGACGTGGACCGGGAGCGGGCGAAAAAGTGCAGCAAGGACATTGTGCAGATTCTGGTGGACAAGGAGCTCAAGCGCAGCGACCCCATGGTCGAAATCAGCGACGACAAGGCCAAGAAAATCAAGGAGTTTGTCAAGGGGTACATGGCCAAGGTGGTCAAGCGGTTGGAGGAGAGGGGAGGTGATCGTGAGGAGAGAGGGGGACAACAAGAACGTGGTCGAAAGAGAAAGGGCGAGGATCGAACCGGCGACCGAACAGGGGATCGAAAGGACGACCGAACAGGGGATCGAAAGGACTCCGACCAACCCTACGAAGCTGGCCCCATGTACGATGACGAGACTGTCACCGAGTCGTCGACAGAACCGGTCAAGAAACCCAAGGTGGACATGGAGATTGATTTGGAGTGATGGCAGTGATGGGCAGTGGTGAACAAAGCGAACAGTAGCCAACTGTTGCTCACAGTTGCTCACAGTCGCCCACAGGTGTATAAATAGTATGTATATTAGGAATGGTGTTGTATATTAGTGGAGCTACTTAGATGAGTAAGAATGTGGTGACAAAGGGGTGGTTGATAAGTGCTTACAAAGCGGGTCACGTGACTAGTTTGCTGTGGATAGCTTTCAGCATTATGGTCTAAGGCTCACTACAAGTAGCTACTTGTAGACAAACACCCAGGATGTGGGTCACCCTTAGTCAGGCCAAACTTGCATAGATCAAACTTACGTCACCATATACACTTATTCAAAAGGATCCCATCGTTGATTTCTCAGGTTTTTTCAGGGTTTATCGACTGTTCTGTGGCTCTGAGATTTTTGGGTGAGTCCTGGGTGTAAGTTACGGTGCGACTGTGTTAACAAAGTTCAAAAACTCTAAACAAATTTCAACTAAAGTTTTTTACCTGGAAGATTCCGTTATATCACTAAATCGCCAATATCTCAAAACTTTGGCAGACACGTGTACATTTTTGTCTGTCCGTTGTTTAGAACATATTTGTTCTAAATCGTTATGTACAGCTGCTGTAACTCCAGGATTTCCGTAGATCGATATTGCTACCCCCATTGGGTTTTCTTCTTAACTATTTCCTTAACTGGGTCAAGCAGCACGGACGTTTCCTGACTTATGAGTGAGAATTGCAGGACAAATGAATACAAAATTATTGTCATTATGAACAGACGCTACTGGTGCCCTTTAGATCAGCTGTTGCACAAGTGTGAGTCTGTATCTATAGGTTGGTCAAGGGGTTCAAGGTACTTGTCCAAGTCTCAGCAGTTCTGGTAATTGCTCGGTTGCTGTAATTACAAGTACAAGTACTGTACTCAAATAGGTCACGTGATCAAAGACCATACCATCCCACCCATATACACTCCACTTTGGAGGCACATGGCCAAATAAACACATCCTTTGAACACCCACTTCTTGTACAAGTACAGTACTTGTACTTGTAAAGCCTCTCAGAAGCCACTGTACGTATTATCGACCCACATCCTGTAGTAGACTCCGCACTCTGTTTCAAACGGCAATTTCTAGCGACGAGGCGACAACTAAGCACTACTTGTATGTGTAGTATCACCACTCTGAGTGGTTGAGCGGTTACTGTACCGCCATCTACCCCACAATGTACCATATGCACCTGAGAAGTACATGTCTGGCGGTTGTATGGCTCCGTCTCAGGAACGGTTCCCCTCACATCTAAGACTCAATTGAGTCATCCAGAGTTTCTGATGAGCATCCAGAGTTTCTGAGGAGCATCCAGAGTTTCTGAGGAGCGTTTATAGTCTCAGACTGAGCTTGACCAGGTCTACAATTACAGTGCAGCTTGTGTGTGTGTGTGTGTGTGTGTGTGTGTGTGTGTGTGTTTGCGTATGTACGGTATGATAATATTTGTTGTGCACTATGGTGACTGTATCTTTACTTTCGGTTGTAGACCAGTCACCCACAGACTGACCAATCAAAACACTCATATCCCCCTCTTACTCTTAATTACACCCCCATAGTTAAAATCTCAACTTTTTTATCGACCTCTCAAATGCCCGTGGTAGAGCCGGTTTTTCGACGTGACCCCACTCCAGCGGTTGCAGTGCCGAGTTGGTGTGGTCGGTGGTTCGCGGTGCAGGTGCGGTATGACGCGATAGCCGCCGGGGAGGCAGAGCAGGCATTTTAGCCGCCGGAAACGTGGGGAACGAGAATGCATCTTTCAACGTTGGTTTTTGCAGATCTGACGTTTTTTCGACAGCTCAGATGACCTAAAATCCGTCTCTATCACACCCAAAATGTCACGGGGGTTTCTACCAATACCACACCTCAAATCGGTCTCCAAATCCGCGATCGGATAATTCTACTATTTCCAACGCACGATGCATCATCCATGCGGCGGGGCTTTTGGCTGGGAGAAAAGGGACGGATAAGGTTCCGTTAGGTTTGGGGAAAGCGAGCCTTGGCGGGACTTTGCGGCGGTTAAATTGAGGCATCTCGATAAGGTGTGAGGAGGGAAGAGATATAACCGGGTTAAGGAGTGCTCAGATGGGTTAGATATTGTGGTAGTGGTTTCTTTGGCGCCATATAACCCCAGATTCGTCTTTTTCCCGACGAAATCGCACCTCAACTACACCCAAATCACCCCCTCTTTTCACACCACCACCACACCACCACCACACCCTCCCCACTTAAGCTCGGCGGCAACACTAACTGTTTGTGATGGGCCCAGCAATATATAACACTGAGTGTCTGCCCGACTCTACAACTCCTCACTAACTCCCCCCACAACCACATGCTCCGACTCAAAACCCTCTCCTCCGCCGTGCGAGTCCGGGGATTCGCCCAGACTAGCTACCGTGGCTACGCCTCTCTGTGTGAGACCTATTTCCCCCACGAGCCCAAGGCTCCCGTGGTCAAGACCTCTTTCCCCGGTCCTGCCACCGAGGATGCCCTGCTGTCTCTGGACACGGTGTTCGATACTCGGGCCGCCAACTTTGTTGCTGATTACGAAAAGTCTGTTGGTAACTACATCCAGGACGTGGATGGCAACGTCTACCTGGACGTGTACGCGCAGATCTCGTCCATTGCGCTGGGCTACAACAACCCCAAGCTGGTGGAGGCGTCCAAGTCTCCTGAGATGATCTCGTCGCTGGTCAACCGACCTGCGCTCGGCAACTTCCCCTCCTCCACCTACGAGACCATTCTCAAGGACGGCATCATTGCTGCTGCCCCCCCTGGTTTCAACCACGTGTGGACCGGCATGACTGGCTCCGACGCCAACGAAACCGCCTTCAAGGCTGCGTTTCTGTGGCGACGAACCATCGAGCGAGACGGCCAGCCCTTCACCGAGGCTGACGAGACCTCTGTGATGAACAACCAGGGCCCCGGCTCGGCGTCGCTGTCCATCATGTCCTTCGACCACGCCTTCCACGGCCGGCTTTTCGGCTCTCTGTCCGCCACACGATCCAAACCCATCCACAAACTCGACATCCCCGCGTTTGACTGGCCCAAGGCACCCTTCCCCATGCTCAAGTACCCTCTGGACAAGCATGCCAAGGAGAACGCTGCCGAGGAGGAGCGATGTCTCAAGGCCGTGGACGAGATCCTGGCCTCCAACCCCATCCCCGTGGCCGCCATCATCGTCGAACCCATCCAGTCCGAGGGTGGCGACAACCACGCGTCCCCGGAGTTCTTCCAGGGCCTGCGAAAGATCACCAAGAAGCACAACGTGCTGATGATCGTCGACGAGGTGCAGACCGGCGTGGCGGCCACCGGCAAGTTCTGGGCCCACGAGCACTGGAACCTGCCCTTCCCCCCGGACATGGTCACCTTCTCCAAGAAGTTCCAGGCCGCCGGATACTACTTTTCGGACCCGGCCATCAAGCCCAACATGCCCTACCGACAGTTCAACACCTGGTGCGGCGACCCCTCCAAGGCCATCATCGCCAAGACCATCTGGCAGGAGTGCGACAAGAACGATCTGTCCAAACGGGTGGCCGAGGTCGGCTCGTACCTGTACGCCAAGCTGCAGAAGCTGGCCGAAAAGTACCCCAAGGAGATCTCCAACCTGCGAGGCAAGGACTGCGGCACGTACATTGCGTGGGACGCGTCTTCGGGCAAGTCCAAGGACGCCCTGGTGTCCGGAATGAAGGCCTTTGGCGTCAACATTGGCGCCTGTGGCGTCCAGACCGTGCGTCTGCGACCCATGCTGGTCTTTGAGGAGAAGCACGCCGACATTCTCGTCGGAGCCCTGGATTCCTACCTTTCTCAGGCTTAACTGGGTACTGGGATCGGTTAATTAGTAATGAATGATGCATATGTTTGGTACAAGTAGTGCATGTAGTGAGCACGTGACCTATACCAGGTAGAATCGGTTGTCTTTGGGTACATTTCCATAAAACTGCGGGATTCGATTGTCTGGAGTACAGTCAGTTGAGCTAACATGTTTTTAGGCGTAGAGGTCTCAGAAAATGGTGAAAGTTACACCATTCGACTCCTCGTCTTCTTCTGATTCGAATGGTACCAAAACCTCGGTTCTTGTCAGTACAGATATTCGCCGTTCTGAATCCTGACTGACTGTGCAGTATCTTCTTCTGGGTTCGACTCCTGGATCGAGCAAAGTATGTGGACTGAATTGTGCAGCAAACATCAACATCAACAGAGAATATTGTATGGATAGTAAGCGAGAAGAAGGTACTTCCGGAAAGAGGCTGTTCCAGGCTACATTTTGGAGCCTTTACGGATGCGCTAGCTACAGTATCAAGGATCACTGATTCTGCACCCCAGGCGATTATGTCTTACGTGATTCCCTGTCTTACATAGGCGGTAGTTTTGTGTGAACAAAGACAAGTATAATCCGTCTCTGTCTACATGTATTGTCTGTATAGCTACTTGGGCAAGCCACATGAGAGTGTACAGTGCTTGAAATGTAGTCTTAATGGTACTGGAAAGATCGAACCGAGCAGTTCTCGTGGAGACTCCTTATTTGACGAGCTTTTGACGAATTTTCAGATCTACAATATCTTCGAACTTGTACAAACGGTCGATAAAGTGACAATTATACAAGTAGTTGCTTTAGCAAAGGTATGTGTCAAAATAATACCTCAGTAGGAAATATACAGGGCAGCTACTGGTGGAGCTGTCTATGGTCAGACTAGCTACAGAAGAGAGTAATGAAGACCATATGATTAGATATAGTCAATGTAACGACTTACAACCCACTTCAAGGGACTCCACGTTGCGATACCAGAAAAAAAAGAGACTCTAGGCCAACATATACACTCTCTACAGGACAGACATCTCGACTACAACCAGCAGTAACATCCCACGTATATGTGAGTCTCCCAGGTAATTACCCCACTGGAATTACCATCAACAGAAAGAGACATCTACGACACAGACTCTTCATATACAAATCCAGTTTCCAACTATCAGTATAGTCATCGAGACTGCAAGTACACCTTTCAGGTTCAATTTGCCTCAATTTACGTACTGAACTGTTGGCTATTGCTAAATTTGAAACGGACAATGTAGGCATCAAGGTCTATTGAAAAGAGACCTAATGTTACGTCTATACTAGCTGTACGCTCAAATCACTCTTGTTTTAGTCATTCATTCGTATACACACCTCAGGTCCAGTCTGCCTCGATTAAACTCGTTATCTCTCTTATCTTATGCAGGTTTGGTGGACACTTTTGTTCGGGGGCCACTTTCCGAAGATTGGGCTTTCCCTGAAAGGGCAAGCCGTTTGCCCGAAAAGGTCCCTCTTAGCCGACGTCTGACGCTTCCATACATGCGGACATACCGCTGATACGTGCTGCAAAGACATTCTTTGGCGTTGACAGATGACGTTGACAGCCGTGGCGATCACACGTTTGACAGCTGACACACGTCTCAGAGAGTTGGGCGTTTGTTTCAACCGACCGACCCACTAACGCAGACAACGGGCTTGTTGAAACGTCAGGCCGCCCGGTGCTACAATGGATCCGAAGCGCATTAGCTCCGCGTAGGGCGCGGAACGCACCAGCGGCTGTCGGAGGGTACTGATGGCGGTTATTTATGGTCCAGCGGACTTAGCGGAGAGCTGGGAATGCAATTTATCACCAGAGCCATCATTACAAGGAGATGTTGAGTGTATAGGGTGTGAAGTGTAGGGTGTGAAGTGAAGGGTGTGAAGCGTGTAGGGTGTGTACAGTGTTCAGGGTTGGTGGTGTTTTGCAGTACCGGCACATACAGACTGTTCAGTATTAAAAGAACAAGATTGTAAAGCTGAGAATCGAGAGAATCGACCTGATATCGGATCCAGTCACTCGGGTTATCGGACTTATTGAACAAATGACATCAATTGAGCGTGTCTACTGAATCCGGTCAAGGATTGCGTTTGAGTGCATAGCAAGGAGAGGGATACAGGGGTAACTGAGCAGAGTGATAAGCTACGGTACCAGTACGGATCTGGCTTGGTACGTAGAGATTTGTCCATCTGTCATATTCGATTAGTCATCAGATAGCTCTGAGATCAGATGCACATATGGCCGTACATACAGTACGGAGTACTGACTCATATCGTCACTGCAGATGTCGTCGCAACAGCAGATGTCGTAATATCGTAACATACAGACATATTCGCCACATCACGTGATTGGACACATTGATCTACACGCTGTCGTCATTCGTCCAAGGGTCCTCTCCAGCCAATGTTGGTCCCTCCCACATGGAACACTGATGGAACGATGCAACGACGTATCGAGCCCGAGTTTATGGGCTGATGAGCCGCTTGTTCAGGCAGCGGCAGGTGCGCGCTTGCCCTTATCATGTCATCATGTCATTTCCGCGGTGCGCATGCCTACGCCAGGCAGAGAAGTGGCCACTTTGGTCGACCGGAGCGACGCCCGGAGCGACGCACAAGGCCCAGCGGCAAGGCCATGCAATCTTATTGTCGGTACATATTGTGACGTGTTTGCGTTGGAGCGGTTGCGAGATTGGATGACTATTACTGCCAGTAGGAATGGAGTTGTTTCGAGTAAAAACTTTTGCAAGAATCGAACACACACAGACACCGTTGTAAGACTGCCCATCTGTTCGAACCCTACTATAACTGGTTCTCCCTACAAGTACGATTCTCCCCTACCCGAGTTTAAGTACAGATTAGATTTCGCTCAGAGTTTCATATGGGAATATCCCCCTTCCCCAGCCAGCCCGGCCGACCATATTGGCTCTTTGGCTCTTTTGGCCCTTTTTCCTTTTTTTTTTTTTTTTTCTTTTACATTTTTTTTTTCACTTTCGCCTTTGTGTTTGCGCCAGTCGGCAAGAAGCGTATAGTTGACATGAACCAAGAGTCCGATCCGGCAAACTTGCCGAGCGTTGCGTACAGTGCAATTTCCGCGCCATGGAAGACGATAACGAGCTGGAACAAAGAGAGCGTGTAGACCAAGGACGAGAAGCAAGCGCAAAGAGTCGAGGGACGGACGATACGGAGTACGGAGTACGAGAATGAAGCATCGAGACTAGCGCGAAACAAGCGGGGGGAACAAGAGATGGAACAAGCGACGAAATAAGAGACGAACCAAGAGATAAGACATTTTCGGACGGGGGGCTTTTCTTTTTGCCAGGGTACAATGGCGTACGAGTATCGTACTTGTGTGTATGTACGGGCTTGTGTGTCGTACTCGTAACGTGTACTCGTACACCCTGGTTAGTGTGTACAGGGTATACGGTGTGCGCGCTACGTGATAGCGTATTTGAGATGGAGTGTACCGGATCAGCATGACTGTGAAGCAGTGTACCTGGTAGATGTCTCTGATGGTGGTAGTAGGTGTCAGACAGTCATCATCGAAGCAACCAAGATGCTTAAACTGTGGTGGTTCGGAGTAGTTTGTTGGTTGTTCATTGCTGACCGTTAACTCGTCACTCGTTGCTGGTCGTTAGCTCATCCACCATACCCCTCCCACCCACCCTACTCTTCGGCGTCCGACAGCGCCGTTTACTAATGCGATGCACTGGTCACTTTGCTTTTGGCCTTAGTCTACGATACACCCCGTCTCCGCCGCTGTATACACAAGCCCATGCACCCTGAGTCTACAGTGACTTCGGCAACGGTGAGATCTGAACACTAACCTACTGGCCCATCGTCGTCGTCGTCAACTTCGGTAGGTTGCTGTGGAGAAAGTGGAGGAGAGGTGGGGTGGAGGAGAGGAGGATCGTCCAAACCTTTGGCGATCGTCTAACGTCATAGATTGTCTTCTTTCAACATGGGGTGGGGGGTATAGGCGTCTATCGAAACACCGATCGCATGCAATCCGCCTGGTGCCGAATCCAGACTGCTGTACACGACACTAGCCTTGCCCCTAACCGTTGGAGCCAACTTTGGCCTGAGACGTGGGCCTGAAACGCAGGTCATGAGACTTTTCATACTTCCAGTACATACCAGGTACAGCTAATTGCACGCACCAAATCCGGCAAGATGAAACGTCAACAGAGACGGAGTTGTGTGTGTACCACTCGTACAAGTGTACATACACACCAGCCCGTACCAGGTAGCTCTTGCCAATGTCAAAAATAGAATTCCGAACCGAACCCTGTTGGCTTCGCTTGGGTGTCTGGTTTGTGAGGTATTATTCAGTACGAAGAGTACAAGTGCACACTGTACAACGGATTGTTGTTTGTGGACTTGATCCTAAAGCCGGTTCTTTCCGATTACTAATCAAACAACCAATCAAGCCATCATTCGATTATAACTCGTACGGTACATTTCCACCACACCATGTTGTGCTGGTGTTTCAGAATTTAAGTGTAACTGCACGTGATGTGCAAAACAATGCAACCCCCAGCAAAAGAAGCTTTTGATCTGAGCGGCCCTAATGTGCGTTGGTTGCCCGTTTGGGACCTCTCTTTGTCTGGGCCACCCAACGGTTGAACCTTGTGTTTGTGAAAGCCTTACCCGGGGTTTGGCGGTGGTAAGTGCTGGGGATTTGAGATCAGGCTAAAGCGCACAATTCACTGCCTCTAGACGTCACGTGACATCTCCGTTTTCCAACCACCTCCACCGTTTAAAGTCCAAAAGAACCAATGCAAAGGTTGCAACCGAAAGGCAAAATCTCTGTTGAAGTTGTCGAGCTCATGTGTCCGTCTACAAGTATACTGTCGAACTGGTACGTTCATCCAGCCCTTGCCGAGCTCCACGGAAAAAAAGCAATTGCGTGGTAACGGCGGAAAACTAGCGAGAATTGTACCGTCGGAGGTTGACTCCCTGCATGGCTGGTTTAGACACGGATTCTTCAGTTGGGCGGTATTACGTCATTGACACAACAGGTACATACTGGTAGCCTTTCTGCTTGCTCTTTTCGTGCCTGAGGAACTTTTGCCGAGTGTGAGAGTACGGTACGGAGTACATCTGTCTTTTAACAGTGCCTGTAGCAAGTGTCAGCTTTTTTGTGTCAGCTTTTTGGTCACTGTTGCAGCTGTCACTGTTGAAACTGAGCTGGACTTCAGCACAATCACCTGGTACAGAATTAATTACCGCCTGGTCCTTTGACAACGTTGAGATTGGACCAACTCGAAAAAGGGGTGCGGTGCATACTTTTGGCGGTCCTAAAACACAGATACTGTACCTGTTGAAGGAGTTGCTGTAGTCCACCCTTCAGTTCACCACCACTCTCCCTCCAATCACGCCACACAACCCTTTGCTGTTATTTACAAACGTCGCAACGTTGCAATGATCGACCTACGGTAATCGCTCGGATGGGAGGCTTGTGGCGATCAGGGAGCGTTCTAAGTGAACGTCCAGGAGGAGAACAACTTGTAGCACGTCACCATTGATTTAACCCGTTCTGTGGTACGGCCCCATCGTCTATTTTCACCCGTTCCGGTGTACCTTTTGCTATCACCTACCAACAACCTGACACTCGTCACAACTCTCCAAGCCCACCGTCGGCCTCTCCACGGTCTCCACTCTTTTATACAGCTGTCGAGGGCTTCCGAGAGCCGACGACGGGTGACAGCTGCTGTTTCGCGTGGCATCTGAACGACTGACGGATGAAAGGTGTCATGCCAAACGGTCAGCACAGTTGAGCGGTGGCGAGTTTGGTACGTAGGGAGGGTAGCAATAATCGTACCCCGTTGGCTCCAAAAACCACCAGAAAATCCAAAGACTTGACAAAAACACTCACGGCCTCCGTACCAGCGTAGCCATCAACTCCAGCTGTTGTTTGACCCCACTAGGCAGTCCAGTTCTTGGCTGAAATCATTGTACCGACAAACAGTCAACAGGAAGGGAACGTCTGGCGAAAACAAAAACAAGTAGCTTGTAACAGGGATGTTTTGCCGGCAACCACCGCACAACTCACCACTGTAGCTCCTGTACCACTCAGAGTACGTAGCAGTCCACACCAACAGCGCTATTTTTAAGACGTGTCTCTTACACTTTGTTTTGGAGTAAAGGCCAACACCACGAGTCTACAACGAGTCTACGAGTTCACCGTCATTCGCTCAAACGAGTCAGGCAGTTCGCCCCAAGATTGCCCGACACTTTTCCTTTGATTTATCGTCGTCTTTTTACGACTACATTCGGAGCTCTTGTCACTCACAACACAACCCACCCCTTTCATTCGCTTTTAGCCACAACCTCAATATAAAGGGGTTCAACCAGTCCACAGGTTTCAGCAGTTGATTAATCGACAGATGGACCTCCAAAGGATTGGTTTATCAACTCCACACCACCGTGGCTACATTTTATACAGTATCATCGTACACCATCTTACAGTATGTACACCTGTTTATTAGTTAGCCGCGACCCAAACTGAGACACCCTCAGCCACCGTCAGAGCTGCAAAGACCATATTATACATTCCACCGCTGCTGCTGCTGCTGCTGCAAAATTCTCTCCCGTCTCCTGAAAAATCTCGATGCAAATCTCGATGCAAATCTCGATGCGATATATTACACTGGGTGGTGGTGACCGATTCTTTTTGTCTTTCCACCTTGGTTCTCCACCACCATGCTATTACCAGAGGAATCCCCTGTTTTTGTGTGCGTGTTATTGTAGTAGTATTATGTCGGTTTTCATTGATTTAGACCGATTTCAAGACCGATTTCAAGACCGATTTTTCGCCATTTCGTCGTCAATTCTCCACCCCATCACCTCATGACCTCTCCCCCTGCTGCTCACCCTCACCCCGTGCACGTCGCACCAACACCTTCCACCTGTACCGCACCGTCTGACTGTCTCGTTTGTTCAACAGCCGCGCGTACTCGGCGTAGTCCTGTCGCGGAAGCGTCGACAGCACCAGATCCAGCAGCTTGTTGTCGTCCTCCATGGTCCACGTGGAGTTGGGGGCCTTGGACCGTTTGCGTTGGCTGCCGTCGCTCGTCTTGTCTTCAAAACCGCCCCTGGCAAACGTCACAGTTGCAGGGGGAGGCGGCAGATGCGCTCCTGTGGGGGGCACGGTGCCCATGTGACCCACAGACCCGCCCCTGGGCCTCTGGTACGGCGAGTAGACCGACGAATTGCGTCTGTGGCGATGTTCGGGGGCCGTGGCGGTCGGAGAGGGCCCGGGGGTCAGGCTGGGGTGGTGTCCGTGGTGCGGGGCGGTCCATTGGGGGATCTGGATCGGTTGTAGCGGCGGGAAATGCCCCTGGTGTTGGAGATGATGCGGGTAGTAGGGCTGTGGCGCGTGCAGAGGTCCCGGGATGAATTCGTGGGGAGGTTGGGCGAGGGGTTGTTGCATGAAAAGGCCTCCTGGCTGCGTGCTTGGAGGACGAGACATGTGACCGAGCTGTTGTTGTTGTGGTGGTGGTTGTTGTTGTTGTGCCTGTTGTTGTGGAGGTGGTACCTGTTGTTGTTGTAGCTGTTGTGTAGTCTGATGTACCTGTTGTGTAGTCTGACGTACAGGCGAATTGGCCGTTCTGCTACTTTGCTCTGACAAGGCCTCCGCGGGCAACTTGCCGTCGCGCTTCTCCGCACGCTTCTCAGCCTGTGTGGTGGTGGTGGCATCCGGACCTGGTACCTCGGACTGTTCTCTTGATGCCTCATTCAAAATGTTTTCCAACTTCATGTGTCGTTTTGCCCCAGCAGCCTGTTCAATTACCGCTCTTCCGTGTGTGGCTCTTTACCAGTCTCATCAGTATCTCCAAGAGATGGGTTGGGGGTGCGTGGGGTGTAAGGGAATGGCTGGAACGAGATGGTGGTCGTTGAAATGCTGAGAGAGGTGAAGCTGTCTCTAATGCTGGAGATACTTTAGATTAAAATCATATAGAGTGCATAGAGACGAGCAAACTAAAAAGCCAACAGAGTGTCCAGCCTGCTATCTGGGGAATCACACGAAACGAAAAGCCGTTCTAGCTATCGTCAATTGGCATTTACAGCCCCACTCACCACCATCTGAGCCCCGCAATTGACCTCTGATCAATTGAATTCGCAATTCTGCCTCCACCAAATCCCGTGGTAAGTGTCCAACAGGTCTTGCCTTTTCGTTTGCATCCTGCTGTAGTCTTTGTTTGCATCACCTCTTCCATTTCCTGGCTCCATTTTGCGTTTCTGTGCGCTTTTTGGCACGCAGTCTTTTGCCCCAAACACGGACTCACAACGAAACAAACAACCCCGGCCTGTGCTCTGTTCTCCATCTGTTTTTTTGTACCCTCCCTTGGCCTTGATCACCAGTTGTCCGTGTGCACTCACCCAGTCCCAGCTGAGTGCACCGCTTGACTTTTGCTTTTTTGCCCTGTCAACTTTCAGCTTCCCCTAAAAGCCAGAGTCTAAACGTTGGGAGGATAAGCTCGGCCCTGTTTTGTCCCAACGCAAAACGGAGCAAGACAAAAGTAGCACAAATCACAAAACAAAAATCCAATCCACCACAAAATCAAAACCGAATTCACCAAATTCAAATTCAAACCGTGTTGCAAAGGGACACTTGTTCCTCCACACACACACACAAAACGAAACCCACGAAACCACAAAACCACAAACTGCACACCGAAACCATACATGGCAACCCTGATCGACGGGCTTCAGGCTGAGTCTGACGCCAGGACCCTGTTTATCCGATGAACCTCCACCCAGCAGCAGAGCCGTCGACAGAGTTCAACGGGAGCCAAGATTGCAGAGATGATGTGGGCGGGGTTAGAGGTGGGAGTGGCAGGAGTGGCAGGAGGGTATAGGTGACTTATAGCTGTGGTAGCCTGGGTTACAACGGTTGTGTTGCAGTGTCACCTAGACTAGTGGTAGTGGCGAGAGCCCTACTTTGCACCATTGCCCTCCTTTCATCTTTTTTTCACTCCTTCACCACCACATCGCCCTCTCCATCACAGTGCAACACGCAAAGTTAAGTAAACAAGGCTAGCAAGGGTTAACGCCAATAAGATGCAAATAAGGGACGCAAGAGGCAGGTGTGCAAGACAACAAGGCCAAAGGCAAACGCCCAACGGGGGAATCCAGAGGCCAGTGCCTACAGTACCGGGCGATTGTACAGTGCGTTTCAGACAGCACAAAACCAAAGGCCCAAACCGACAAAAGACAAAACCACAAACCACCTGAAACCAGGTCCATTGCATGGTCGCATTGACTCCAGAAGCGTAGACTCAAACCACAGAAAGACACTGGACCTTGTGACTCATGAGTCAGCTACCGACTCGACGGCACCTGCCCATTTAGGTTCCTCCCAAAAGCCCAAAAGCCACGAAAATAATATTTCGCCAAGTGGACGACACACATGGGCGGCAAAAAATATCGTTCCGGGCTGTTGCCTGTGGCCCCGAGACAATTTCCGCGCTCCCCTCGTGCTCACTCCGCACAATGCAACCTTGCCCAGCCACAACAAGGCGCTCTCTAAGACCTCCATGTGATATCACGAGGGGGGATACGGAGAACTGTGATGTACAGTAAGGAGGGCACTAGCGATAGCACCGGTACTCTGGTAGATGGTTCGGCCGACACTAGCCAGACTAGAGTGTTTGACGGCGATATTTCGCTAGCCCATGGTACTAGTCGACGGGACTGCGGGAGCACCGGGAGTGCTATGATAACAATGGCTGATTGGAGAGGAGATAGAAGGAGGATGAAGGAGGAGACAACAGGTGTAGCCTTAGAAACAGACTGCACTGTAGAAGACAGATGATAGACGGTACTGTAGACGACAGACGATAGAAAACCTCCATCGCCTCCCCCCTTGTATGCACAAAACACGAGGTGGTTCCAGGTACAGCCAACAGAAGTTGTAGTGGTAGTCCTGATCGGTCCGTGGAACTAGCTTAGTCTGTGGCTCCTTGTTTGGACTATTTTCACACCACTCCTGAATCCACAACATATCGGTCGTTCGTGTACACATCGGCCATCGTGTACACATCTCAGCCGTCCGTTCCGTGTACACCTCGCTCGTCGTGTAAATGTCTCACTTCGGCTAACCCTCCCCCACAGCCCGCTTAAACTTCTCTCCTCGACTCGAGTGTTTCAAATGTGTCTGTCAACCAAACCGTGAGACAGACCAAAGCTTCAGTTCGACAGACCAGCTTCAATCCCCGATAGCCTCTAGCCCAGTGGCACAAGTAAGCATAATCGAGAGTGCTAAAAAAGGTGCTGGCGACAAGGAATGACAGCTGCAACCCGCCAGAGCCGTGGAACGCAGCTGCAACAGAGCCGGGTAACTGAAGGGTTGAAACCGAGCTGAAAAGGGTTGATTTCGAGCTGAAAAGGGATGAAAACGGCTGGAAACGGGCTCTCGAAATCTCAAAGGTACCCGTTCCGCACCAATTGAGTTGGTGGGGGTTATGGGGGGCAGATGGACAAGTTTAGGCGACAATTTAGACGACATAAGACGACATAAGACAACATAAGACAACAGAAGACAACAGAAGACACCATCGACGGCACCCTAACACGTAAATCGACGTAAATCAACGTCTATCGTTGTTGGTGCTTCTGGTAGACTTCTGCTGCAGGAGATTCGGTGCCGTGCTCACCGTACATCGTAATACACCCGTATGACTGAGGGGAACGTCAACCAATGGACGTATAATAAAGCACGGCGTTTATGCCTTGTCCGTGCCGTGTTTGTGACGTGTTCGTGTCGTTGTCCGTGACGTGTCCATCAAATCATCACCATAACGCCACGTGATCTCTTCTCCTGTAGTCGATCCTTGTACAGTAGATCCAGTAGCTCCTGCGCCTAGCCTACAAGTAGCCAGATCTATCCGGATCGTCATGCACCCAAATCGTCGCTCGCAGAGATGGATACGACGTGACAGAGACCCGGATTCTAGCTCAAAAGCCCAAAAAAGTGGTACGACTGATCGGCGACGTTTGTCCAAAAGCGTGGCCGTGTGGCAGACAACAGAAAAGCCAGACAACAAGAAAAAGCCAGACAACAACCAAACAAGACAATCCAGACAAGACAAACCAGACAAACCTGTCTCACCTGCAAACACAGCAAGCGTCTCAACTTTCCGCCCCAAACCGACGCTGCGCCAAGCCTTCGTTTTGTCCTTCGTTTGTCAAGCCTTCGTTTTGTAGATTTGCTTCCCTCCACGACGATGTTCATGCCGGTCGTAAATGGCCCCAATTGATGGGCGTATAGTATTGAGTGGTGGTTACCCTTAGATGCCAGTGTACCAGATTCAAGGGCTAAAAATAGCCTGGCAATAGATCGTGACAGTGACATAGATGAACACCTCGAGTGGCACCAACCAATCCTGTGGCCAATAAAACCCGTTTTGCACCTTTGGCTGACTCATGAACAAGGTCAAAAATCCTCCTTTCCTCTTGACCATCAGTCGAAACACAACAACGACGCCTAGGAGAACGAAAGTCATAGCAAAAGATAGCCCGTGAGACGAAGACCAAGCCCGTAGCATCATTGTAGTTGTAGTAGCGTCGAAAACAGCCGAAAAATGCGCAAATACAGACTTTTTCTAGACATCTGCAAAAAAACAGACAGACTCCATCAGGACAAATAGTAGAGCAAAAGTGACACAACAACATCAACACGGGTACCAATAGAACGAGCTCGTCCAGCTGGTGCTTCTGGTACCACTCTCGAGTCCATGTCGTTTCTCCACCGTCGTCTGGATCCTTTTATGTGCAAAAACGTTGTCTCCAGAGGCTGTATTGGTCGAAATGTCGTGAACAACAACAGGAAGCGAGTCGACAAGACCTTCCCCTTGACCTCCCGCTCGCCCTCTCCATGTTGCCATTTTTGTTGCGTCGCTCGGACCCGAGGATCGTCCTCAAAACTCGAAAATCTGCACCGACAGACATCTGCAGGAGGACACCAGTAGCTCAGAGTGTTGACACGTAAACCACTGTACGGGCAGACTACCACGGCGGTCCAAACACATGGGGAGACGAATTCTGGCAGTCTCCACAACCCGATATTATCCTCAGACTGTCTGCCAGCATTTTGTTTGAGTCTGTCTTTCCTTAACCTTCATCTGGTGACTTGGGGGACGGCAGAGATGTTGTTCAAACTGAAGTGAGTACTACCAACGAGCACGAGACTCACTGGAAGGTCTCTGGGTCCGTTCTCTGAGTCCGTTCTCCGAGTCCACAGCTAGCACTCATCTTTCAAACGACCTTTTTCGGCACACAACTGGGCATATCCATATGGAAAGCAACAGCATCAGACAGACGGCATCAGACAGGCAGCAAGAGGTGTTGAACACTTCAGCAGCAGTTAAGCAGTCATTCTCAACCCTCTCACCTCTTCAAAGAGCTTCTTGTGTGTCAAAAGCTGCTCATGAGACGGCATCAGGACAACCCACCAAAGGACGACTGTCAGAGCACCCAAAAGACACCAGCAGTCTTGGCAAACGGTCCTGGACCTTTGTACTCCGTCCCCTGATGAATCAGAGACGTTTCAGCGGTCTCAGCAGCAATAATTTCGAGACGGAATGCTCTACCAAAGTCATTAGTAATCAGCACAGCTCAGCACAGCACCCCAACCACTCCTCCAGTGATACCCTTAACCGAGTCCTCATAGCCATACGACCATCATAACCACACCCATGTCTACCACCATAACAACCCTCCACAACTGTCCATACCAAACTCCCTACAATCGTATCAAAAAGAATCACAATAAGTCTCCGGGACTCGGCAAGACTCTGGGTATCCGAATTCCAGCGGGGTATTCAAAAACGGGTGTTCAAAAGGTATCAGCATAAACCAAGCTCCGAACTGCTCCTCCTTCATGTCGTTTTGGTGTCGTTTGGTGTCGTTTGGTGTCGTTTTTGGTGTCGTTTGGTGTCGAACAGTGTGCTGACAATGAGACCAGTAACGTATCGTCAGAGTCGTTCCAACAATCGATGTCGTTTGGTCTGTTGCTGTTCGAGAAAACGAGTGAGACGAGTGAGTCGAGTAAGACGTCATTCACCTCGTTCACGTCGCTGACAGTACGTTCTTGGTACTAGTCTCTTCTCATCTGGGTTAGTAATGTTCAGAGTAGGTAGGAGTGTTCAGATTCGTATCACCACACTCTTGCCTTGGCTGTATCACACACCTGCTGTAATCGCATCACCATCTCTCGTCACCGCTGTACCACACTCCTGTCTTTGTTGCGTCGCCGTTGGTGTACGTTGTGGTACCACCTCCTAAACAGCCCCTCTGGCACGTGACTTCTGGTGACACACTTCTGGTGACACGAGCGTGGACCAGCTCTGTGTTACCAGCTCTGTGTTACCAGCGCTCAGGTTAACCGTTTACCAACGGTGCATCGAACACCATTCTCCAACTGAGACATCGACGGACAAAAGCATAGGGGTGTGGCGACGAGATGTGACGAGATATGCACGATGTGCAGATGTGGGGGGTGTGGAGTGTTTGCCGTGTGGTCGAGTAGATAGATTTGTTGGTTATCTGGTGACCACCTAAACGATCCCCTGTGTCTACCATTTGGCACACGTGGACAAGCTCCACAACCATACCAAAGTCCACAACCATAATGGTCTGAGGCGGATAGTTACGGTACTGTACAGTAGACAGGAGGTTGTAGGCAGGGTAGACGAAGGCAAATAGACAGTCAGGTAATCGGGTACACGAATAAACAGCCAGACGATCGTATACAATCACACAATCGTAGTCAGTCATAAAGCCAGATACAGACAGTAATAAACACCAGCTGAGGCATCGTCAGACACCGCAGTAATCGTCAAAAGCACCACAGTAATCTTCATGAGACGTGACACAGTCAGAGACGGTCAGAAACACGTCCAGAAACGTCGTCAGACAACACCGAGCTGCGTCTTGTACAAAAGCATAGTGCAACTGTTGGCTACTGTACAATGAGTGTGACTGTAACTGTCTGACTGTGTAACCGTCTGAGTCTAGACTGACGATATCGATGTGGCCATGCTTACCATGCTGACCGTTTACCATGCTGCCCCTCAATACTCTACCTTCGTCTATGAGTACTCGTAGCTACCACAACCAACACCAAAATCGATCCCCCAATCCATCACCCCCCCTCCACCTCCTAATACTCACAAATTGCCCTGCAAAGTCATCTCTCCGTAGACGGCTATTGTAGTTGCTGTTTGTCGGCTGTTTGTCGGCTGTTGGCTACAGCGGTTCTCCGGCTCAACACACAACGTGCAAGCTCAGTTGCAACTTCGCACCAGCCGCCAGAGTTTGCTTCCGTTCTACCTCTTTTGGACTTCCGGGTCATTGTCCCGCATAAGCGTGGAGCAATACGGAGAGCAGGACAAGAGGCTGTACGACAAGCAAGAGGTAGGACAAGCAAGAGACTGTATGACAAGACGGAGAGCAGACCACATCCGAATGAACGAATCCGAATCAAGCAAATCGTGTTTGTCTACTTGTACTGTACTCTGTCAGTCTGTTTTCTGTCCTCAGCATGCCCCCTCCTATGGTTTAAAAAACACGGAAGAGACGGAAGCAGTAGTCAGACCCGCTCTGTTGTAATGTCGTTCGTAAATCCACTCCCCCCACGCCCCCCACACCCCCCAACCCCCTAACACCCCCCTCACACGCTCCAACCCACCTCTTCAGCTTCCACAGTCTTCGCACAACCCGGTTTCGGCGGCCCTGCTACATGGAGATATTACCAAACCCTATCTTCCGTCCATGGCTGCATGCGAACAATGTGGTCTTTCCCAGAGACAATAGGATTGTGGGTGGCATTGCAAACGCTAAATTAATGTTGCCATTTGCATGTCGTCTAACACGGGAGCCAGTGCAGACACGATATACGAGGGCTGTACGAGGGTAGATGATAGATGTAGAGCCATGTTATGGTCACGTGACGCAGATCCGTTTGTCAAAAGTGCCAAATTTTTTTGACACTTCAAATCCTGGGCCGATCCACCCTCCAAACTCGAACCCCCCTTCATGTTTCTTGTTTAGGCTGCTGCCGTCTCACACCTCTGTATCTAAGACAGTCTTTTGAAAGACATGCATTTCAAACTCTATGCGGTTTTCTGGAAGAGGGTGGTAAAGATTGCCGCGAAGATTGCCGTGAAAGATGTGGTAGCTTAGTCACGTGGTAGCTTGGTCACGTGTGGCCCAGTCACGTGTTTCCCAGTCACGTGTTTTCCGATTCTGACCGCCTACTCCCAGAAAAATCTCCTGACTGTGCTACCGCTTTTTTTCTTCCCGAAGCACACAAGGCAGGGCTTTGTCATGATTATAAAATTACAGTATTTTAGGAAAAAGGCCAGACAGACAGAGAGAGAGAAAGAAAGGAGGGAGCGTGTAAAAACCCGGCAAGAGCCGCAGGAAGAAAGCTGACGACATGGGTGCAAAGCTGGGGGCGTGGAGACGCGGCTGGAGAATTTTGGGCCCGTTTAGACAGCTTTTGACCGTTCTAGAGTGGCCCCTGATTGGATGTTCTCCCATACAATCTTGCTCTCACAACAAAGGTTTTTTAGGACTGCTGCAAACGCTGCAAACCCATTGTTTTTTTACGCTCGGTGCATGAAAAGGCGAGAGGTGGTGCATATAATTATTCTGGCAGCTTTTTCGGCAATCTGGGATGGTTGCGAAAAAGACGATTTTTCAGAAACACGTAACCCACTCCTATAAACTGTGTTACGGGATCCCGGACCACTTCATTTGTAGCCTGGATCACGTGATCCTGCTTCCTGCTTTACGTTTCCAAGCACGTGCTGCATGGCGTGAAAAATGGAAATTCCGGGGTGGACTGTTTTTTTGAAGCAGATGAGATGCCCCAGGAGGAGGTGTACAGATGAAGGAGGTCTCGTTAGTTTTTGAAATGATCCTTCTAACATCATCCATCCCAAAATCATCTGTGTCGAAATCCATCTCAATCATCCATCTAACAATCCATTTCAGAACCACCCAAAGCCACCCAAAATCAGGCCATGTGAACCTAAGACTGATGAAAAACGGCTACGGAAACGGAATACCGTCGGAGAAGGCCGAGGGTAGTTCGAACGATTGGCTGGTGTGTTTGCAGGTGGATTTTGAGAGTCTGAGCAAGCTACAGGGACGTACATATCACTTGTCCAATTCTATGACAGTAGCAACCATTTACGACGAAAAGGTTCTGAAACTGACCCGGCAGTTGATGAAACGTCGCTGGGGAGTCGCCATGTGTGCCAGCCGTGGTCGTCATCGTTCCAGGCTTGCTTTTGGCATAATGAGAACAATTACAGACCTCTAGACACCGACGTTTAGATACCGACGTATAGACACGCTGTCTAAGCCACTTTTTGACACGCTAAAACATGGACAGGTTTTGTACCGTGTCTGACATGGCGTCTGACACTGTCTGACAATGTCTTATACTTGCCGTGGACTCTGGCAACATGTGAGACTTTTTCTGTTGACGTAGAAAAAGACGTCGTTGTCTCAGTTGGGCAACAGCAGCAATTTCGTCATAGACCTGCGAATACGACTCGAGAGGCAACCAAATCTTCGTCACGTACCGGTTACACGTACTTTCCGCCCATTTCCACCTGCCCAAAATGGTCTGACCGTTCATGTCGATCATAATATTGACAAACACGCCCCAAGTACAGTATGAAAATGTACAAGTACATACCACAACCAGACCGTTAACTACGCCACCAACCTCGGTCAACTCTCGCTACGTACTAGTACAGCTCCCCACATAAAAAGAAACCGTGGAAATCCCAAATCGGCAATTCTCCCCGACAGTCCCCTTGAATCTAAAATGCTGATGGACAGGGGTGGTACATGATGTCATGTGGTCACGTGACTGCAAGCAAACACAACTGCAGTACAAGTTACCAGCAGTACATGTGCCCCCACCGTGGCTCTTTGTCTGGAGGCACTAACAACGGCTTTTTAGAATCATCTGTTAGTGCCAAACCCTGGTACAATAGGTGCATCTCAGAGTGCATCTTCAGCGCATGCAGTTTTTGCTGGAAGGCAGTAGTAAAGCCGGATTTTGGCCACCCGGGTATCTACGAGGGTGTGCTGTTGTTTCTTTTTCTTTTCAGTCTGCTGGACTCATTATAAGACCTTCTACAAGTATCTTGATCTCATCTGAACTCAACTGTAAAGATACGATGATAACTCCACCAGAAATGAAGATATCAGAATGAGACTTGCTTGAATCGATTTCTCGCCGTTTTTAGATCCCTTTCAGTCAATCTTTGGTTGGATTGGAGCATTTGGCAAAACTTCTTGACCCCCACCCAGCTCAACCAAAAAAAAAAAACTAGACTAACGCTTAGTACACACACCAAATTCTGCATAGCGGTTTTGTATACATGAACGGATAGCCTGGAAGATTCTTTCGCTTCCATTTCAGGAATAACACCACTTTTAGCGGAATGTAGAGGACTACATCCGAGGCAAAAAGACCAGTTTCTTACAGAACTTTTCCCTTGGTTGCAAGTGGACACTTTTATACCCGGTACGTCGATCGTGGAGTCTAAAGGCCGATGCCCTAATGTTTTCCTCGTTGTAGAGATCTTTCCTCAGTGTAGAGATCTTTTTGATAAGATTGATTGATTTGATTAGCTTCTGTAAAGCTCGGTAGGAGGCTATAAAGCTCGGAAGAAGCTCGGTAGAAGTCTATAAAGTGCTCTGAAATGACGTAAGAAAGACAAAAACCTTGGAGACGTGCCTGGCGATGATTTCTGGCCCCAAACACACGATCTAGACCAACCTTGGAGGTTATGTTTGATGAGACTTGTGCCGATATCGGTGGTTGAAAAGAAGTTTGATGGATGTCTCTGGAGTCTGTGAGTTCTGCAGAGTAGCTCTGAGGTTCGGTACTGACTTCCAGCTCATTTCTTACATTCTCTCAGAGCATACCTGGTTGGTGTTGACAAGTAGAGAGCAAAAAGAGCTCTGGGTAAACTGGAGACTGGATTATTGACTCTCTAAATGTAGTTGAAGTCAAACGTCAAAAGTTCAGCTACGTGGAGCAGTTGTTTGAGACGTTATCAGAGTTGAGGGACTATTGAGCCAAGACTTTGTGAGAAGATTTGTGACTTTTATTCGAAAAGTTTGTGACTTTTATTCGAAGAGATTCCATGTCTGCCAAGAGTTATCATAACCAACGATGTCTTGAAATAACGGTTCAGAAGATACTTCAATATACTACCAAATCGTCACTACTCACAGCAGAGTTGAACTCGGCTGATAACACCTCATAAAGTGCTCAATTGTTGCTTCCATTCTTTTTCCAATACGGTCTATAATTAGTGAGGCGTATCAACACAACTCTACACTAAAGAAGGACTGGAAAAGCAACAGATAGCATTTTGAACGCTACCTAAATGGGTATATTGTTGATTGCGAGTCCGTTGAAGGTTTCAGGAGTCTTTCTGAACTCGTTTGAGTCTTTTTGAACTAGTTTGAGTCTGTCTTTGGTGCCAGTACGTGCAAAAACCACACAAAAACCGATCCAGTAACTCTAAAGGTCTGGATGGAAGCCACGTGACATTTAATAGACATTACAAACACTCACAAACTTCTCCGCTCTCTCTAGCTCTCATTTTCAGCCTTTTGACGCGATCTCAAAATGTCCACCTTTTCCCTTTTGATGACTCAAATGACTCATTTTAATGACTCACGGAAATGACTCGAGGTTAAACTCTAATTAAGGCGCACACTAAAATCTGAACCCCCCCCCCTCAACAAAAAGAACTGTGCGTTGGTGAGCCGTTCATTATCGTGCCTGGTGCATTACTCGGGTAGTTTGATGCGGGTGATTTGAGGCGGGTGGTTTGCTCTTTGTGTGAATCTGGGTTTTTTGGAGTGTTTGAGTAGACGTAGAGTGTTGAGTAGTCGTACAGTAGTGTCTTGAGTGTCTTTTGAGAGCCTGAAGAGCTCAGCACAAGTCCAATAATTTCACAATGACGTAACTGGAAGTGTTGAACGAACTGTCATGGACTGCCAGATGAAGTGTCAGGCTTCTTTGCCCCGTTAAACTCGTATCAAGTGGTATAGTTGAGGTCTGGGCGTCTTAGATGACCTCTTCACCATCTACTACTTGCAGTCACGTTAGCGTCGATTGAATCGACTAATTGCACTTCCCCGCTCGAGTTTTAGATCGATCTCTGGACTGTACCACTAGTACTGTTGTTTTTATTGTCTGTGGGGGCTATAAACTGCTAAATAATTGACCGCAAACTTGAACTACCAGTTGTTGAACTCGATGTTGAACTCGCAAGTGGTGGCATCATAAAACGCTAGTGTATACTCATCAACTGTGGAGTGTCGCGGGTAGACAGAATTATCGATTGATGAAATTCTTCTTACTTCTAGACAGTTTTTTTATCCCTAAACAGAACAGTTACCCTTGGTATTCTACAGCATTGTCCCACACTTCTTGAGATCCGTTTCTACAAACAGACCGACGGTGGTATCAAAACAATCGTCAGAAAATGATCTTTACGATGACACCATTTTGACCTCAATTCGATAATCGTGTCACATGGTCCTAGTGCTTTGTAAATGTCATCCTCCCAAGTGCGCATGTTTTGCATCATCTAAAGGGACTATTCAACTTGGAGCTGGTAAAGCGACTTGTACAATCCCGATCTGGCCGGTTTTTTGACTATCATCTCCTACCATCTCCATCACGTGACATTTCCATTTTCAGCGAAATTCCACCAAAATTGTGAGCCTTGGTGAGTGTGCCTGCAATCCAGTCAAGGTCAACTAAAATCCCGTATTTACTCAGCCCACCCAACCAATGCCAAGTACATACTGAGCAGCAATACAGCACCCTTTTGTCCGACCAACCTGCATGAGCAAATTGTCGATATTTGACGCAGTCGGAGTTTGTTGGTGTACAGGTGGCTGAAGAAGACCGTACACCTGTCTGTAGATCACGTGACATCCTCGTATTTCTCGTATTGTATTTCTCGTATGTCAGACCACCCCTGCTCAGTCCTACCTCACAATGGCTTGGCTACATTACCCCACAAACCCCACACCCCTCTTCTCGCTAACCTGCCGGCGTACATGTCACACGCCCGCGGCTCTTGCGTCAAGCTCGGTTGTCTCAGCAGTATCAGTAGTTCCGTCGGAAGAATTTCGGGGGGTGTGGGGGGGGTGGTAACGGGGTGATTTGCGAGCTGCCAAAGTGACGTTCCACAGCGTTCTATGACGTTCTACGGGATTATACGAGTCATTGACACCTACACACAACCTTCCACAACCTTCCACAGCTTTACACGGTGTTTTACAGCTTTACACAGTGTCTCTGTTTCTTTCAAGTCTGCTACAGTTAGAGTAGCTATAGGTCAAGTGGCAAGTGTTTAGACGTCTTTAAGTCCGTATTTTACTACTACCACCTACCGAAAAAAAGCCACCATTCTACTCGCCATCCTCTGCCGAATCGAATGATACCACTCTTGCCAGCACAAACCTCTTTGCACTGTTTTTTACTCGTACACTTACTAAGCTGTCTTCTAAGCCTCGCCTCACTTTAGGTTGCTAAACCTAGTGTGGTAAATTTTTCACAATCACCTAAATCTGACTTTGCGTACATCCCCAGCGCATCTCTCATGCTCCCATCCTCCTCTGCTGGCAAACCCTCAGTCTACGCGTCGCATCAAACCTCCTCCAACGACACTAATGCACCTGAAAAAAAGCCTGTGGCGTGCTCGGCTGCGAGCTGGACGTACCTGAGTCATGCCGTAGCAAGTGAGGAAGAGATAAGCCGTGTGGAATGGTGGTTATCTTATCTGGTGCGTTTTTGCGTTATTGGTTGTTTGCGATATTGCGATATTGCGATATTTGATGCGTTGTTTGTTGCGATATTTGGTTGCTCTAGAAAAGCACACTCCTTATTATCCGGTAATAATCTACTTGTATGAACAAACAAAGCCATCGAGACACATCTTACCCGTGCTGTAACACACCACCCTGTAACACTGTATTCCCCTCATCTACTGTCTCACACATACGATGGACCCCTCAATGTCTCTCATTGTCTCATGTCTTCTCCTCAAGTTAAACCCTTTTTGCTGCTCCTTTTTTTGCTCCTTTTTTTGCACCTTGTTTTTTTTTTTTTCCGCCATGTTTTTCGCCAGGGGTGGGCATCCGACTCATGTGTGGCTGTCACAGATAACGCAGCCGCAGTTCATGTGGGTGTGAAAAATTTGCTCCAAAAACAACACACACGTTTGGGAGGCTGTTTAACCTTTGTCCGTCCGTTCTGTAACCTTCGTCAGTTCCTTGAATAAAAAATGTGTGTGAAATTTTCCTCTATCACATTACCGTTTCATCTCTGAGGCCTTCTATAATTAGCAAACGATGCTTCCATGCATAAGTGAACCTTCCGTATTTGGATTTCGAATTATCCCAGGAGGGTAGGATTAGTCAGGTCGAGGCGTTGGTCACGTGTGTGTGTGAGTCACGTGACAGAATAAACCTACTCACTCCCATTTTGGTCACATGACCCTGGTACAACTGTTCAGTTGACTACTCGTTTTTTTTTTTTTTTCCTCCCACGATAAGCCTCGGACAACAATGGGGGATCGCGCGGTTTAAGGTTTCGAATAATGACAGCAAGCTCTTTGTTTGCTTTGTCTTGATTGTGGTATTTGTGGCTGATACGTCGAGCACAACTAGAAAAACGGTTGTGTTTTTTTTTGAACAAAGCAGTATTTGTGGCAAACACGTGACCAGCCGTATTGTGGCAAACACGTGACCAGCCGTACAGTAATACGTCCGTAATACACCAAGTCACGTGTTTATTCACCCCTCAAACCATGCATAATGCCTCAAGCCACAACCACCAAGGCCATTGCGTCACCCAGCAACTATAACGACCGTGTGCAGTAGCTGGGGTAAAAGGAGCAGTTGCAGCAAGGTCGAGAGGGTTCGGAGAGTTTGGCTGGAAATAGCATGTGCTAAAAAAAAGACTAGAATCGCTGTATCTAGGTCAAAAGTGTCGGGATTGAGAATTTGACTGATTTTGCAGGTTTATTGATGTCACAGGTATATTGTGTAAAAAAATCAGCCAATTTCGGTCATTCTAGGGTGGGTTTTGGTGGCCCCTTATACCAGTACAAGTATGTACATGTAGCTATGTATGGTGTGTATTGTCAGACTTGTCACCCAACTCATACACTGTAGAACAGCCCAATGACCTCATAATAAAAAAAGGAGCTCGTAGCACCCACCACTCATGCCAGACACTCACACTGTATTAATTCCATGCACCTTAGTGGTGGTAGAACCCGTTGCTTGGACATGACCCCTATCTCTGGTAGCCTGTTTAACTATCGGTTGGATCAACAAAGTTTCCGTCTATTCGTGTAATACCCAACTAATAGGGGCCGCCCAAACACCACTCTGACGCGTGCAAATCGACCGATGTCTACGGAGACAGCCCGTGGATCGGTTCTCCCGGGTATTCCGAGTCGATTGCGCTTTTCGGCGAGTCTCCAGCTCGTGTTGAACGTGTGTTTTTGGCGTTTTGTCGCGTCACTTTTGTTGATTAGGTTGTTCTCGAGTAATCTTAACTACCCTGCATAAATACCGGGTCTACAGCAATACACTCTCTACAAGTACACTCCTCTTTTTTGGGGTATTTACAATGCATTTTTATGTCATAACTTCGTACAGGCTTGGAGCCGCATTTTTGGGGTGGGGCTGGCAGAGTCAACTGCAGCTTTTGTGTGGAAAGGGTTGTGGTTTTGTGGTTGTGTGGGGGTCGTATCTTTTTTGTGGTTTTGTGTCGTTTCGTGAGGTGAGGTTTTTGTGTCGTGGTTTTGTGTCTGTGTCTGTGTCGTGAGGTGTCGTGGTGTAAGCATATAAGGAAGCAGTTCCCTTCTTCAGACTCTTCCTTCTCATCACTTCTAACACAGCACAAGTCGGGGTTGACCTGTCGAGTTGGGCAGTTGGGGGGTGAGCTGTCAGAGGTAAGCAGACAGCAAACACTCGAGCTAAGCAGCCAGTGAGTCTGTGGTCAGTCGTTAGGCAGACTCGCAGACTCACAGCTCGCTACGCTCGTCTGTTAGACGCTCGCCTGCCTAACTCCTCAGCCACCTCCGATAATTCCCAGCAGCATCAACACTCTGCCCCATCTGCTGGTGATTGTACGCCAGCGAAGGCATCATCAGCGGCGACGGAGGAGGACTGAGCTTCTTGCCAGTCGTCTCCTTCCTTGTCGTCGCCACCAGCAACGGCGACCGGTACATGAGATGCGAGTTGTACTCGGGGTAGTTCTCGTCCTCGTCGTCCGACGTTGGTGGCGACCCAAAGTGCTGTTGCGAGTTGGCCGCGGCCGGTAACGACTGCGACAGCACTCGCGGTGAGTATTTGGTGGCGTTGTGGGCGTTGGTTTTGGAGGCGTCGGGCTTGTCGTGCTTGTCGTGCTTGTCGTGCTTGTCGTCGAGAAACAGCTCTTCAGGCGACAGAGGCACGGTGGCGGCGTTTTTGGGCCGCAGCGTGTACAGAGTCGAGCCATTGGCGATGGGCTCTGCGGCCACGGCCGTGTCGGACGTCTTACAAACGTCGGAGCAGTACATGGAGCCGGCGGGACACTGCTTGTCGCAGACGGTGCAAAAGTCGTGGGACCACATGGCAGTGGAGGAGGGGTGTAGAGTTGGGGGTGGAGTTGGGGGTGTGGTTGGGGTGGTTGTGTGGTTATGGCCGCTCGGTTATATAGCGGCGGTTCGAGGCTGACTGGACATGCACCGCGAGCCTATTTTCCGGTGGCACAATAAATTTTCCCGAAGCCTAAATCTTTTCACTGCAGAAAGCGCAAAACGGGGCTCCTCTGCTCGCCAGCTGCACTCTCATGCAAGCAGTTTCGCAGGAAAGAAAAAGCGAAAAGATTGAGTCATTTGCAGCATTTGAGGAGCAAGAGTGGTGGTGAACAGTTGTGGACGGTCTGGAGGGTTTTGGACGGTTTGGATAATCCCTCACACCTACTAGTGCCACAATCGCTAGAATCGGGTATGGATCTTAGCGACCAGGGCTATCTGAGACTAGTCCGTTGAGTGCAAGCAAAGTAGCTACAAGTAGATTGGCACCCTGGCACATTGGGGATCTAGGATGGCCAGCCGTGCGAGAGGGGAGACACCGAGTAACGAGTGATTACAGCGATTTTGAACAATCACGAAAAATATATTCTACAAATAATGGAGGCTTTCTGTTGTTAGAAAATGTTGTAAAATGTTAGAAAATGATAGAAAATGTTGGAAAATGTTCGTATCCGTTTACTCCTTTTTTTGTATCCGATATCTCCTTTTCACACGTGCTGCGTTTTCTCACGTAAAGGTCCAATTTCGTGTTTTGACCAACCGCCCGTTTGTGCTCCCACGTTCTCGCGACAGAGCCTCTCCGTTATCGCAGGGTCTCCTAAAACACACCACGTTCCATGCTGATAGGACGGCCTATGTCCCACGTGTCTGAGGCTAACCAAATATTTGCAGCTAAAATTTCCAGAGTAGAATTCAATCCGAGTTTCCGTTTTGGGAAGTGGTGTTATGTCAAGAACAGACTGGTGCCCGTTACATGGTCGGGGTGGTCGTTACACGGTCAATGTGGTGCCCGTGACTTGACCGGTGTGGTGTTACACGACCTCTGTGGTGCCATTACATGAGCTCTGTGGTGCCCATTACACGGCCGGTGTGATGCCACACAACCTCTGTGGTGGGCACACCGACTGTGTCACCTTCATGTGATCCTCCCACTTCCATTTCAATCTTAGGACTTACCGTGTGGGGCACATTTAATACATGTTGCGCAGAGTTCATTTTACAAATGTTGCAACTCCACCTTGCCTGGGATCGGCTGGGGGGTGGTGGTTAGGGCAGAGGGAAATCCCAGGGCTAGGGTAGCTTTACGTTTAGGGCAGGCTGGTTAGGTTTTGTCCGCTTGCGGAACCAGGGTTAGGGCAGATTCGCGCCTGCCGGGGCTCGCGTTTGAAAAAAAAAGCAAGTTGGAATGTGATACAAGAAAGCGACCTCTTCATAGATGGGATACAAGTACGGTATTCTTGCTGGTTGGCTACAAACGCGTAGCCCTAACCCCAACCCGTACCCAGCCACAGCGCCCAAACCCGTACCCTAACCCTACCCTAACCCACGAGCACGCATGTGGCAAAACAGTTGCTCGCGTCTGCGGTGCACCACGGTTTCCCCGCATTAGGCAAGTTAAGGGATGAGGCAAATAGAGTTTAATCCCATTGGGCGACCGGCTTGATCAGGCGTCATCGCATACCAAACGGGAAAGCGCAACGCGATTTACGACGGATTTTCGGGGATTTTGGGTGGGTTAAATTTGGGGGTGTTTTTTTTTTTAATGATGTTGAAATTGTCGCAAAAACCCAAACCAAATCGGGGAAAATCTGAAACATTGCACCCATACTCTAGCGAGCCGGATCATGATTCCACGCACCATGGAGTGCCTGCGTGGGTTGAGTTTGAGTAAATATAGAGAGGTTTGTGGGGAGACACATGTGAGACAGACATTTCTAAAATTATAAAAAAAATAAAAAAAATTAGGGTCGGGAATAGGGTCGGAGGTTTAAACCGGGGTTGAAAATCCAGCGAAATTCAGAAAAATGCAACAAAACTCCAGCAAAAATCGTACGGTCACAAAACCGGGTTCTAACTCATTCTGAGACGTCTGGCTGTCTATTGCTTCCCTCTTACTGTCTTTAGCAGGTACACACCCTTTTTATTTGACGTTGACATTAGAGACGTGTTTGCTGTTTACATTTTTGCTGCGCGAAAAAAAAAAAAAAAGTGCGTAGCAACCATACAGCCAGCAAGCAGGGACGAGTGTGTGTAAGTTGGAGATTTCGGTCCGGGGAGAGTTACCAGGGTCTGGGGTGTTGACTGGGGAAGTTTTGAGGGGTTTACGAATTTTCCCCAATTGTTCTGATTTGATTGGAATATGATTGGAATATTGTTCGGTAAATATTCTTTGCACCGTGGATTGCTACAAGTATTATGCATGGTATTTCGGCATGGCATAGAAGGCTGCAGAAAAAAGCTGTTCAAAAAACGACAACCGCTAGAAACCGATCGGAGGCGGGCGTAATACAAACCCCGACTGCAGAAGACCCAGACCAAAATTTCTCCGCAATTTTTGCGCGTGAAAAGGACTTTTTTTTCGATTTTCCAAAAAACGCCTCAAAACGCATGCACATGCTTAGGCAAGTGTGGCTAGTGAGCGATTGGCACTACTTGTGGAAATTCTAGAACGACGCGGGGCAGGCTAAAAAAGCGGAAGGAAGCGAGGATCGAAAGGGCTCCGTGTTCCGAGCAGACTAAAAGTGCAGCCGTGTTTGTGCCGTTCATAACGAGGGTCTTTTGGCCACTCTCGGCAGGCCTTGTGTTTTTTGCGCATTCACGTAGGCTGCAAACGGTTCTAACGTTAGGATCACGTGATGGGCTAGTTTGGAAGCTAGAGCGCATAGCCCAGGGGGTTCCCAATGCGGCGGGTGCGGATGCGGGTCTGGAGAGCTCTTTCTGTGTTTTTCCATTGAGGTTTCGTTTGGCCTTTTTTCGTTAATTGTAGAAGTACTCCAGACGCACTTGTAGAAGTAGTGAGACGCACTTGGGACGCACAGAAGCGCAATTCATAGCTGGCAGTTATAGGTGCGATAGCCAGTGGCCTTGGAACCAGTTTGCAGCGCTTTTGTATTTTGATTTGGCCTTGAAAACGGGTCTAATCGACGCCGTTTGATTGCCGTTTCGATCGGACCCGCCAAAAATAAATAAAAAGCTACTTTGGCACGCCAACCGACATTTTCCAGCGGATTGCGCGTAGGACATGGGCTATAGGCTGGGCTACAAGCATGGACCCTGCCTTAGCAGAGGGATTGAGAGATCTCTACAGTGTGTTCTGGTCTGTATTGATACTGTTCTGATATGTACTTATATGCATTGGTATGCACTGCTATGTACACTGCTCAAAGCTCTACAAGTCCTCGACAATACGTCACCTCGTGTTGATTTAATTACTGTTTCCCCTCTGAATTCTCTTATCATAAATCTAGAAGGACAGACCTTCCTGTAATAGAAAATGCCGTGCGTGCGTGGAAGCCAGCTTCTCTTGTGCGATACGAGGAGGTTGGGGTCCAGACAAAGAGCAGACTGCCTTTGGCCAGCGCCCAGCATGTACCGAATCCATGGAATAAGCACTGGCAGATTATTATCCATGGAATTTCGGAGCGCTAAGCCGTCGTTAGTATGACGTGGTGTCAGAATTGGTTTCGTTTTTTTTTTGACACATTGCGCAAAGTCGGATGTTGTGTCCAAAACCTGTCAGAGATGAGAGGACAGAGCTCATTCCCGGATTGTCAATCAAGTCAATCAAATCCGGCCTGGTACAACCTCCTATACACTAGCCCACAGTATTTGTGCTCCAGAGGGTGTAACTACCACGCTCAAATCTAGCTACCACCTTATTGCCAATCTAGTGTGGTCTGGAACAAAGAGGCGATTGCTGAATGAGGCCTATTATCACCTCCAGGGTACATTTTCTCCTGGTTTGGGCCAACTGGGGCGAAAACTGGAAAAACAAGCAAGTGCCGTTTGACTATAAGTAGAGTGCGTTTTCAAGAAGAAGCAAAATAAAAGCAAAATAAAAGCGAAATAAAGAAGCCAAGAAGCGTTTTTCGTTTGCTTCGGGGCCTCCATTCCATAATCTCCATAATATGGGTAGTTAGGACTTCTCCGACCAGTATTTTTGTCTCAAAAAAACCCGTCTTAAATCTGGTGTCTTGCAAAAAAAATATATACTCAACCGTTTGAAAGCCCTGTAACCACATACAACCTCGCTAACACCTCCCCATCCCTTTAAAGTACGTTCCCGAGCACGTAACACTGCGGTCCGAGACCGTTTTGGCTCCTTTCGGGGTTACATCCCGTCAATAGGTAAGGTACAAGTACAATACATACCCATGGGGTTGTATAAGGTAGCTAAACGCAAAGTGATAAACACAAAGTGGTGAGGTATCGTCGACCTAGCCCTGGATTTAGCTAGCGTCCGGATTAGTCGTTTAGTGCTAGCTCCTCTCCAGTGTGGGCACTAGGAGGTATGATAGATGGGTTTATGGGGTTCATGGGACGGTTTCGGCGAAAATGGGGGAGTACAGAGGATCGTTTTTTTGGTTGTGTAGACTGTTTCAGTCACCTTATGTACATACAGTAATGTACCGGTACAAGTGTAGACACAAAGAAACAAACGGTAAGGCATGTGACTCGTTTGAGTCAGAGTGCAGACCACAGAGTGCAGACCAGTGCATACCAGTGCAGACCACAGCACACCCTGCCTACAGAACTTCAATACAGGGTTGCCAAGCTGGAGATTGAATTGAGAGCTGTTTGATCGGCACAGGAGGAGATATTTACCACACACAACACACACAATAGCTACTTGTAGACCCGTCAGTACGTACGTCGACGTTTGATTTTGAGAATGTGGGCTAAGGGCAGAGAGAGGGGGAGGCTGAAAAAACGGACCGAAAAGACGACCAAAAAGACTCAAGCCCAAGTGGTCTATTCCGTCAACAAGCCTCGCACCCTTTTGTGACTTTGAAATGCCCACTTTGCGTTTTTCGCGGTGCGATCTTCGGTTTAAATTGCCTGTCACGGATAGTCGGTCGATAACAAGACACCGGCAAATTAGGTGCGCAATACGATAGCTCAGACATGTGTTTGACGTTTGCGAGATTGAGATTGAGAGATCGGGAAATTGAGGAGATTTCATGGTTTTTTTTGATAGGTTTCTGAGGTGCTATGATGTCCCGTAGTTCTACCCTCTCTCCAACACAACGGCAACATCTAGTTCGTTCTCAAAAGACCAAGACCACCTCCTTGTGCACCCAGCTTGTAATGCCCTGAACCATCCAGCTATTAGCATATGCAAATCTTGCATGGATTCTACAATTAGTAGGCTGTTGGCTAGCTCGGAAGACTGCATTAGTGCCAATGTCTTTGTCACGGTGTCACCCAGCTGTCTGGAGGCGGTTGAAGGGCGGAATCCGACGTGGAAGAGGGTAAAGAGTTGATTGGTGAAGTCCCCAGGTGTTTTTGGGCTTTTCTGAGTCGACTAATCTCGTTCTGAAACACGAAAATGCACCTTTTTTTATCCAACCTCCCACACGGCGGCTAGAGATCCATTGTGACATGTAACTTGGAATTCGTACATTGCCGGCCTAATTAGACCCGTCTAACGCGTCTGTTTGTATGGTCTAGTCTTTGTTGTGTCTTGCAGTATCATAAAAGTCAAGACATGCGATCGGAGGTGTAAAAAAAGAAAGGAAGAAGAGAAAAAAGCAATCCAGAAGTCATCGAAAAACAAATCTGTTGACGTGTAACATCTCAAACCTCTCCACGGTGCACTCGGACACTCCTCCTGCTACCTGTTAGACCACATTACCCGCGAAGGAGAGTGAGGAGACTAACAATGGAGTTTGGGGACTAAAAGAGCTAGAAGCGCCAAAACAATGACTAGCGGTGGCTTTGTGTTTTTGTAATAAGTGCGTTTTGTTTGTCTATCCGGACGCTACCAGGTACATACTAGACAGTCTAGAAGAGTGTGTGAGAAAAGCGTGATAAAGAGTCCAGATTAAAGGTCATTGTCTTGGGGGGCCTTTGTGGACTAACTCGGAATCGTGAGAGTCCCGTAACTCTGTGTCCACACAAGAGAAGACAGCGAACAAAGAAGCTGCGTCCTGGCTCTCGCTAATTGCAGCTCTCAGATGCACCCTGGCACTATCTTTAATTGTCGTATTTTGTGCCCACACCTCGTTAGGACAAAGATGGGTAGAATGATATATATGGGGGTTTTCCCGGCGTGCAATTGCCCATTCAAAATCTCAGCACTCACCCCATCTGCAACCGCCATGAAAACCAAGACCCGCTACCACTGTCCTCATTTAGGCTGTAAGAAGTCCTACACTCGTAGAGACTATGTCGAGAGACATGCTGTTAACCGTGAGTATGAGTGCAACAGAGCTGTGAACAACCTATGAGTTGCAACAGAACATCACCTGTGAACAACCTATGAGTTGACACAGAACGTGATCACATTGAGAACAGAGACATCACCTGATAGCAACCCATACGAGTTGACAGAACACTCCCCCCTTCGTTTCGTTTGTTTGTTCACTTTTTGCTAACCTCAGACATGGTCACCAAGCCGTACATCTGTCTCATCTGCGACCGGTACTTCAGCCGGGCAGACCTCTTCGAACACCACATGGCCACAAAGTACCATCGCAAGCGCGCGGAAAAGTACCAGCACCCGGACCATCCATGGCAGGCGTCCGAAAAGATGGTGGGTCAGGAGTTCGATCCTCACACGGGTGTGACTTACGAAACAGACGAGTACTCGTCCAGTCGAACCTCCTCTCGAACCGTCGCGTCTCCTAACGAGCTGACTCCCGAGCAAACCCCAAGCACCGATTCGTACTTTTACCAGCAGCAGCAGCATCAGCAGCAGCATCAACATCAACAGCAGTCGTACTACTACCCTACACAGCCAATGTACGGATCTGGAACCGCTCCTCCCGTGCCTAGAGGAGCGCATCTGCTGCAGAACCTCAACACGCTGCACCAGCAGCTCATGTCGTCGCCAATCGTGCCCTCAGCTCCTGTGCAAACTGCCCAGCCTCCTATGTTAATGTCGCAACATGGACCCCTGGCCACCCAGCAGATGTATCCCTGGATTCCACCACAAGCCCCGGTTCACTATGTATAGAATATTTATTGATGAGAGTTAGACGAGTGTATTGAGAGTTAGACGAGAGTAAGACGAGTGGTGTATTGTATGAGTAATTAGACGACTATGTGGTGTATTGCATGAGTTAGACAAGTGGTGTATTGAGAGTAAGACGAGTGGTGTATTGAGAGTTAGGCGAGTGGTGTATTGAGAGTAAAACGACTGGCGTATTGTATAAGTAATTAGACGACTATGTGGTGTATTGAAGATTGTAAAACGTCTGGCGTATTGAAGAGTGTAAAACGAGTCTGGCGTACACTCGTCTGGCGTATTATGAGCAGTTACAAGTAGAAAACTGTGGCGTACATACACTCGTCTGACGTATTGACGAGTGTAGTCAGTTCAGCATATTGATAATCAAGTTTCAGAGCGGGAATATTTGTACTGACAAGAACCAGGGTTTTGGTACCATTCGAATCAGAAAAAGACAAGGAGTCGAATGGTATAGCTTTCACTATTTGTTGTTTGGTCCTAGAAACGATTACCAATATGCTCAACTGACTGTGCTGTAGTTAGACAACTATGTGGCGCTACCAGCCACGACAGCTGCCCACTGCCCCTCTCACAATACCCAAGCCAAGGGTCCAACGCCCTAGGATGTAGCCGAGGTTTAGACCGTTCAGACCAGACCAGAGCGTCAATTAGATCAATTCAGAGCGTCATTTAGATCAATTCAGAGCGTCATTTAGATCAATTCAGAGCGTCATTTAGATCAATTCCGAGCCTCAGGTTAGATCAATTCAGAGCCTCAGGTTAGACCAGCAATTCAGACCAGTAGACCAAAACCTCAGTTTAGACCTATTAAGACCAACTCCACAATCCAAAGCCTCAGACCAAAACCCCATTCAAAGCTCCGTTCAAACCACCCCCAGAGCTAGCCCAGTTTCGACCTCTTGGACCGTCTTGAAACCGCTCCTGACTAACGCACCTACGGCATGGACCGCGGGCATGGATGGGCACACAAGCCAACGGCATGAAGCCCAGGATGGAAAAAAAGGGAACAAAAAAGCAAAAAGAGTGCAGCGGATCCGCATTTCAACGGTCAAGGAGAGTTGTCTGGATTGCAGATGCAGGAAAAGCGGAAAACAGTGAGTCACGAAAGCTGAGTGTCACGATGAATCAAATTAATCAAGTGAACCACCATCACGCCACTTACCACCTACCACTAGACCACCCAGCCACCACCAAGGAGCGCCGTATTCCACGTCGTATTTGTTTCTGCATTTATGATAAATGGAAGTTATACATGTGAGTACATTCGGAGCCGTACCCTGGGGATAATACGAGAATCAAGACCATACGAAAATAAAGACCATAATACGAGACCCAAGTCCAGAAAGACAATAGAGACCATAATACCGCTGTGCCACGTGGGCGGAGGGGGCTTTTACGTGTTCGAAAGTGGGCCAGGAGCAAGGGTCTGACGGAAAAGAACCTCCGACAAAAAGCAAGTTTTGGAAACGGAAACGGAAACGAGAAACGAGTTGTATTGGCATCTCTAAAACGGGTTTCTACATGCATATCTGGAACATACTGTATCTCTGGAACATGCTCTGAAACCAGTTGTTCCCACAACTCTAGAAGACACAACAAGATGTATCGCATGTTCTCCTTCGTGTCTCAAAATGCGGATTCCGCACAGACTAGCTGCAGCGGTGGCTGAAAGGTGGGCGAAAAGCGGGCGAAATTCAGACGGAAATTCCACTCTAGAAGCATTGCACGTGATGCCGTCTAGACCGTGTTTTTGGCTGGCTTTGTTGGGTTTTGTGTTTTTGGGGCCTTGGTGGCAAAATGAAACCCAAAGTTAAGCTTTCTCGGCTGGTGAGAGCCGAAATGTGGGGAGCCATGGGACAAAGACCAAGGCTGAAACCTAGACTCTGTATGTGCAGATGGGTGCATTCAGGGAGAACAAAGGGGGAGTTTTTTCGAAAAAAAAATATGAATATTTTCTCAGATACTCGCTTGGTTACGAGTACTCTCTTGGCTATTTGCTTGGCTACTGTGAACTACTCGCTTGACTATTCGGTCTTTGGCCAAGCTGTTTCCCATTCTCCTGTTTCCTGCTCAAGCAGGGGGTTTGAACATCGCCTCTAGACAGACGCTATTCTTTAGCTTGCAGAGCACAAAGACGTGCTGGATTTTAGCCCGCTGAAACCGGTCTAGTCGACCACTAGGCCTGGAAGTTCCACGGAACCCTTAGCGTTTGGAAGCTCTCTTGTGGAAGAGGTTAAAGAGCTTGAGTTGTGGACAATGGATCCCACAGTGGATCCGACAATGGGCGCTGTACAAAGGAAGCCGTGATTCCAGGTTCGAGTTCCATACATGTTGGAGAAGCCAGCGGGAATGCAAGTCTGTGCTAGTCTGTGGTGGAATCTTAGAGTACATACTGTTTTATCCTGGCCAGATCTACGTCAATCGGTCTCATCTCTTTTTGACGCACCGATCGTCAGCCAGAATAAGGAAAAACCAAAGTCAAGTGCCCAGCGAGACTAGTGCCAAAAAGGAGATGTGACACTCTTGTTTTTGTATGATTGAGTGTCTCATGTTGCCCAAGCTTGTGGGCATATTGGGGGGGTAGTATTGATAGGAAAAAATGAGGCCACACTTTTGAACCTTTCAACTCCGCCCAGTTTTTCTCTCGAAGCAAACGACAGAGTCTCGAGATCAACGCCGCTTTAGGACAGAACCGAACAAGACACTACCGTCACCCTGACAAGAGAATCTGGAGCTGCTAAACCGGCTTGGCAAATCGTACGATCAGAGAGGCAAGTTTGAGCATGAACCAAGCCCCCGTGGACGCCAGACATCCCGCTAGCCAAGCTGTGTTTGGAGTGTGAAAAATGACTTCTGTCTGTGGAAGGTCCAGCCGAAGTGAAGTACAAACAGAAGCCAGAATTTGAGCCAGAATTTGAGCCAGAATTCGAGCCAGAATTCGAGCCAGGGTTGAAGTCAGCCCAACCAGCAAATAAACACGCTAACATCACCTCCTCGAAACCCTTGTTCATGCGGCTATGTATCATAACGTGTATGTGATGTGATGTGACATTCCCCAGATGACTAAAACGTGATTGGACGGTGATAGGATGGTGTGGGGGAACGGAGGGTCTTCGGAGCATCACGTGAGATCACGAATGACACCTCCAACGCGACCAACACGGCCAACACGACCACAACACTAGAAAGGGACATCACGCGATAAAAAGTTGACGAAGAACGCTACTGTTTCAATAGAGCAGTTTCAATAGACATCTGTTTCAATAGAGAGCTAGTCAATCACTTCTACGCACCCTAGAGTCGAGCTCTTACGACCAGCGAAAACTGTACGAAAAACATGGGCTTAGAGATACTACCAGTATGTACTGAGCTGTATCATCTGTAACATGAACTGCACCGACGGTATGGTCAATATAGAAACGAATAGTCTTTATATAGAATATTCTCAGTACACTGCTCATAGAAATGCACGGGTTTTGTCTACTCTGAAACCTGGTAGACAATTTGCTAACTGTCCGAGTGCTATACAGTAGTAGGCTCTAATCACTCCTTGAGTGCCACTAAGGCACAAGATATGCTAGTACTGTAGTATTCACTATACCTTGATAGAGTCTCAGCTGTTGACATTGTTGGTACAATTGCAGCACTACCAAAGACACCGACAAACAGCTTTTTTTTTTTTTTTTCTTCAGCACTCCGCCATCATACCCTAACAAAATCGGTATCAAACTGACCGCAAGATGCAGGTCTTCTGAAATACCTATATTTAAAAATGGCCTACTTGCCCTACAACCTCTGCTACTCAGATTACCCCTATCTTTTAGAGCGTGTTTGAGAGGTTCAGAATAGCTGGTATTACTCCTGAAATTTCAGCTCCAGCCACCACAAGTGCTACCAAAGATAGTACTATTCAACTATCTGTCCTCTGCTGACTGAATGGTACTCGTACAAATATTCTTACAATCGACAACTGCAGGATTCGAACCTGCGAGCACGACTATTTGAATCCGTCTTTTTCCACTCAAATTTGGTGAACTAATTCATCAACTGGTGGTACAGCTTTTAGTTGAGCTTTGTAAGCAGTGACCGGGTCCAAAAACAGCCTTGAGGTCTGAACACGTGACTCCAGATAACAAGAGCAGTACTCGGTGAATCTGAAAATGCTTGTTCAAGTATTACAGGCGAATTTCTATGCTAGTAGTATAACAAAACGTATTATGATACCCCCAATCCAAGGGGCAAAAGGGGCTCAGCAAAGTGGTTCAAATGATGATCTTCTGATGCCGAACAATCTCCGATCGTTCTGAAGTTCATATCTATGTGATTAGAGGTATTGATGAGCCGTTTCGGAGGTTTTTCGGAGCAGATGACTGAGAGAACAATGTTGTATGAGACAACAAAGAAGGGTTTGTGAGTGCTGAAACAGTGATATGAGCTCTAGATAGGATGGGCATACAAGTACGAGTGTTTAGGGAGCTTACTAAGCCTTTTTTAAGGGCAGACACGTGACCTGAAGTTGAAAAATGGTAGTACCTGGTACAGTCAGATGGTGGACCAACTACAGTATCGTACGATTAGGGTACAATGACTGCCACATGTTTACATGAGACGAACGTGACGCCCGGCTCGGTTACTGAAACGACTTTCTGAGCAACTCCGCTGGTTCCTCGGCTTGTTGGAATTCTTTGTGCGAGTGCAGTTCTTGTGGCAGTGTTTGAGGCAGATGGAGAAGCTGTTGAGGCGACGAATATGAGTCGGAGAGAGAAGAGAAGTTCGAAGTGCAGTAAAGTCGATGTCGACGTGACTATTGGTAGTCTTTTCAACTTCCCCTGGTCATTGTAGGTTGAGTTGTGGGTGTTTGTAGTTTTCAAACAATCTCTTCATGCCGAAACATGTCCCAAACTCATGCTATCATGTCAACAGTCATGATAACCAATCTCGCCTTGCCCCCCCCCCCCCCCC